>JADRCH010000165.1:4101499-4308808 GCA_019843965.1 Rhynchomys soricoides | reverse complement strand
TGGGTGGGTGGGTGGATGGGTGGGTGGGTGGATGGGTGGGTGGGTGGATGGATGGACCCTGAAAAGGAGGAGAAAAAAGGTCCTAGGCATCCCCTGGGATGGCTCCTCACACATGTTCAGAGGCCTCCCTGGAATCATTTCCTGTGACTACAGACCCTTCAGGGACCCTCTCTAACATGTACACACGTGTCGGTTCACCTTCGCACACAGACAAACACAAGTCACACACACTCCGAGAATCTCAGAAAGGGAAGTCAGACCTATCCCTGCTGAAAGATGAGTTCTGCCTACTCTGCTCTTCTCCTGGGGTCCCCGAATTTTTAAAACATGCTGCCGATGCTGGAGGTGTGATGTGGCTTGATGAGAGATGAATCCTTGAAGCTAAAGACACTCAAGCCCACGAGCCCACTGCCAGCTCTGCTTTTTTGGTTAAGACAAGTACTCAGTTGTTACAGTTCTGAGACTCAGTTTTTCCATTTGTGCAATGGGTTGAGAGACCAGCTCCCTCCTAGTAGCATGATGGCGGTGAAGAGACTTCTTCTGAAGGGATACATGATGGCTCCGGAGAAGCAATGTGGTTTTGGGTCTGAGGGAAGCCAGGCCTCTGAAGGCTCCAGTGCAGGGCCCTGCTTCTCTCCCACCTGGAGTGAGATTCCTGGGCTTGGCTCACCCAAAGCTACAAAGAAGCCTTTGTCTGGGAAGAAACTCTAAACCACAGCCCTGACGTCAGCACTGGAAAACAACACCGAGCCAACCTTCAATGTCACCCCTCTGCCAAGGCCCAGGAGAGGCTTTCCATGAGGTCCCAGAAGGCCACCCACCTGTCCCCTGGGGCCCAGATGGAGCCTTGTAATTGGACTCTTGACTCTCAATCCCAAGGAGAGGGCAAGGAACATGAGCCCATTTCTCAGCCTGGTAAAATGAGCTGAGTCCTCCAAGTGAGCAGCTCACCTGCCCTCAGAGCCATCCCTCGGGGCCAACAGTCATTTCCACAACTCACAGAGAAGGGACTGAGACATTCCAAGATCCCAGGGGAGGCAGGGACAGAGACACTCCCCCATTCCTACCACCTGGCAGCCACAGCCTGTGCCCTGAAAGCCAAGCCATGCCCTCTCTCCTGGTCACCCTGCGGACAGAGTGCTGGAGAGGAGAAAGGACATGACCTCCTCTTCACTGGCCATGCTAAGGAGAGGAAATGTCAGAACACAAAAGGCCGCTCTGCCTTGGGAGTGGGAGGAAGTGGGCCAGTTCCCACTGTGTGGGGGCTGGGGAGGGCCAAGGACAGATCTGTGTATTGCTGAGGGCCAGCACTGCTTAGCGTCTGCCACACATTCTGTCACAGAACCTGTGACAACCTATGTCTAAGGGGACATTCCCACTTCCCAGACAGAAAGACAGAGGCTGCCAGGGTGAAGGGCAGTGAGGTGAACCCCAGTAGCCTGAGTTAAGTCGGGGATCCCACTCTGCATGAAAGGCCAACTCACATGACAATGTGACCCCAAAGAAGACAGACAAGAGCGGTCTCTTAAGTCCCCACAGTTTAATTGTGCCCTAAGCCTTGGGAAGGAACCACCTGCAAGTTGGAGGGCCTTGAACTTGGCACTGGGTGAATGAGGGCTCTGCCGGTCACAGCCTGCAGAGCTCAGACCTCCGCTGCCCCTGGCCAGGTAAGTCCTGGCACTTTCAGTATGTTGTCTTTAAAGACACTTGTAGCCCAGCTGCTGAGAAAGTAAGATATTCACAGGGGGTGTGCATGAATGCAAAAGCACCCCCCTCGGGCACACCCCAGGCAGAAAGAGGGTGCTCTGGGGAAATGATTTCGTAGGGTCAGAAAGTTTGACCAGCACCATAAGTCACAACTCTGGTGCCTACCCTAGAGGAAAGGGGAGAGGCCCAGCACCCAGGCCCAGGGCCCTGTTGGTCTCTCCACCTGACTTCATTCAAGAGGAAACTGAGGCACAGAAAAGCAAAGCCACTATGCATGTGCTTGGCAGATCAGGACAGGGGATAGGTCAATAGCTCAAGACCCAAAAGTGAGGCTGAATCTGATTTGGTGACCTCAGGTATAAGCGAATGAGCCCTGTAGGTGACCTTCAATGTCTCCTCTGTGGTTAGAGGGATCAAGTCCCACAAGCAGTGTCATCAGCCTGGACATGTGCTCAAGGGCCCAGGGAGGCCACGTCACCCCTCTTTATTCCAGCCTTGATCCCCAACCCTCATCCACACATACCCCATCAATGCCTCCATCTGCCAGGTATTTTTCAAACTCCGACTTCAAGCCTTACGTTAGCTTCCCCGAGCCTTAACTCATGGACTTCACGGGAGCCCCGGGTCCAGCCCCTCCCTGTGTGACCTCAAGGTAGCTGTTCTTCCGTAGGGACACGAGTGGGGCAAAGAGGAAACTCTGAAAGACAATCCTCTCGTCTTTCTTAAAAGACAGCAGGCACCAAGGCCCACTAGGGATGTGGCTCGGTTAGTAGACTATTTGCCCAACATGCATGAGGTCCTGGGTTCGATCCTCAGCAACGCATAAACCAGATATGGTGGTGCATACCTTCAATCTCAGCACCAGAGAGGTGATCACAGGAGGATCAATAGTCAAGGTCATTGATCGTCGTCAGCTAAATAGAGAATTCATCACAACTACGGGCTACATAAGACTCTAACTTTATATAGAGGTAGAGGACCACCTCAGGTCCGCCTCGGAAACAGTCTACCTCTTTTTTGTTTGTTTGTTTGTTTGTTTTCGAGACAGGGTTTCTCTGTATAGCTCTGGCTGTCCTGGAACTCACTCTGTAGACCAGGCTGGCCTCGAACTCAGAAATCCGCCTGCCTCTGCCTCCCGAGTGCTGGGATTAAAGGCATGCGCCACCACTGCCCGGCCAGACTCTAACTTTAAAAAGACAGCAGGCACCACCCCTTCACACTGACCATGAAGAGCGCCTGGAGCCACGTGGACTGTGGGAATAGACACAGACATCATGAGAGGTAAAGTTAGGAGTTCCTCCCCACTCCCACTGCCTATGAGCTTAGGCCCCCAAAGGCCAGCAATGGCTTCTAAGACCCGGCAGCCAGCATCCTCTGTCCCACCACTCCATAAACACCACAGCTCAGCACAAGAGCGGAAGGGACCCTGACCTTGAGGGCTCAGGGCATACCCAGAGGCTCTGACCACAAGCTTGAGCAGAAACATGTGCACACACGTGCGTGCGCACACACGTGCGTGTGCACACACGTGCGTGTGCACACACGTGCGTGCGCACATGCACGCGCACACACATACATATGCATACACACACTCCTCAGCAGCAAGAGCTGCCCATCAGGGCTGGCATCCGATTAAAGGGTGCAGAACAAAAGCCCTGTCCTCACCCAGTGAGTGATGCCCCAAACAGGGGAGGAGCAGAACCACAAGCCATGAAGAACGGAAGGGAACCCGGAACCAGAAAGAGCAGTTATGATGAGAAGAGAGACTTGGACAAAAGTGCACTGAAGACCACAAGGGGGATTGAAACCTAGAAGAACTTGAAAAATAAAAGACCAGGGAGCACCTCAGCCTGTGGCCCTGGTGGCAGCCTCCCTTCAGGCCTCACCACAAGCTTCTCCCCTCAGCCAGAGCTCCCTTTCTCTGCAGTTTCTCCCACTGCCCCTTCAAAATGTAACCCGAGTGCTGCCTCCTCCGAGGAGGCTTCTTTGATTGGCCTTGCATTGTACTGGGGTAATTCCTGGGATCCTGGGCCTGGGGACATTCCACAGTGCCCGAGGCAGAGTTCCAGGACCTTCTGCTCCCGACTTTGCAAAACTTCCACTTTGCCCCAACTCTGGCAAGATGGTCTTCGGCCCAGTACTGCGGTGGGCCAGAGCAGAAAGGGGGTTCCCAGTGGGCCCTGGGAGGCTGTGTTGTCCCTGCTCAGAGAAAAGCCAGATTGCCAGGGGATTTCACAAGGTCCACTGAGACCAGCAGATCTTTCCTCTTCCCCAAGACATCCAAGAGGTGGCAGGGAGCCAAGAAGTGCCTCGAATAAGCTGAAAAATCTAAAGGAGCCCTTGAGAGGGTAGAAGGCAGTGCACCCACTGCAGGAGCCTCTTCCACCAAGTGACAGGTGGGCAGGGCAGAGGGTGGGCAAACTTAAAGTCAGAGCCCACGCAGTGAGCACACACAGCACACCATCTCTGGTGGTTCAGAGCCACTCAGAGACACACACTCAGAGACACAACTGCCCCACCTTGTTCATCTCGGCTGAGGATCCAGAAGGGCTTCGAGAGGATGATGGCGCTCAGGCCCTGAGCTCCTCACACAATCCACCCCGTGTGCATGACCAGTCACAGGTAAGGAAATAGAGACTCTGAGAGGCAAAGACTCTGCAAGCATCTGCAGGTTCCCCTTCCCCAGATGAGCTCTGCTAACGCCCTGCTCCAAGCATCTGCTCCAAGCATCTCGCCTCAGCAGCTTTCCATCCAGGGCTCTGTCAGCTGCTCTCAGGGTCCAGGGGAGGCGTGGTGACAAAAGCAAGGACAAGGGCAAGAGGTGTGTCACAGACCGTGGGAATCCCCAAGGGGCATTGAAGTCAGAAAGCCCCATGTAGGATCCGCATTTAGAGTGATTCAGACACATAGGCATGCCCCCAGACATCACTGAGGCTATCTACACTTGCCTCCTGAGGTCAGATTGCTCGCCCCTTGCACAGAAGGGAAAACTGAGGCTTGGAACAGGAGAGCTGTTTGCTGTGGGCTCCCTTCTCTGAGCACGGTGTAAAAGTTGGATCCGAGGGCTGACTCACTGGGTTAACTCTCCCCTAGCCTGGTTCCCTCAATGGTTCAGTTTTGGCATCTCTAAAATGGGCTGAGGACTGTGCTCACCACCACCCCCCCAGGGTCGGAGTGAGGTTCTGTGAACTGGGTGCGTGTGAACCTTTCTGAATGCAGCCTGGTCACAGGTGAAAGCCATATAAATATTTGTTTATGAAATGAACTAAGAAATGTTTATCCAGGTTTCTATACATGGGCATTGTTTGACAGGCACTTGGCACATGGCAGTGTCATATGACATGTCAGCCCCAGACACCGAGCTCCTTGGTTCCTCAGGTATGTGGTGTGTGATACATGCTCCGTGGCTGCCATGAGGATGACAGAACTCTAACTTCTCAGTCAATCATGGTCCCAGCAAGAAACAAGAGAAGCTGGTGACCAGTTCTTGATGCCACAGCAAAGTTGACAGTGTGACCAGAAGCAAAAAGTTGGGGGGGGGGTCCCTTATCCCCCACGTTGCCCTCAAATGTCCCAGCTCCTTCCTGCTTGTTGTGAACACCTAAAACATTTTCCAGCCATTATCAGGTCCCCTAGTCGCCCAGGGGACACCAGGAGACTAAAGATAACAGGAGTATTTACTGAGAGCCTGGGATACACAGTCCGCCTGCCTTCAAAGTGCACTGAGGAGCCTCGGTGCCTTCCCACTAAACTGTTGCATGGGGCTGAGACTATTCGGGGAGCCATGAGCAGGTACACCCATCTGAGTTTCCGTGCGGTGAGAGCACTGAGCAAGCATCTCATGGGCAACCCAGAAACAGCCCTGCTCACTCAGCTATGAGCCCCTCATCTGGAGCTCAGCCCCTCCCCCAAATGAGGCTCCTCTCTGAAGGGGGGAGGGCTGGATGCACTGTAGGACAGCACAAAGTCTCAGCTGCCAGTGACTAATTTGCTGCCTAAGAAGCCATTGCTGCAAAATGACAATGGGACATCTTCCCAGGCCAGTCTTCTCCTATTTGGCCACCTGCTATGACAATACTGTGACAGGCACTAGAGAAGGCCCTGCCCCTGCCTCCTCACCTCAGGCAGCCTTTATCAGCCTCCAGGTGGACTGAGTTCACAGCAGGGGAGAGGCACAAGGCTTTGGAGGGCCTAGTGGCTCTCCCAGGAGACTGGGAGGAAGCTTTTACACCTAGCTAAGCCTAGCTAAGCCATCTTGCCAGCCCCTCTTCCTTTTGAGACAATTTCACCATGAATCCCAGGCTGGCCAGGAATTCACTACGGAATTTGCCTTGTAGCCCAAACTGGCGTCAAATGTCAAGCTCTCCAAAATCTTCTTGTCTCAGCCTCCCAGGTGCTGACAGAGAGACAGACTGAGAGAGAAAATGAACCTCATCAAATCCAGACCCTCCAGGAAAGTCACAAGGAAGCACAGGAAGTCACGGGCATGAGCAAGCCCACCCCCATCTCCCAGGTGGCCAATCTGGAAAGACCTACCACCCTTAGGCAGATCTGTGTAAGGACTAGACTCTACAGATTCAAGTGGCCCACACCACCATGGAGGGGGCTCAGCCAGGTGCTTTTACTGGCTTCATGCTGGGTGACAGTCCCTCCCCGGTACCAGGGACTGTATAAGAAACCATATCCTGCCTAGGAAGCAAGCATCGGTCCCTTACATGGACAGGAAGGTGCTCTCCTGACATGGCTTACCAAATGCTCACCAGCTGAGGCTCCCACCTGACCCCAGACCTTCCCTAAACCTCCCGGGGTTGGTGTACCCAGAAATATGCACAACCCCTAAACTACTGCCCAGTTCCTAAGCAGGCACTCAGTGCCCAGCCTGCACAGCCAGTCCAGCCCCCACACCACCCTGCAAACTCTTCCCACATAGCTCTTTACCTCACCTATGTACCCTTCCGTAGCCATGTGATCCCATTGGCTCCTCCCACATCTTGGCACGGAGCTTAGCTTTCCCAGTTGATCTAACTAATTGATTCTGGCTTTTTGAAACAAGGTACATTGTAGCCCTGGCTGTTCTGGAACCCACTATATAGCCCATGCTGTCCTCAGACACATGGAGATCCTCCTGCCTCAGCCTCCCTAGCACTGGGGTGACAGATGTGTGGCACCACAATGGACAGCCTTCCCATTCTATTGATGGGCAACTGAGATTGGGGGGGGGGGGTCAGCAACTTGCCCAGACTCCCACAGCTTTTCACTATTGTGCCAGGCCTGGGCATCATGCCAGCTCTCAGAGTTGATGTGTCGGGACTGAAGCCGGGCCTTCTGACTCCAGATGCTGACCCTTCTTCCCAGCATGCCAGACCCCTTGATGCCCAGTCTGTGTCACCTGACCTTCCTGTCTCCTGGGTGCCTAGTAGCAGCCAGCAGCCAGACTTGCAGTCCTCCAAGGCTGCACAAATATTTACTCTGGTTGGCCTGACTGAGCACTGTAAGCACTGAAGGAATCTGAGAGCAGCGGCGCTCCAGAGCCTTGGGGAGCAGATGCATCCTTGCCTATCAGGGTTCAGAGTGTGGGAGCGACAAGGTGAGGGAACTGCAGTCTCAGGAACACTATGGGCTCACACATTTACTACTGAGCCCAGGGGGAACCAAGGGTAGGTAGTCCTGTCTCAGGATTCCAGCCATCTGTGACACAAAACTGCACAGAATGCTTGTCTGGCTTCATGTCCCCAATGCCAACAAAAGTCAGGACCGCAAAGTCCAACCCTCTGGGGTTGCCATCAGTTCTCCTGGAAGCCTCCGGGTCCAGCTGCAGCAAAGGATTCTCGCAAGAGAGTCTGCCAGTCTCTGCTCTAACCTTCCGTGTCCTTCAATAGCGACGTGACAGGACATGTGTGGAGATTCAAGCTGCAGACCCAAAGCCAGAGACCAGGTGCTTGCAAACATGTATGAGTGCGTTTTGTGCATGTGTACATGTGGCTGCGCACAGTGGGTGGGGGAGGGGTTGGGAGTGGGGGTGGGGATGGATAGGCATGTATCCGGTGGGGCCAGCGGAAAGCCTCGCCTGCATTCCTCTGGGAAGGAAGGAATCTTCAGAGTCAGCTGTCCCCTGGTTTCCCTTCTTTTCTGGGACCTTCCCCCCCCCCCCACCCCTCCCTCTGGCTCTGAGAGGTCTTCCCAAATCTGTCCCCCAGGGAGATGCCTAGCTAGCTGGCCAAGAGACTCAGTAACCCAGTTCTCCAGTGAACTGAGGTCCTAGAGGGAGGGGCGTGGGTTGGGTTCCTTTAAGACAAAGGGCTGGTGTGGGTTCCGGAGGCACAAATCACTCCCAGAATGGCCAAACTGCCCTTCGGCAGGACAAAGAGGAGGCCAGGCTTCCCTCCACCCCCAGCACCATCTCTGGCGCCTTCCATGGGACACAGACAGAGGCGATGTGTCCTGAAACGGATTTGTTGGGCAGCCTAGGGCTGTGCCCAGAGGGTCCTATAAATTAAAGGAACAGACTTTGTGGGCTACAATGAAGAACATCCTCAGACCTTCCCAGGCTGTGGATTCTTTCCCAGCACCCCTCTGTACAGAGGGGCAAGCTCAGAGAGGCCAAGAGATTTGCCCATGGTCAGACAGAATGGCAGAGTCAGGATTCGAACACTTTCTCATCATCTTAGGGCACCTCACTGAGACTAAGACCCCTTTTATTAAAGGACCCTATTATTGGGAGCTTCAGAAATTTTAAAAAGTGTCAGAGGCCTGGGGACAATCTTCTGAGACAGTCTCTGGGGGCTTGAGGCACTAAGCGGCCAGTACCCACCTGCTGGAGGGCCTCCCTGGGGTGTGCTGGGAAAAGCAGGGACACTCCAGCTGCCCACTTAACATCCCTTTTTGGATCCCTCTGTTTTAGCTAAGAGCCCAGCCCTTGTCTCAGAGTCAGAAATAGCTGTGACAGAAGTCCCTCCTATCCTAAGAACGAGCTTTTTAAAAAGGTTCTGAGAACATCAGTAGGAAGGTGGAAAGCCTTTGAGAAGTCCCTGCGGGAGGCAGATGTGGGCATCTCATCAGAGTTAGGATGAGAACAGGTCAGTCAGTTAAAGAGGTTTTCCAAAGCCAGCTGTGGATGGCAGCTCCCCTCCTCCCACCCCCAGCCTCTGTTTCCCCACCTCTGACATGAAAGTACACAGCTGAATTCCACGATTTCTTTTATCAATAGCAAACCCATTTCTATACAGACTATCTTTTAGAATCATGGAAAAAAGAGCCTGTGGTTGGCATGAATCAAATTCCTGGGGCTCAGCTTCCCACTGCCCCAGACTCCTTACTATGGGTTCCGGGGATCTGAAGGGCTCACTTGAAATCCACCAAGATAAAAGAGCACATGGGTCCCTCAGATGCTCTGACAGCCCTCCACTTACCCCAAACACCAAGGACAAATCAAGCCAGGAGCACAGAAACTCTGCCTGTCTACCTGCAGCAAGGGTAGAAAGCAGACCAGCCCATATTCACAGAACCTTCAGGGCCAGGGGCTTTGAACCTGGGACACTAGAAAGTCATCCTGCACAGCAGGCAGCTGGGCTGCCTATACCAGTAATTGTCACTTCCTGGAACAGCGGTGACAACTTCCCAGCAACAGCCAGTGGGACCTACATAAAACTTTTGCTTGACGACCATAAAGTGAGCCACCTTCCTCCAATAAATGAAAGAGACTATCATGGAAACATGTCATGGTATAGACTCTGGTCATGCAAAGCAGAGATGCCCAGAACCTATAGAAAGCACAATAAACACAAAGTCATCTGAAAAATCAAAAAGATCAGCCATGACACAGACCCAGGGATTACCCAAGGGAGTCCAGGTCCCTTGGAGGCTAATTCAGAAAATGAATGTATTTAAAGTTCAGATATTTTGACAGGATTCTCCCTGGGGAAAGCCCCCAACTTGCAAACTCAGAACAAGAGATCTTGGTGGACTGGGTGGTGACAGAAAGCAGTGTTTGTTTTGGTTTCCAGATCAACGCTTCACAACTTTGCCCTCCATACAATCTCGGTGACCACACTTCCCACGTGGTAAAGAGCAGGTTGGGCAAAAGAGAAACCAAAGAAGCAGTGAATAGAGCCAGGGCGGGGGCACTCTGGGACCAGTAGCTCTGCTCTGCTCTGTGCGCAAAGAACCAGCTGGGTGTTCCTGATGGTAGACCACGTCAGACGGCATTCGGGTGACTTAAAACTTGGAACCCAAGACTATGTAAGGTGAAGGAACAGACAAACGCATGCCCACCCATATGTGAGATTTAGCAATAAGGAGGGATATTCTACAGATATACAAAGCACAACAACACACCCCCTAAAACACTGCCTCTGTGAAAGAAGCCAGGTACGGAAGACCACACATCATGGGATCCAGCTTCTGAGTCAACCAGAAAAATCAGATGGGCAGAGACACTGGCAGGTTGGTGACTACTCCAGAGGGGAGCTGTTTGCAAACGGACAGGAAGGAGTTTTGGGGGGATGCGTGTGTTCTAAAACCAGACCCTGGAGATGGGTACATTGCTTTACATTTTCCAAAAATCACTGCTATACTTAAACTGGGTGGCTTTAAGATGGACCGATTCTACCTCAGCGAAACCAGAAAACTACAGGCGCACATGGCTAGGAACGAGTCACGAAACAGAACCACAGGCACCTGCAGCTTCTAGACCTGGCTATACAGCCAGCTTACCATTTAGTGAGGCAAGCAGGAGCCTCTGAGGTCCTCTAGACCAATGGAGAGAACCCTGGAGCCCTTCCCTCTCCAGCCAGAACCTCTTTGGTGCTCAACAAGGGGTTCCACACTAGACACCTCAGGAAGCTATGATGCCTTTGGTACTCTAGAGACTAGGTAGCCAAACACCTTGGTCTCATCTCTTGAACTGTGGCCTCTTTTTTTTGTTTGTTTTTTGTTTTGTTTTTGTTTTTTTTGTTTTGTTTTGTTTTCGAGACAGGGTTTCTCTGTGTAGCTCTGGCTGTCCTGGAACTCACTCTGTAGACCAGGTTGGCCTCGAACTCAGAAATCCGCCTGCCTCTGCCTCCCGAGTGCTGGGATTAAAGGCGTGCGTCACCACTGTCCGGCTGAACTGTGGTCTCTTAATAGTCAAAGAACTGGAGGTAGGCTGGCAGCTCAGATATAGTTACTCATTGCAATCCAATATCCCCACCCCACCCCTGACACTAGGTAAGTACTCCATCATGGAGTGTCATATACTGACAAGCCTAGGTAGCCCCTCTCACATCACGAAGCCCAGAGATTTTTTTAACCTTAAAAAAAAAAAGAGCGGGGCAGTGGTGGTGCACAGCTTTAATGTAAAAGCAAAAGCACTTTCAGGACTGGACTAACATTTTGATGTATTGGGGTTTTTTATTACACGTATGTATGTGTGTGCATGTGTGTTGTGTGTGCATTCATGCCACTGCAAATGTGTGGAGGGCAGAGGTCAAGTCGTAAGGGCAGGCTCTCCTCGTCTACTGTGTGGGCCCAGGGATAGAACTATGGTCCTCAGGCTTGGCGGCAAGCACCATTACCTGCTGAGCCATCTTGTAGGCCCTCGTTGTATGTTTTATTAATTACCCAAGGAGCTTTTTCGAACATATCACTAAGAAAGTCCAGGGTTTCAAGGAACACAGCTGTTGTCCAAACCACCTTGCTTTACAGGTAGGGAAACCGAGGCCTGAGCGAGGCAGAATACTGACTTTGGAAAAATCCAAAGCTTTGAAGCAACTTCAGAAAAGGAAGGAAGGTGTCCAGGAACCTCCCAGAAAGGCGGGAAGAGAGATGGCCTCACCCCACCTGTCTCAGCAGGGCAGGCTCATTCCAGGACAGTGCCAGAAGCTGACATCACAGCCCACACCCTGGGTGCAACCTGAACGGCTCGTTGCTCCATGACTACCCATCCCTCTTGAAGCCTGGGCCCAGGCTTTCTATCACCTTAGTAGCCAGGGCCAAAAAGCACACACACAATTAAACAAACTCAGCGCAAGCCTGTGTCGTGACTACACAATCAAGGGTGGCAGACAGGAGGGCCAGCCCAACCTTCCTTCTTGAGTTTCACCATCCAAAGCAAGTGTCCCTTTCCCTAGTCCACCCTCACGGGGATGACCACCAAGGGCAGAAGGTGGCCTCCCTAGGAATGGCATGGGACATTCTCAAAGTCAGGGAAAAAAAGCATTCCCCCAGCAATCCAGGCCCTGAACCAGCACTGGGGGCTCCAGGCATTTCTACTCTTCGCTGTCACAGGTAAGAACATCTACTTGATGACTTTACACCACAGTCCATCACAGGCTTCATCCCACTCTCCCCTGGAGCACTGGCTGCTCCTTGCAGTCCAGATTTTCCTGAGGCGAAAATAGGTTTCCAAGTGGCTAACAATTTCCCTTGCAGGTGATGGGAGCTAGCACCTGACTTCTTCCCCGTCAGTAGCCTTCAGTAGAGGGTAAGAAAGAAGACCCAGGGCCAGCTTCCAGGGAGAGTTTAGGATTGAAAGGAATGGCCCCACTCTCTCATGAGTAAGGACAACAAAACCAGAGATTGGAGCCTGAGACCAGAGGGCCCCTTTCCACCCCCACATCTGAGAGGGCCCCTCCCCTCAGCCCCCAGATCTAAGACCTACACTCAAAGCCTTCTGATCCTTGGGTCAGAAAGCTGAGCAGACAGTACAGTCAAGCAGGCTGCGGGCAGAAAACATGTCAGTGTTGCAGCCAGGAGATCTGGACTGCAGGGACCACACTGGCCATCTTGCAGGTAGTCGGCCCCTGACGTCCAGCAGGACCCCATGATCTGAGTCCACCCATGAGTATCTCTTCCTTGGGAGTTAGGGGACTCCTTAGGCTGAATTTATGGAACCTATTCAATAAACCATGAGACTTAGGAGAATATGAAAAAGAAGATGAATTTCTAAAAGGCCAGTGTCTGGTTCCGATTCTGCAGCCCAGAGATCTGGGCCTTACAGACCTGGAACAAGAGAGCCGACCCCGGGGCCCTAGGGACAGATCCATCCATCTTTGCACATGAGCTCATTAAATTCAAGGACAAAAAGATGACAATGAGGGAATTGAGATTTTTTTCTTTACACCTGCTATGGGAAGGGAATCGACCAACAACAACTCGGGGAATACCTAGGTCAGAAGGCACACCAGCCATGACTCCCATCAATGGATCAAGTCTTGACTTTCACCGCGGATTAGCCAAGCCGCCTTGGTACCTCTTCTCCTCAGTTTCCTCATCTGCAGTATGGGGACAAGGCTGCCTCACACCGCATTGTCATGTGGACAGAATGAGATCACCCAAGTCCTCTGGTTATTACGTCCCTGGGAAACAATGTGCCTGGCCCCGGGGGTCGGCGCCCAAGTATCCCGCGCGCCCTGCCTTCGTGGATTTAGATGACCTAGTCCTCCCGCAGTTCGCAGCCCACATGCCAGGCCCTGCTGCGGGTCCCGAGAGCGGCGGAGGAGGGGAGCGTCCACTCACCTCCGTTTGTACTCGTCACGCTCGCGCTTCACCTTGGCCAGCACGTTGTAGAGAGCACGGATCTCTGGCGTGATGGTGTCGATCTGCACGCCTACGCCGTCCGGGTGCACCCACGACACGCCGGGGCCCTGCACCGTCTCCACGCCGCCGCCTCCCGTGCGCCGCACCTGCGTGTAGCTCCAGATGGTCCCGGGCAGACGACCGTAGTGCTGCGGGTGCGAGCCGCCGCCGGGGGGCAGGCCGCCCAGGGCCACCGTGTTGGCGTTGACGCCGGTGGCCGCGCCGAGGGCCTGCCCGCCGCCCGCAGCCGGTGGCCGCAGCAGCTCGGGCCCGGTCTGCACGGCCTGCTCTCGGGAGAAGGTCTTGTAGCGCAGCCGCCGATCGCGCTCGCTCTGCTGCTGCTCCAGCTGTTTCTCCAGGAGCCGGTTGCGCCGCTCCAGCTCATGCACCTTGGCCAAGAAGCAGCGGAAACGCACGTTGAGCCCCTTGAGGAGGTGGATGTTGGAGCCCAGATCGTCCCGCAGCGCCGCCGTTACTGGCGAGGGCCCCGGCCCGGCCCCGCCACCACCGCCGCCGCCTGCGCAGCCGCCGCCCCCCGGCGGACAGCCGAAGGCCAAGGCCATCTCCCCGAACAGCAGCGAGTTGACCATGCGCCGGCTGCGTGGCTCAGGGCCCCGGGCCCGCGGCTCCAGATGCGGCTCCAGCTCGGGGCCGGGCTCCCGGCGCGGCCGGGCAAGGGCGGGCGCGGGCTCCAGAGCGGCGGGGGTGGTGTTAGGTGCCAGATACAGCTTCGCAGCGTCGGGAGAGATGGTGGGACGAGCTGGAGGTCCCGGTGGCTGCGTGGGGCTGGTGAGGGGTCCAGTGCCTGCGCCGCGACTGTCAGAGCTGCTGTGGACCGGCCGCAGAAGCGGCTCGCAGAGGACTCTCAGCCGGCGCTGCCCCCTCTGCGGCGAGCCCCGCCCTCTGCAGGCACAGACCCCGCCTCCAGAGCCCGCCCTCTGCAGACATAGACCACACCCCCTGCCTGGCTGCTCTCTGCAAGCTAAGGCCACGCCCCTGCCCGACCCGCCCTCTATAGGCGAAGGCCTAGCCCCCTTGCCTGGACCGCCCTCTGCGGACATAGGCCACGCCCCTCCACCCATTGCAGCGATTTCACCCGCTGAGACTTGGCTCCTAGGCCTCAGCCCTGGCCACGCCCATCGGCCCTTGGACTCCGCCCACCCACAAGCTGAGCCACTCGTCTGCGAGGAGCCTTTCGGCCACAGCTCAGGTTCCGCCCAGCAACGGCCCAGAAAACCTTCGCCGGCGTGCGGCGCTGCAGGCCTAGCGGGGTTCAGATAATCTAAGGCAGTCTGCATGTGAAACTGCACCCGGGAACGTGGCAGAGCCGGGAGCTGCAGCCTCTTTAAAAAGCGGACGACCTGGGTCTGCTCACTTCTCTTCCTGGGGAGCCCTCCATTTACCAAATCTGCCAGGCGGGCTTGACTTCCTGCCTGCCCTCCCTACACGCCCCAAATTTTCCTGCCCCAGGTTCTCAGGCATGCTAGTAACTGTGGCCTGCAAAAGTCTGGCAACCATAGTGTGTGAAGATGCATGGAAACCAGCTCCCTTACTCCAGCCTCCAGAGGCCTACGTCGCCCTCCTGTCCCCTACCAGGCAGGTCCAGGGCTTTTCACAGTTTTTGAGCCCGCTAGTCCACAGCAAACCCAGAAGCGGGGATATGAGATAGGCTGGGGAAGAGCAAGCAATGAGCCTCCCAACATGCCTGTCCTCACAACCCTGACTGACCACCTCCTATCACCAAATTATCACAGTCTGCGCTGTAGCTGAGCCCAGAGCTGAGGGTCTATCCATCATTTCTCCCAAATGCCTTGCTGCACTGTGGAGTACCACCGATTTGGAGGACGCGCCCATCCATCATCCATCCATCCATCCATCCATCCATCCGTCCATCATGTGGTCTTCACATCTACCACCTTAAAGCCAGAGTTTTCTGCAATCTCCAAGTGTTTCCTGCACCCACTTGCAAGCATTAGCAAACAGTAAGCGCCTACTTAAGTATTATCCTCATCTTACAGAGAAGGACACTGAGACCTGAGCAGTACCACCATTTCAAAGCATGCTCTACCCAGCCTTCCCATCTGCTGGTCTTTGGTCCTCACCACAAACTTCCTGAGGTAAGGACCCCACCTTGAATGCCTGTGGCTTACACTGTGAGCTCTTAACCGGATATGTAATATGTTCTAGATTCTTCCAGCCTCTTTTTTTGTTTGTTTGTTTGGGTTTTTTCACCACCATTGTCTTGTCACTAACTTGTGTATCTGTCTTGTCTGCTGTGTGTAAGCTTGCAGGCAGGTACCCTGTCTCACAGGACAATGCCCTGGTGTTCTTTGTGACAAAGAATAAAGAGCGTGGTGCTCTGGGGTGGTGCTGTGGTCTGATATTACTGCTGTGTTTCAAGTTTGGTCATGTTGCCTTCCCTTGCTCCTGCCAAATGGACTTAGCTCTGCGCTCTGGCATTCCCTTGGGGTGATCTTCCTCCTCTGAACCCAAGCCTACCTGGTCACTGCTCTTAACTGTTAGGTCACAGAATCTTTGATGCTGTCGTTATTCACCCCTGAAGAATCAAGAACCCTTTGCCTTGAAGTTGTGGCTCTTGGGCTCCCACCTGGACTGAGAGTAGACTTTTTAAGGAGCTGTGACACTGTGGTGGACGCACTTTCTGCTGTATGGTCACTGGTCTTTGAATGCTAGCCAACATTTGCTTTGATTCTGAATGAAGTCTTTGTGATTCTGTCACCCCTAGAAATCAAATATTCCCATATCATGATAGTTGCTGTAAATATCCTGAGACCTAAGCTACCAACATTCTGAAAGTCGTATTGGACTTAGTGCTTTATCTGTTTGCTTATTTTTAGTGGTTGGGATGGAACTCAGGATGTCCAGATTGTTTGGCAAGCCCTCTATTACTTAAGCTGTACGCTCAGACCTAAGTCTCATTTTGTTGTTGTTGTTGTTTTTTTTTTTTGGTTTTTTGAGACAGGGTTTCTCTGTATAGCTCTGGCTATCCTGGAACTCACTCTGTAGACCAGGCTGGCCTCAAGCTCAGAAATCCACCTGCCTCTGCCTCCCAAGTGTTGGGATTAAAGGCGTGCGCCACCACTGCCCAGCTCATTTTTTTAAAAAAAGTGTGTGTGTGTGCGCATGCTGTGTGCAAGCACACACATGCCACAACCTCAGTCTGCACCTTCCACCTTACTTGAGACAGGACCTCTTGTTAGCTACTCTGTATGCCAGGCTAGCTGGCCCTGGAGGTTGTGGTGATTCTCCTGTCTCCTCCTATCTTTTGATAGGAACACTGGAACTACAGATGCTCCCCACTGAATTCAGTCTTATATGGGTCCTGGGGATCTGAACTCAGGACCTCACAGCATCAGGGCTTTACCCACAGAGCCATTTCCCAAGCCCCATTATTTAATATGCTAATAAAGAAATGTATATATCATGATATTACAAACTTGCCTTTTGAATACTTTCATGACTTGCATTTTTCATTGCATGAATTTTGTCAGAATGCAAAAAAAAAAAAAAATACATTTTTTGTTTGTTCATTTTCAAGACAGGGTATCACATAGCCCAAGATGGCCTTGAACTTGTGGTCTTCCAACCTCCACCTCCCAAGTGCTGAGACTACAGGCATAGGACCTCAGGCATTGCTTATGCATCGATGCCCTGTGCAGGCCAGGCAAGCATTCTTCTAACTGGTATATCAAAATGCATTCTTTTGTTTGTTTGTTGACACAGCAGGTCACCAGATGTCTGAGAAGCCCATGGCACAGAAGGGGTTAAGGAATCACACCTCTAAACACCTCTACAGGCTTTTCCAGAAAAGCTCTGTCCTGCCAAGTTGCCCTAATAGGATATGAAGCCCTCCTGGGCAGGGACAACAGCTCTGTCGAGTTGCCCTAGTGGGGTATGAAACCTTCTTGGGAAGAGACAGCTCTGTCCCGAGCCCAGAGGCTCTCAGACATCCCATGACTCTGGAGGACTCCTGCTTGGGCACAATCCTGGAGTGGAAGCTGAGGAAGGTGCTGGAAGGGGTGCTCCTGGGGACACTAGACCCTCCTGAGTCAGTGACCAAGTGTGACGGAGGAGATTGCTGAGTAGAAGCCAGATCTGAAGGGGACTGAAGAAATAGTACTGGAGATCTACGGGCTCAGCCATACAAACGAAATGCCTACAAAGTACAGAGCTGGGATGCTGCGCGTCCGCCACAGAGTGGTAACCAGCAATAAGCCACTGTCTCCTGCTCTTTGTGCCTAATGTGTGAGAGAGAGATGACAAATAGCCCACCAGGCAGGGGGCCAAGCCTTCTAGTTTGCCTAGAACTTGGGGGTGTTCCTTGATGCAGACATTCAGTGCCCGAACCCAAGATCAACTGCCACACACTGCAGCTCACACAGAGCTAGATGCTTCTGAAGCCACAGTTCCTGGCCATCCTGGCAGCCACGGCTACCCGTATAACCGTCACTCTGCACTTGGTTTGGGGTTGCTTTGCTTAAGCAAACAGGGAAAACCCTTCATGGGCTGAGAAGATCCGCTACATCTCTACCCAGCACCCTCTCTGGTGGCTAAATTCAGCCTCTCATCCCACCAGGCTTCAATTTCTAGAACATTCTATGATTAGAATGTTCTTCTCCAATGGAATGAAAGAGTGTAGCAAGCCATCATGGCACCAAGGGGAGGGAGTGGCCATGAGTCCTCACAGTGCCAAATGAAAACAAATCCCTAACTTGTACAAGCTCTGTTCTTGAGATGTTCTTGAGATGCCTCCAATAGCTCCTCCCCCTTCCAAGAAACAATACTGACAACAGCAACCAAAAAAAAAAAAAAAAAATCTTGGCAGAAAGGGTGAACTGAGCTCATCTGGGCTCAGTGGCACGTTGCATGAACCTCATCTTTCCTAGGACCCCCAGGCTATACACAGCTTCAGTTGTCTGCTCACTCCACAATTATTCTGGGTGAGTTCACCTTCCTAGAAAAGGGTGTGGTTCTCTCTAAAGTCAGGGCGCTGCTGGCTGCCCTGACAGAAGTGATCTTGGTCAGCAGTCTTGAGGGAGCCTCTGGTGGCTTCAGGTACCTTCCCAATGAAAGATGCTAACCTGGGAGCCATTGTCTGTTCTGCAGCGTGGTTAGGAACAGGCACCACAGATGATTAACACAGTGTGATCTTGGTTAAGTTTTTCAACATCCCTATGCCTCAGCTTTCCCTTCTGTAAAGTGGGGTGGTGACAATTTATAGGGTTAATGTGATGTGCTGATTGTCATGTGCCAGCATTCTTCCTATCTTGTCCTGGCTGGTGGTGAACTCTGTGCCTGGCTCACAGGAGGCCATCTTGGATCACTCCATGGAGGGCCATAGGACTCGAGGGCCCTGCAATCAGCCTCTATCCCTGACTCCCACAGGACTGACCTCACTCAGATGATGGAGAATGGAGAAACTACAAACACACAGACACACAAACATACAGACACACATACAGGAAAGCTAGGATGGGGTGGGCCGTGGACTCGGATGGAGTTACAGCATCTAAAACTCAGTATGCTTGTTATATAGAGAGAAGAAGGGAGTGGAGAGCTGTTAGCTAATGTCAGTGGGGGGTCTCTGTAGAGAGCATCCTCAGGATGCAGTCATTCCTGAAGAGGAAGTGTTTGATAACAGTATCTAAGGTCAACTGCGAACCAGGGGAAGGCCTTGCCATTCTGCAAGCCTGACTCCAGGAAGGTCTTGTCGTTCCTGTGGGTCTGGAGCATTGAAGTCCTTAACACGGCCATGTTCATGTCATGAATGCTCATTTACATGCTCCCCAAACAGGACGGCGTCATGTTGAATGTTTCCCCATCCCCACCCCTCACGAAAACATCATCTATCAAAGACCATTCCTACAGATGGAGAAGCAAGAGCCACAGGAGGAGCGGATGGAGCCAAGGAACAGTGTACAAAACAGCTAAGCTTTGATTCCAGTCCCAACCTCCCAGCCCCGGGCGAGAAGTGTGAGTTCATGCACCACTGCATGCATATGGCTGTCAGAGGACAATTGTGGGAGTCAATTCTCTCCTACGATATGGGTCCCAGTGATGGAACTCAGGACCTTAGGTTTAGTGGCTGGTACCTTGGCTGGCCAAGCCATCTCAATAGCCCCTCTCATAACATCATCAAAGGGTAAAGGAATAAGTTGTGTGGTCAGCAACTTTCAAAGGAGTAAGAGGAGACACAGAGAAGCAAGGGATGAGCCGGGCAGTGATGGCACACTCCTTTAGTCCCAGCACTTGGGAATCAGAGGCAGGTAGATTTCTGAGTTCAAGACCAGCCTGGTCTACAGAGTGAGTTCCAGGACAGCCAGGGCTAAGTAGAGAAACTCTGTCTCGAAAAAACAATAACAATAAAACAAAACAAACAAAAAGACAGAAGAAGAAGAGGAAGAGGAAGAGGAAGAAGAAGAGGCAGCAGCAGCAAAGGAATGGTGGCGTCATCAATGAACCGGAGCCCAGAAGCAACACCATTGTGTTCTCCCAATGCTGGACCATTGCACAGATTACCCCTCCTCCAGAACTCAATTCCCAGCCTTTCTGGCTGGCTCTTGCTTTTCATAACTTCTATTCTTTGCGAGTTCGTCTTGCTTCCTATTTTGACTCTGCCCAGAAGCATAACTTACATTTGGTAAATGTACAGGTACTGAGTGTACAGCTCAATGAATTTATAAATTGTGCATTTATTCCCTGAACCACATCCCACACATCGGTGCGCGCCTTCTTGTTTCCTGTCAGCCTCCCGCTCCCAAGGTGTGAGGACTTTTCTCACCCTTGATTCCTTTCCAGTCTCGGTCTAGAATTTCACATACATGATGTCCTCAGCTTATTCTTCTCAGCCTGTTGGTGGGATCCGCCCACATGGGATCCGCCCACACAGTATGTACACGGCAGCGTTTCGTCCCTCGGCTGTGTGGTGTCACGTGGTATAGACACGCCAGGGTGGACTCACACACTTTGCTGCAGGTGGGTACATGTGTTATTCTTTAGACTGGGAATGCTAGGAGCTGCTACAGACCCTCTGAGAGATGCCTTTGGTGAATTTAGCTACTTGTCCATCTTGGAGACAGCCCCGGAAGTGGATCATTGCAATAGTGGACTCTAGTAAGGTTAATGCTAACAGACACTGGCAGACAGAGTTCTAACCCCGCCGCCATTCGATTCTACACCACACTGGCAGTGTGTGAGTGTGCTGATGGAAGACCACTCCTCTCTCTGATCCTCTGGGCTCAGCCAAATCTCTGTGGTGTCCATCCACACAACGCCTCCCTCATCTTTCATACCTCCATCTGATCCACAGTTCCCTCCAGAAGGTGAAGCCAGCTCACTGTCCCAGTCTTGGCCATTCCTTTTCCAGATTCTTCCCAGCACCTGAAGTCCTATCTGCAAGACACACATCCTTCTCTTTGCTGTGTGCTAACCCACTTGAAACCCAGTGCTTCAATGAGGTGGTTTTCCCCTTGGGGGTTGGGGAAAAGAATACTAGGCCTCTTGGAGCCTCAGTTTCCCCTCCGATGAGATAGGAATTGTGTACTGGCTGGTTTTGTGTGTCAATTTGACACAAGCTGGAGTTATCACAGAGAAAGGAGTTTCAGTTGAGAAAATGCCTCCATGAGATCCAGCAGTAAGGCATTTTCTTAATTAGTGATCAAGGGGGGGGGGGCTTGTGGGTGGTACCATCCCTGGGCTGGTAGTCTTGGGTTCTATAAGAAAACAAGCTGAGCAAGACAGGAGAAGCAAGCCAGTGAGCAGCATTCCTCCACGGCCTCTGCATCAGCTCCTACTTCCTGACCTGCTTGAGTTCCAGTCCTGACTTCCTTTGGTGATGAACAGCAACATGGAAGTGTAAGCTGAATAAACCCTTTCCTCCCCAACTTTCTTCTTGGTCATGATGTTTGTGCAGGAATAGAAACCCTGACTAAGACAAATTGGGTCTGAGGGTCTGCCTCCACTGATGAAGTGTGTGTCACATAGCATGAGAACCCCATCACCCATGTAAAAGCCAGGCACTGCAGCACACACGTGCAAACCCAGGACAGCAAGATGGGGTTTAGGGACATACAGGCCAAAGTGGTCAGGTTCAACGAGCTTCTGAGTCATTGAGAGACCCTGTATCAGAAATTAAAGCGAAGGGGCTAGAGAGATAAAGCAGAGGTTAAGAGCACTTGCTGCTCTTACAGAAGATCAGGGTTCAGTTTCTAGTACCTACACGGAGGCCTACAACCATCTGCAACTCCAATCCCAAGGGGTCTGACACCTTCTTCTGGCATCTGTGAGAATGGGTATATACATGGTACCCAGATATAAACATAGGTAAAACACTCATACAAGTAAAAGAAAAACAAAACCATTTACCAAATAATAAGAATAACAAGAAGAAGAATCAAGAAAGACCCTACAGTGACTTCTAGCCTCTAAACCCACATGTACATGTGCTCACACCCAAAGGAACACACGCACGCACGCACGGACAAGTAAGCCAAGCCAAACCCGAATAGGAACACAATGCCATCTCAGGTGTTCAGCTGATACTGTGTACTGTCTCTAGGAGGTCGCACCAGAGTCACAGCCAAGTTGCTAGAAAGCCTGCAGCCCTCTCGGGAGAGGCTACATTTCCTAGCCCAGTATTCATGTCATCTGAAGGCAGCACAGCCAGCAGAGATGGACGCCAGTCCATGGAGAACATAGACACTGAGCCCATGTCTGTTACATGGGCTGTCTCATCTGTCCTCAGTGTGCGCTGATCACATTGGTTCTAACAACAGCAAGTTTGACCACTCTCAGCACCTGCCAGGCATCATTCTCTCCTCATGAATTTAAGGGCAAGACCCTTGTACCCATTTTAAAGACGAAGAAACTGATGGTGAGAAAAGAGAGGCTAGGCAACCAGGAGAAGGTCCTTCATTCTGGGACCCAGAGTGCAAAGGTCCAAATATGGAGGCAGGTTCCTGCATGAGTACTGTAAAGTGAGGCTGGGGACTCAGCTGCTCCCTGGAGGAACACAAAGAGTGTGTATCCAGGGACAGCAGAGATGGGAGAGTGACTTGTCCTCAGTGCTGGGCCCCTCCTTCTTTCTTCTCCACAGGTTGCCTTTTTTTCCCATAGAGGGCAGTTGGGTACATGCATTGTTGACCTTCCTCAGGCTCTGGGATTATTGGTAGTTGTGTCATGCCTCAGGGAAAGCCCTCAGAGGAATGCAAGGCAGGCCTTAGCAGCTTGCTGTACTAATACTGAAAAAAAAAGTCCCTAGCCACAGGGACTCCTCGAGGAGGTACTGGAAAAGGGTGAATCAGAAGCCCTATTCGTGTGTCCCAGCCCTGCTGGAGCCATGAAGAAGAGCAATGCGCTGAGTTTACCCAGGCCTCAATGACAGATAGGTCTCCTGCTGTCCTCAGCACAAACTTGGAAATCACTCAGCATCCAGAAGTCCCTGAGTCAGACTGGTGACCTCCCCAATGGCAGTTTTGTAACTGCAGACACTTCAGAGGATAACTCAGTCCACACCTGCCCCCACCCACCAGCCAGACTCAAAACAGATGGGAAGAGCCACAAAAGGGTCCAACATCAGATCGCAGCATAAGCCTTGGCTAATCCCTAAGATTCGGGGTTCAGGACAGTCTGGAGGGGCATCCTCTTTACACTGCTGGTGTGTTGCCGGGCAGTGGCACACGCCTTTGATCCCAGCACTTGGGAGGCAGCTTTTGGGAGGCAGAGGCAGGCAGATTTCTGAGTTCGAGGCCAGCCTGGTCTACAGAGTGAGTTCCAGGGCAGCCAGGGCTACACAGAGAAACCCTGTCTCGGAAAAACAAAAAACAAAAAACCCCAAAATACAAAAACAAAAACAAACAAACAAAAAATACACTGCTGGTGTGGAACCAAGCCCCAGAAGAAGCCAACTGCTTATAGTTATGTCCATAGGTCACTGCGTGCCTCAACTCTCAACAAAGACGCATCTTTTCCCAGGGGATGGCAATTAACACAGGGACCCACAGCTGGTCACAGGGTAGAGAACAAGAGACTTAGCTTACGTTGCATCCCTTTCTTCTTCCACAACTCAAGGTCCATCTCACAAGCTAGAGGTGGGGAAGTGTGTAATTACACGCATCTGATCGGGGTGTAAAGTGAGTTAATAAATAAATAAATTATTGGGGAGGGGGGAGGGAAAGTTTCAGAGGAACATGTGTTCCTTCCAGTGAGGAGCCGGTGTTCTTCTGAGCACAGCAGGGCAGCTGCACAGATGAACCCACAGTGGTTGTGACAGTGTGCACAGGAGCTGTGTAAGTCCAAGCCGGACAGAGCCCCAGCCATGGGAGGGGTGGGGTAGCCAAACTTCTACCCCCCAAATCCCACAAGCCTTTTTGCAAAATTTTACTGTAATTTTCAATAAAATGCATGTAATGGAGCTGGAGAGATGGCTCAGAAGTTAAAAGCACTTAGCGTTCTTACAGAGGACCCAGGTTCATTTCCCAGCATCCACGTGGAGGCTCACAACTGTCTGGAACTCCAGTTCCAGGGGATCCAATGCCCTCCTCTGGTCTCAGCAGACATCTGGCTTTCATGTGGTATACATACATACATACATATATACATACATATATACATAATACATATACATGCATATATACATAAATACATAGACACATACATATATACATGATACATACACACATACATATATACATAATACATACACACATATACATACAAGCAAAATATTCATATACCTAAAATAAAAGTTTTAAATACATGTAAGGACCAGATTTTGCCTCTGCAGCCAGACTCTAATCCCTTCATCAGGAACTTTCTTGCTGATAAGGAGCAGCTGACATCTATTGCTCTGTCACAATTGGGGTCAAGATCTGAGATTCCCTCCTGGTAAGAGGTGAATCACTGGAGCCAGACAAAGGAAACTTCTAGCTCAGTCCATATTTCTGTGTATAGACTGTCATTGCACCCATTTTCAGATGAGGCCACCAAGGAGCCACAAGCATCCGTAAACATTCTCTCACTAGGGACCTAAAAATTCCCAACAGCCTGATTCTTGGGTCTGGGAGACATGAGCCTCCTGAAGCCACCTGGAAGAGGCCGCTGGGGTCACACAGAGTTGTTCTCCTCTACCAGGCCTACGGTACCTTTTCAGGGCCTTGACTCACTCTCTCTGTGATTGTCATTATTAGGTTTTGATTTTGTTAAAGGATGCCTGAAGTTGCAGGGCATAATGGTCTCAGTAGCTCTGTCCATCATTATGACTAGAATCTTGTGTGTGTGTGTGTGTGTGTGTGTGCACACGCGCACACGTGTACATGCATATGTGTATGCATATGTGTCTGTGTGCATATGTGTGTACACTCATGTGTGTGTGCACGTGTGTGCATGTGTGCGCTCACGTGTGTATATGAGTGTGTGTGCGTGTGTGCACATATATACATGTGTGTGTCTGTGTGTATGTGTGTGCGTGTGTATGTATGTGTGCATGCATGAGTGTGCGTGCGTGTGCGTGTGTGTGTATACTTTGTGTGTGAGTGCAGGTGTACGTATATGTGAAGAGGTCAGCTTCATGTCAGTTGTCACCCTTTAACCTGTTTGACACAGGATCTCTCATTTCCTGTTAGATAGGCCAGGCCAGCTGCCCCATGAGCTGCTCCACAAATTCCTTCTTCACCTCGCATCTCACTGTAGGATTGCTGAGATCACACAGGTGCCCAGGTAGATGTTAGGAATCTGAACTTGGGTCCTCAGCGGACACTGCAAACCCTTGTGCTGAGCCATCTCCTCTTCCCTGAGCAGGATCAGATTAGCAACAGTAGTGGTCTGCACTGGCTGTGAACTTCTCAGTGAGCAATCAAAATGAGCTCAGCAGAGGCCAACAGGCACCTTGAGGCTGATCAAACACATTCAGCCACCTTGTTTAGAGCCCAGGATACCAAAGCTTCTACTGTTGTCACCACAGGTTCTACTGACATCACATCTACAGTGGGGCCACTGGGGACTGACCACAAAGTGACCTTAGACTTGTGAGTACAGCATGCAATGACTCTGGCTCCAATGGGAGACACCTTGTTCACACCTCTGTGTACTTGCCCTGCATCTGAAAAGGAGAATTTCGGTCTGGTTTTTATCTGTGCTCAACACCTTTCTGTCCCTTATCAATAGAGACAATAGGCTAAGCCCCAGCCCCTTTGCTAGAGTCTACCCGTGGTGTCTTCCTGAGCTCTAAACAAGATGGCTGAATGTGTTTGACCAGCCTCAGGGTGCCTGTGGGCCTCTGCTGAGCTCATTTTGATTGCTCACAGAGAAGTTCACAGCTCTGGCCTGCTTTTATCATAGCTCATGTGAGGGGGGAAGGTCTGGGGGGAATTATATCAATTATGTTGATTAATGTGGAAAGACCCAGCCTAACAGTGGGCGACACCATTCCCTAGGCTTGGGTCTTGGACTGTATAAGGGAAAGAGAAAGCAAGGTGAGCACAAGCATTCATGCATTCACTCTTTCTCAGTTCCTGACTGCAGATGTGATGTGATCAGCATTTTCAACTTCTTGCTGCCTTGACCTTCCCGCAGTGATGGACTATGACTTAGGGTTGTGAACTGAAGCAAACCCCTTCTCTCTTAAGCTGCCTTTATCACAGTATTTTGCTACAGTAAAAGGAAATGAAACTAAGAAGCCTAAGATTCCCAGAGAATTCTCGCCAAAACGTGCCTCACAGTTTCCTGCATCCGTCTCCCTTAAGCCTGGGCCACCCAACAACAGCCCAAACATAAAGGCCTGGGTCACAGCACAGAGCCACCCTGGAAGTTCCTGGTGGTCTCCAGACATGCAATGCAGCCTGATCTAGGTGCTCTGTCTCCCTCTCAGCTCCTTTTGGGAACATGGCCTGTTCTTTCCTGACCTACATCCTTGGCCAGCTTCCTGGCTACTGTGTGTATCCCTTCCCTCAGGCCAGTGACTCCATGATCAGACCTCTGGGTGACAGCTGCTGGCCTGGCCTAGCTATCTAGAAGTCATTCGTAGGACCTAGTCTCTACTCCTGCTTGGTGCATGATGCTGGGGTACAGAGAGGACCGGGTACAGATAATGTGCTGACGAGCCCACACCTGCTGGACAATGAGGAACGGAAAGCACCTCCTGACGTTACGTGGGCACTGTGACAGGTGACAAGAGTCTTCAGAAGTGAGGCAGACAGAACTTGTGGGCAGCTTGGTGTGAGCGGCAGGGTGAGAAGCGTGTGTTCCAGGCCCAGGGAGCAGCAAGAGCCATGTCAGAGAGATAGAAGGAACCAACATATGCTCTAGGCTGTGGGTGGAAAGGGCAGAATTGGGGACCTGAGAGCTGGGATCTTTGAGGGCATGTCATGTCATACAAAGGAGTTTGGGACAGGAGAAACAAGCTGGTCTAACCTGGTTTAGAAGGCTACAGCCATGCTGGGATTCCTGTCCCTGGCTCTCAGCCTCCAAGGCTCCTCTGGGCCTTTTCGCAGGCAGGAACCACTAGGTTCCCAAACCCTCTGTACTCCAAAGTGACCAGGGAACACCACCAATCTCTCACAAACCACAGCCCCTTCCTCCTCCTATGCCTTCACTAAGGCCCTTCCTTCTATTGTCTGGAGAAGCAGAAGTATCAGGAAGAGACAGCTCACACCTGCTACCTCCTCAGTCCACCCTGTGTGAACATATACTGCCCTCTCTCTGTTGCCATGAGTGGACTCGGCTCTTTCCCAAGACCAGTCTAGCCCCTGGGTGTTGGACACAGTCTTCTGCTAGGAAGGATGCTGCTCATCTCTCTTACTTTCCCAGCAAAATGTTAACCAAAGGGCAGCACATTTTCTCAAGTTACCGTCCGTTTAAAACATTAAGGCAACAAATCGAACCGAACACACAGCAAGAAACTATAATAGGACCATGAACCTCAGGGAATGGAAAATATCTAAATTGAAAGTGAAAAACTTGCCGGGCAGTGGTGGTGCACACCTATTAATCCCAGCACTTGGGAGGCAGAGGCAGGCAGATTTCTGAGTTCGAGGCCAGCCTGGTCTACAGAGTGAGTTCCAGGACAGCCAGGGCTATACAGAGAAACCCTGTCTCGGAAAAACAAAAAACAAAAAACAAACAAGAAAGAAAGAAAGAAAGAAAGAAAGGGAAAAACTCAATGCTTACGGGGAGATATAGCCCTAGCAGGTAAAGGCACTTGCAGCCAGACTAATAACCTGAGTTCGATCCTCAGGACCAACGCGATTGAAGGAGAGGCGTGACTCTTGGAAGTTGACCTCTGACCTTCACCCTTATGTGGTTTCTAACAGACCAACAAACCTGCAGCTGTGATGGTGGTGGGGGACCCAACAGAACACATAAGGTGCTGGGACAGAGGAATTAGTGGGAAAGAGGAAGCCTCATAGATGCATAAAGATAAATACCAATTCTATAAGTGGAATGCCTGCAGAGATTTCCTCAATGCAGGGGCTCTGTTGTCCTTTGAGACTGGCTCCAAACTGTCCCATGACAGGAGCTAGCTCTTACTGGGACAACAAAGGTTTGGTAGGGGATGCTCTCAGCGGGTGTTGGGGGGAGAAGCATTTTTCAAAGATCTCTGCTGCCCTCAGAGGTTGACCAGGTTGACCTTGGGAGTGAGACATACCTTCAAGGTTTTATTATGTCGCGAGGGACATTCATTAGCTCCTAGTGTTAGCAGAAAACACAGCAGGAGTCTGGGGGAGTTCGCTCAGGTGGTGTAGGGAGTGCCTGTCTGGTACACAAAGCCCTTGGTTCAATCTCTAGCACAGAATAAAATGGACATGCTGGTGCGTGCGTGTGATCCCAGGAAGCATAGGCAGGAGGATGGGATGTTCAAAGTCATCTTCAATTGCATGGTGAGTTCGAGACCGCTGAACTACACAAAATACCGTCTCCAAGAGAAAAGGAGACAAGGGAAGGAAAGAGAAGAAGAGGGGAGGGGAGGGGAGGTGGAAGGGCAGGGAAGGGGAAGGGAGAGGAAGGGAGGGGAGAAGAAGGGAAGGCAGTCGAAGGACAGTGAGGAATTCTCTGGAAGTGCAGCCCAGGTCTACCCTTGGGCCATATGTTTCCTCTGAACTCTGAACTCTGGGGTAGGGCTGATCTAGCACCAAGCAACTCTAGACAGTGTATTGGACTCTTTATGAGTCTCCTTGTATGCCCTGACTTCATCCTCCTCCCTCAGAAACGTCTAGTATCTTGGAAGTTGTGTCAAATCCACACTGCGGCCACGTGGGTTCTCTAGGGAACATCACTGACTGACTTACTGAGGGCCAAGCCTTTAGAGACTTACCCAGAGGTTCTGACATTTACAGACAACAGCAAGGTTAACCTTGACGCTGGTTCTAAGGGTTTGCTCTGCTGCACCCGAAACCTCAAATCCAGGTCTAGAAAGACCTTCAAAAGGTTACTGGGAAGGTTGGGGATGAGCGGTCACCTGGGCAGCTCTCTGCCTCTAAGGACCAATGAAGACAAACACCCCTCACCACCCCCTCGCCCCACCCTGGACACCATGAGAATCGAACCTAAGGTCCGATGCATGCTAGGGAACCGGTCCACCAGAGAGTCACATTCTCATTCCCTTAACTTTCAGACGGAGGCAGGGTCTCATTAAATTGCCTAGCTAGTCTAGAACTCACTACACGGCCCAGTGTTCCTGAGAACAGTTCCTCCCTGTGGATGGATCTTCCAGAAAATCCTGAGGCAAACGGGATGTATGAGAGCATCCTGCCCTGTTCAGTCTGCAAGGAGCTTCTTATTGGTGTACTACAACTAGACACGGACAGAGCATCAAAAAAACTTCACATTGCCTTAGCCCAGCAAAGAAGCAAATAAAACCTTAAGCAGTGAGACAAACGTGTAAAAATGCACTTACACAGTTGTAAATAAGAAAAATTAGAAACGAGCGTATGTGTCAGTGTCAGGAGATTTCAATACGCAGTGTTTAAATCCAAGACGTAGGACACAATGCAGCCATTGAGAGAAATTTCAAAAGGCTGTCGAGATGGCACACAGGTAGAGTTCCAGCCTCGGGCCCCACACGGTAGAAGGAGAGAACTGGCTCCTGCAGGTTGGGCTCTGACCTCCACAAGTGTGCACACGCATGCACGAGTGCACACACACAAATACACACTCACATAAATACATAACTGTGCTAAAGGTAAAATTAATGATGCAGGAAAAATAGCCACAAGGAAATGTAAGAAAAACACATGTTTAATTCAGTCGCTTTCTACAGCTTAGGCATAAAAATGTTGGAAATAGATTGCAGTAAGAAATTCGTGGTGGTTATATCTGGGCTGTGGTACTGTGGATGCTTCTGTTTGTTCATTCGTTTGTTTTACTTTGTTTTGAAACAGATCTCACGTAGTCCTGGTTGGCCTGCTGCTGGCTGTGTAGCTGTGTCTGGCCTTGAACTCCTGATCCTCCTGTCTCCACCTCCCAAGTGCATCCTGTGGGCCTTGGTTTAAACACAAGCTTAAACACAGCTTCAGATGAGCCTTCACCTCTTGTTCTGATTCTCCATCCTTTGCCTTCATAGAGCTTATCAGAAACAACGTTCAGCATTTCCTCCCCTCCTTGAAGCTCATAAGGGGCAGTATTTGTACTGACTCTTCTTTGCTTCTCCGGCACTCAAACCCTGTGCCTAGGACATCGTAGATGCTCAATGCGTGTGGCTGGGGGTTTGGTGGATGGATGGATGATATACAAATGGACAGATGTGCGTATGTATAGATGGATGGATGGATAGATGGTAGAATGATAGAAAAACGGACAGATGGATGGGTGAGTGGATGGATAGATGAATGGCTGACAGATGGATAAATGAAAGCTGATGTTGGAAGGATGATACATAAATGGATGGATGGATAGATAGGTGGGTGGGTGGGTGATGGATGGGTAGATGGATGGATGGATGGATGCTCCTGTTTACCCATAGCTCCATTTTCAAAGGATTTATGATAAATGTATGCACTGATATGGGTAAGATACAATAATTAGGTATAGTTATTACATATTAATTTCGATTTTAACTTGTGTATGTGTGTGGTGCGACGGATGGAACCCAGGACCTTATACAAACTAGGCAAGTGCTTTACCACTGAGCCATGTCCCCATCTCTTTAATTCTGTTTTGTTTTGTTGTTTGAGACAGGGTTTCTCTGTGTAGCCCTGGCTGTCCTGGAACTCCTTCTATAGACCAGGCTGGCCTCGAACTCAGAGCTCTACCTGCCTCCCAAATGCTGGGATTAAGATGTGCGCTGCCACCACCCCTGGGCAGTCTTTAATTTTTTAGCTGTATAAATAATGCAGAATGGCAGCTGCATGGTGAAATGGTCAAGCAGGATTCCTAAAGTCACCATCATTGGGAACAGCCACTGCTACCATCAGCCCATGTACATTACCCTCCCGGGAGTGACTGCTGGTAAGAGTTGACACGCTGCCTCCTGAAGTCCTTTCCTGTCCTTTGAGTGTGACTGTAGGTATGCATTTAGGAGTGCACAGTTTGCCTTTGGGGCTGGAGAGATGGCTCATCAGGAAAGAGCACTGGTTGCTCTTGCAGAAGTCTTGGGTTCAATTAGGCGCCATGTGACGACTCACAACCACAGGTAACTATAGTTACAGCAGGGATCAGGGTACTGCAGGCATGTGACACACATACTTGGAGGCCAAACACTCCCATACATAAAATGAAAATAAACCTTTTAAAGAAGCAGTCCACAACTGTACTTGGGCTGCTTGTTTCTTTATGTCATAAATGCGTGTGCTGTCCGGATGAGTCTTGAACTTGTTCTTCACCAAAAAACAAGGAGATCTTTACACGATGGCATAATGAGATCCCCTTTGGTCCCTGGAATCCACAGTATGTGCTGCTGCAGTTTTCCAAGCAATCCCCAAACACTGAATGCTTAGTCATTAATGTACTGGCTAATCCTTTACAGTCATGTACACAGTCCACATTTACCTTTCTGGAGGAGATCCTGGGAAGCTGAGTCCCCGATTACACAAATTTTAAGTTTAAGTGGCTAACCCCAATTGATTTCTCACCAGCAGCACTTAAAACAATAGTTTCTCAGTTTCTTTGCCAACATATGGTATCAAACGTTTAAGAGGTTTTGCTTTGTGTATGCACGTGTGTGTGTGTGTGTGTGTGTGTGTGTTGCAATTCGAAGGAAGAAAACAGAGTTACCAAAGGTCCCATTACTCTTTCACCATCTGGTGATTGGTTGAGTCCTTCATATCCCCCAAGACGTCCACCAGCCTTCTTTGTCCCCCATGGACAAACAAGAGACCAATGTTGAACTCAGTGCCCTAGCACTGACAGAGCTAAGGCCCAGTGAAAAGCCTACTGGGGCTCCCCCAGAAGCTATTCCCACCCCCACACCACTTAGGTACTCATCAGCTATCCACTCATCTAGAAAAGGTCTATCCTGCTCTCTCCATTGCCTGCCAGTCCAGGCACCCTAGGTCTGTCTCTATCGCATGAAGATCAGTGCTCCCTCTTGCCCAGGAAAACCCCTCTCGGAAAGACTCTGGCCCTATGCATCCTGCAAGGCCTCGTCTTAAATAAACCTTAAGATAAACTTCCCCTTCTTGTTTTTGTTTTCCATCTTTTGCCTTTGTAGAGCTTACCAGTCAAGACTGTGTACTGTTTCCAGTCCATCTTCCCACCATCTTTGAAGTGGGCTAGCACAGGACATGTCCTAATTGTTTTCTGTATCTCTAGCACCAAACCTCTGATCCTATTATGTCTTAGACGTTCAGCAAATGTGAATGGATGATGGATGGATGGATGATGAACAGAAGGATGGATTAATGATGGATAGATAGATATATAGATGGATGGGTGGGTAGAGAGATTATGAGAGATTAAGTAGCTAGCTAGATCGGTGGGTGGATAGATGATGGACAGACAGATGGATAATAGTGAATAGATGGATACATGAATAGAAAGATAAGTGGATAAATGGATGGGTGGATGGATGGATGGATGGATGGACAGACAGATGGATGGATGGACAAATGGATGGACAGATGGTGGATGGATGGATGGATGGTGGACAGATGGATGGATGGATGATGGATGGATGGATGGATGGGTGGGTGGATGGATGGGTGGGTAGATGGATGGATGGATGGACGGATGGGTGGGTGGATGGATGGACAGATAAACAGACAGACAGGTGGATGGATGGGTGGATGGATGGATGGATGGATGAGGAATGGAGGATGGATAAATGGATGGTTGGATAATGGATGGACAGACATAGATGGACTGATGGATGATGGGTAGATAGGGAATGATGGGAGATCAGATAAGGAGAAGCAGTATAGAGAATGGGAAGAAAAGACAGAGGAGTAGGAAGACGTGGAAGAGGAAAGAAAGTCTTTAACATAGAAAGAGGGCTCAGGGCAGTGGTGGCCTGGAGATGGCAGAACAGATCCGCGTCAGTATCTCTTTCAAACAGTTGTCTCTTCCCTTGGTGAGCCCACATCACAGAAGCCCATGCTGCCCTCATGGGTGATACCCAGAAAGGAAGCTGAAGGAAAGCCTGAGGCAACTCAAGAAACAAACATGGGTACCCAAGAGCCCTCTATGGAGAAGTCAGGAGTCCTCATGATGAGGACTAGCCAAAGGTAAAGTTGTACACCATTGATTAACCCCATTTACCATCAAAAACTTCAGAGAAAAATATGCTGAGTGGGAAGGAACCAGGGAACCAGGACACAAAGAACAAAGTGGTTTCTGCTAGGAAGGTGTGGAGTGCAAATGCAAAGCCCGGGCTTGGATTCTGACAATGTGAGTTCAAGTCTCAGGTCCTCCTCCGCAGCTTCATTCCCTCATATGCAAAGCAGGCCTGGCAGCCGGCCAGTTCCCACATCTGAATGTTGAGACAGTGTGAGATAAGTCTAAAAAACACTTGGCATGAGCGAGAGAGCACACAGCATTTGGCCTTAGCAGAGCAAGTAAAGATAGTGGGGATCCAGGATTGGGGACAGACCAAGGCAAACAGCAAGAGTCTCGTGTTGTGCATCTCTAGGGTTGCTTCCTGGGCTTTTGAATAGAGCAGCTCCTGTCCTGAGCTTGGCTGACATTCTGCAATGTCATCTGGAAACTGAACTTGGGAGGTGGTGCATGTGAGGGTGCAGGTGAGCATGCACACGTATGCACAGGTATGCACACATATGCATGTGCCTGTACACATAGAAGCCATGTTTCAACAACAGATGTCCTTCCTCAGTCCACACTGGTGTTTGACACGGGTGTCTCCCTGGCCTGGAACTCGCCTACTAGGCTTGGTGGGCTGAACTGCAAGCCCCAGTGATGTTCCAAGATCAAATTTAGGTTCCCAAACTCTTTGACTGAGCCATCTCCCTGATCTTCAAACTGAATGTTTGAGCAAAGGATTCCATTTCTTCATTTTGCACTGAGTCTGCAAATTGCAGTATGTAGAGTGTCATGTGTATTCAAATATATGCGTGAGACAATCTGCCAGACAGAGGTGACTGTTGCTGCCATGAAGGAATGTTAGCAAATGATACTGACACCCCAGCCAGTCCCCACCCCACCGTTCTGAGCCAGCTTCATACATCAACAAGCCAAGACTTCACCCAACAATAGCCCCTCTCTGTTCCAAACATCAACAGCACAAACAACCCTTCCTAGCCTTTGGGCTGTTACCCAAGCACCCCCACACCCACAGGCCACAGCCTCACTCCAGTGCCAAGCGTGGGCTCCTCATGAATTTTCCCAAGGTCCTATCCAGCTCTTGGGAGGCTCGGACGGCACGGGAGGCTGCTAGCTGGTGGTTTCCATTAGCCAGGTGTATGATTAGCTCACTCCTACAGCACTGTCTGACAGCTATATGCTGGGCCTCATGCCACCCAGTGCATAACCTGATAATTGTGTTTACTGGCCTGGGTCAGAGGTTAGTAGCTGGGCCACCTTCACTAAGTCAGACGCTATACTTGGTATTCAGTAGATGCTCAATTAATGCTCCCTGGAACCTTTCAGACTCTTCGAAAAAAAAAAAAAAACCAAAAAACTATCGTCCAGTGACAGAGACTCATTACAGACAAGATGAACATAAAATAAAGGAATGCTCAATTTTCAGTCAGAAGGCTTCGAATCTAGGCAAGACTGGGGTTCTTAACAGATTGGGTCTTTTGCAGACTGGGACTTGGGATTCTGAGAGGTAGAGTGGGTAGGGGAAATGCAGACACACTCTGGGCCTCGGCTTCCCAAACCACCACGTCTAGAACTGGCACCCCCTTCTGCCGAGGTCCAGCTCAGCATCCAGTTCTTGGAGGAAGACAGGAGGATGGTGGCAGCAATTGTGGGGGAGGGGCAAAAGTTGCCCACTTTTGGTGATTTTTCTCTTTAAGTCCATGCCATTCTATGGCCCAAAGCACCCAGCTTCCGGCAATTAACTCCTGCTGATAGCAGCAGGGGAGGAAGAAAAGAAGTTTTGTCACTGGAGCTCTTTTCTCTCTGCCTCAAGGGCCCCTCCCTGGTAAGGCGAGAGGTTGGGAGTTCTTTAACTCTTTGTGAGTCAGGGAGAAACGAAAAGAGAGAACAGTCAAGAACATACACAAACACACACAAACACACGCACACATACACACACATACACACACAAACATACATACACATACACACACAAACACACACACCTATACACATACACACACAAACACACTCACAAACACACACACCTACACACATACACACACATACATACACACACAAACACACTCACAAACACACACAGCACACACACACAAACACACACACAAACACACACATACTCACACATACACACACACATAGACACACACACATACACATATACACACAAACACACACACATATACTTACACACACAAACACATACACAAACACACACAACACACCTACAACACACACAAACACACACACATACACACACACTTTGGCCAGGCCTGACCACCTGTTTCAACAATTCCACACATGATCATGCATACTTACATACATACACATATACCTACACACATATGTCTGTATATACATATAGACAGAAAGACATATTCATATATACTTTTGGTGGATGGGGCAGAGCCCCAAATGCCACACTTTATGTTTTGTTTCTGGCAATTTATACCTTCTTAGACAAAGGTTCATAAAATTACCTCATAGATTAAAATGTTACACAAAAGGAAGTTACAGAAAGGAATGTCTGTAGTAAATTCAGAGCAGTGCTTCATTTTGTAAGCTCATTATAAGTTCAAAGCAACAGTTTCACATGCTCTTGCTTTATCATGGTGCATACTCGTGGCTTCATCCTTGGATCTGGCCTAGAATGAATGTTCTTTTCTTGATCATAAATCTATCCCAAGCCTATTTCTCTTCTTAGTATAATTTATGAAAGCTCATTGCACTCCTTCTTATGCAGCCTTCACTTACTATTATGAGGAGGGGGGGCACATTCAATTGTTAATTCTAACTTTATTACATCTTTCTGGCAAAACAACTTAAGCCATCTCTTTAAACTTTCTTCCTAAAATAATTTGAATCAGATCATGAATGCTACAATTGCTATAATTAATTCATGAAAGTTCATCTTTATTTAATCTGCAGGAAATCTGCCCAACAGGGTGGGCTGACACCCAGGAATCAGTAGACTATGTAATGGTGGCAGGAGAGGCATATCAGCAGCGAGAAGCAATCCTGGGATGAAGTCTCTGAGGACCTTGCATCTCAGAGCTCACTCATTGCAGCCATGCAAAATGGTGGGCCATCTCCAGAAAACTTGCTCGCTTGCCATAGCCTTTCCAAGATGTCTTCTGGCACCCTTTGAACTGGGAGCATGGCCGGCAGTGAGGTGGGGAAGAGTTATGTGCACCACCCCTGTACAAGTGCCTGTCGAAACCAGCAGGAGGCGCTGAGCAGCATAGACCTGAAGCTCTAGAAGGTTGTGAGTCACCTGATATAGGTGCTGGTAGCCAAACCTGGGTCCTCTGCAAGAACAGAAAGTGTTCTTAACCACTGAGCAACCTCTCCAGCCCCAAATTCAGATCTCAAAAACTAAATATAAAAAAGAATATATCACTTTTCATATTAATTTTTTACATTGGTTACACACTGAGCTTGTGTTTTAAAACTGAAGAGGTAAGTTAAATTCAGCACCAATTCCACCTGCTTCTGTTTGTAGTCCACTGGAACCTTTAATTCATAGGGATTTACCATTTTTACTGGACAGTGCTATATTGGGGGCATATCTTATAGGGATTACTGGTTGGTTTGGTTTTGGTTTGGTTTGGTTTTTCAAGACAGAGTTTCTCTGTATAGCCTTGGCTGTCCTGGAACTTGATCTGTAGACCAGGCTGACCTCTACCTCTTGCCTCTGCTTCCCAAGTGCTGGGACTAAAGGCATGCACCGCCACGCCCAGCTCACAGTGATTTGTTTGAAAAATATTCTGGGCCAGCGAGACGACTCCATAGGGTAAAGGTGCTTGCCATTAACCCTGATTACCTGAGTTTGATCCTGGGACCTACATGATGGAAAAGAACAGACTCCCCAAGTTCTCCTCCGACCTCCATTTGTGTGTTGTGGCGTGCGCATGCACAAAATCAATATATAAAATGTAATTAAACAATTTAAAAACATCCTGATATTCTACAGATCCAGGAATCAAAGGCATGCACCAGCACCACCCAGCCAGCCTTGAACTCTTGATCCTCCTGCTTCCGCGTCTTACATCCTAGGACTACGGGTATGCATCATCTCACCTGACTCTAAGTTCTAACTCTCGTCTTGGAACCTTGACTAACGATGAGACCCAGTAGGTGACTCGGTAACTGAGCTGATGCTCTGGAGGGACCATGCTGCCGCCAAGCCGCTCTGACACTGTGTGACTGGCTCTTGCCCTCCCTTGCTCTCTGCCTAAAACCTGCTGACCTCCCACACCTCAGCCCCTTTCCTGCAGCCCCTGCTCTAACCCTCCTCCATCCTCTGGACCCACCCGACTTCTCATCTTCTGACCGGTCCACGTGCCTTTTCATCGCCCCGCCCATGGCATCTCCTACTCCATAAGCAGGACCCCGCCCCCATCCCTCCATCTTTCAAAGTTCAACTGTTCTTATCAAGGCCACTCTAACCTCTGGGCTTCCAAATCCAGGGTCATCTCTCTGTCCCTGTCTTGTGTAACTTGTTAGCAAAGTCCAACATGGCTGACCATCCTGCCTTCTTAGACCCTTCTCCTTTCTTGGTTTCCATAAAGCCTTCTTTCTCTACTCAATAACACCTTACTTCGCAACTCTCAATTTATGGCCCAATTAGCCCCATCTTTATTCAAATACTAACTGCCTACTATGTGCTAAGATACTAACATAGCAGGCGGTCAATCAAATTTCTGCTCCCTGTGAAGTTACATTTAAAGCAAATATTTTTTAAAAAATACTGGTGTGTGTGTGTGTGTGTGTGTGTGTGTGTGTGTGTGTGTGAACTTGTGTCACAGCTCTCAGGAGTCAATTCTCTACTTCTTCCATCTGGGTTCTAGGGACCCAGCTCAGAGAGCAGCAAGCTCCTCTACTTGATGAGAGCCCTACAGGCCCAAGGCAAATCTTTACCACTGTCAAACTCAGTGCTGGTTTGTGCTACAAGTAATCGGAGACCCAGATCTTACCTTGTTTGGTGACTTTAAAGTCCAGCCACATGTCAAGGACTCAGATGTCTAGACTATCCCTGCCTGAATCCTTGAACTGCCCCCTTGACATGAATGTTTGGGTATCTTCTGGCTATCAACAACTCACCTTAATGAAAACAGCCCGTCTCCTTCTCTCCACTCCCAGCCTGAACCTGTTTCTCTGCCTGTCGGTTTCCGTCTCAGCCAATGGCACAGCCATCCACCCAGTTATTCAGGCCAAAACCCAGAATCATCCTGATGCCTATCTGTCTTCTCACCCACTCCCAATCCATCGACAATTCCTCGTCGTGGACTCCACCTGCACCCACAACCGTCCTTTCCCTCTTCCTCCTCTGGCCACCCGGATCTAGGACAGTCTCATACTCCTTGGACCACCAAGATGGCCTCCTAACTGGTTCCGCCACCCCTATCCATTCCTCACGCCTCTCCAGAGGAACCTGTAAATGGGATCTTGTCCCTCCTCTCACTTTAGAGCCGCTGATAAACAGTGTGGGAGAAGACATTTGCAACATTAGGAAGATAATGAATTAGTAACTCAAATCTTTAAACAACTCCCACGGGTCAATTAGACTTGCCGGGCAAGGTGGCACACGCCTTTAATCCCAGCACTTGGGAGGCAGAGGCAGGCGGATTTCTGAGTTCGAGGCCAGCCTGGTCTACAGAGTGAGTTCCAGGACAGCCAGGGCTACACAGGGAAACCCTGTCTCGAAAAACAAAAAAACCCAAAAAACCAAAAACAAAAAACAAAACAGAAAAAGGCAGCCTTCTAGAAAACAAGAAAACTGGGCAAGGAATATGAACACAGTTCATGAGAGAAACAACGCCCAGCTCTGATAAACATTAAATTAGGTGCTCTGCTCCCAGGTAATCAAGCAAATGCAAAATAAAACAAGTTGCCGTTTTACTCCCAAAACATCGTCAAAACTTTAAAAGGCTGACAAGATCAACTCTTGGCAAAGGTTTAAAGACAGAGAAACTGTCAGATGCGGCCAGTGGGAATAAAAATGAGCCTGGGGACTTCTGGGAGCCAAGTGACAACTTTTCAAGTCCAGCTTGCCCTCCCACCTGCCAATCACTCCTTCCCGACTGAGCAATGGAGCGGTGGAGAACAGGATGTGGTGGCTCCTTCTGTGAATACCTGCGTCCCAAAGCTGCACACACAAAAAAGCTGCACACAAAAGCACCACAACACCTCCATTACCCTCATCCACAAGCCAGGTCCCAACCGTGTACTCATAACCCAGATGAGCAAATTCAAAACTTACAGTATAATTTCCGGGGAACAGGTATCAGTTTAACCCACGGCGAAATTGGAAAAAAAACTAAATTGAGAGTCAGCAATATGGCTCAGTCAGTAAAGGCATTTGCCAAGAAAGCCTGATTCTCCCCCACAAACCCCTCTCCGAGAGCTCGATATCCTGAGTTCCATTCCTGGAATCCACACGGAGGCGGAAGAAGAGAAATGACTTCCATGTGTGTGACATGGCACCTTCATACACGGGTGCACACATAATTATCAAATTAATAATTATCAAATTTTAAAGTCTTTTTTTTAAACTTTACATTAGACGGTCACAAGCCAGGTACCATGTAGCAATTAAAAACAAATTAATTATCCTGGAGATAGAGCTTGGTGGTAGAGCATTCACTTTGCAGTAAGGAAAAGTCCTCTGTCCTCAGCATTGTTGGTAATTGATTGACAGCCCTACATCTATTAAATAGTGTTAGGAAAAAGAGTGAATCATAAACAGTGCTTACAAGGCTTCTGTTTGGGCATGTTTAAAGTTGTAAACTTGGAGAGCCACTGGGGATATATGTGGCTCAGCGGGAAGAGTGCTTGCCTACCTGCCCTGGGTTTCATCCTCAGCACTGCAAAAACTGAGCGTGGTGGTACACACCTGCAATTCTAACACTCGGGAGTTAGAGGCAGGAGGATGAGGAGTTCAAGGTCATCCTTGGCTATGTATGGTGAGTTCAGGGCTAGCCTGGGCTACATAGAGAGACAGAGGAAGAGAAGGGACAAGGAAGAGAGAGGAGAGAGGGAGAGTGATAATTTAGAAAAATGGTGTTCTACAACCCTCAGTGCAAAACCACAGCTTCTGAATGACATGGCCTATGTGGTCCAGCCATCACTCATGTCTCTTTCTCCATCTCAGGCCACTCATTAAGCTTTCTGTCTTCCTATCAGCCCCAGCACCCCTGCGTGACACTTGAGCGTGACCTTCCCAAAGCCTCCTTCCCTGCCACCTCCATACAGTTCCATGGCATGTTTATCTCCTGCCAAACATAAGCTCCAAAGAGTAAGAATGTTTCCATTCTTATCAGTGACGCCCCAATGGATGGCATGTAGTAGGTGCTCAATGCATGCTTGCTGAATGAGTAGGTGTGACTTCTTCCAGGAAGCACTTCCTGAATTCCTAGAGCAGAAAATATTTACAAGCCATCCCTCCTTCAGCTTCTGGCTGTCTCAACAGGAGCCTCTGTGGTTCAGGAACTGGGGACACCCGGGAATTAGTGAATATCTAAAGTTGTCACAAAACACCTCATGTGTGGGCTCATTACACTCTCCAGAGCAAAGGTTCTCAATTCTCATTAAAGGTGTTTGCCACACCAACACACACACACACACACACACACACACACACACACACACACAGAAGCATGCACACCACACATGTCAACACAGTATTTGTGACACTGCCATCTGGGTTATAACTGAACATATGCTCCAGTCTGTGGATGGCTAAAAGTTGTCAAATCCCAGCTGGTTCCCAAAATGCTTGGTCTGGTTGCAATATGTCAGTAAACTCTTGACTGGATGGATGGTTGGATGGATGGATGGACAGACAGATGGACGAATGAGTGAATGGATAAGCATATAAATAAAGGCTTTGAGAGCCAGCCTGCCAGCGTACCATGACTACGTAACCCTCAGGCTTCCTGGGAGCCTGACACATGGAGATTTGTAAAACACAGGGAACCGAAGCCTGCTCTGTGAGCAAGCAGCACCAATCATTTGCACCCCAAACTTAACCCTTGGGTCCACTGAAGTTTCTATTCCCAGTTTAAGGACAGCACCCTTTAGAGGACACAAACATCTCTCTCCTCTGCCTTGCCCTAGAAGGCAGGCTGCAGGCTCTCCCGCCTTTGTCTCTCCCTGGATGACAGGCTGCAGGCATAGCCTCTTCCTGTCTCTGGCCAGCCCTGGAGCAGGGGTGGTTCAGGGGAGATCAGATCACCAGGCCCAGCAGCCCCATGGAAACCCAACAACAAGATGGCAAACAGACCAAGCCCTCCTGGGAAACCCGAGGTGCGGAGGGCGCCTCCTTCAGTGTCTCCGGAATCCAGAATTTCTGGAGGATCAACTGAGCTGCAGGTGCAGGACACCAGGCCCATTCCATATAAAGAAATCTCAACCTCTCTAACAAGGCCCTATACGCCATCAGAGTCTTTGTCCAAGGTCACAGCATACCACCTGGCCTCTGCAGGGTGGAGCAATCTTCCAGCCAAAGAGGGGTCTCTAACTAATAATTTACCCACTTGCCAATAGGAAGTTCCATGAATCTGTAAATCACAGATAAGTCATATTACCACATAAATATTAACAGGCTGGAATAGAAATTTTGAAATGACAAGTTTTTTTAAAAAAGATTTATTTATTTATTTTAAGTATATGAGTGCTCTATCTGTATATACACCTGCATGCCAAAAGAGGACATTGGATCCCATTACAGATGGCTGTGAGCCACCATGTGGTTGCTGGGAATTGAACTCAGGACCTCTGGAAGAACAGTCAGTTTTCTTAACTGCTGAGCCATCTCTCCAGCCCCGGGATAAGATTTTTTGATATACATGTATATAGAATAAAAGCTTGCCTTGCTCCTTTGCCTAGGGGCAAACATCTCCAGAGAAGTTTATAAATGCTGCCCAGGCGGGTTGGCCCTCAGACCGCAGAGAAGTTTTTGGTTGTTTTTTTTTTTTTGGTTTTTCTTTTTTTGTTTTTCTTTTTTTTTTTGGTTTTTGGTTTTTCGAGATAGGGTTTCTCTGTATAGCCCTGGCTGTCCTGGAACTCACTCTGTAGACCAGGCTGGCCTTGAGCTCAGAAATCCACCTGCCTCTGCCTCCCAAGTGCTGGGATTAAAGGCGTGCGCCACCACTGCCCGGCTGCAGAGAAGTGTTTTGTTGTACTGGTGTCCATGTATCCTGCCTACCACATGCCGGGCTTTGTACTCGATGGTCGGCATTGTTTGGGGTAGACTCTGTATGTTGTCCAGACTAGCCTCAAGGCCTTAGGTTCTAGTGATTTTCAGCCTTCTGAGACACTGGGGATTCAGGTGGGTTGACATAACTTCACTGGTGGCCTATATCTAAAACAAAATGTGCCCACGCCTTTAATCCCAGCACTTGGGAGGCAGAGGCAAGCTGATCTCTGAGTTTGAGGCCAGCCTGGTCTACAGAGTGAGTTCCAGGACAGCCAGGGCTACACAGAGAAACCCTGTCTCGAAAAACAAAACAAAAGCAAAAACAAACAAACAAACAAAAACACCTGTGGCCTTAGCCCCCACCCTAGGAACACGATGTCTGGAGCGTGTATTTGGTCACCCTGGGTTAGCTTGCAGTCCCAGGGCAACCTTTGCAAGAGGGTTCCATCACATTCCCGTTTTACCGATGAGCAGTATCAGAGACGCTAAGTCATCTGCCTAAGGTTGCACAGCCACATAAGCTGTTTCAGAGTCACCTCTGACTCCAAGATGTTTGCTGTTGACCCAGATATGAATCTGTTGTCCCAGAAGTGCTAAGGGTAAGCCAGCCCACCTCCCTCCTTCCTCCCACTCTCAGAGTCCAGATCCAATGAAGTCTCTCTCAGGGTGAAATGTATTTATTTTTTTATGTTTGTTTTTAAGTGTGTGTGCGAGCGCGCGCTCGTGTGTGTTTGTGTATAAATAAGTATGTTTGTAAGAGTGTATTATGTGTGCATATGAGTGTAGTGTGTGTGTTATGAGCATGTGTATGTGTGAATGAATGTGTGTGATTACTATGTATGTGGTATGTGCATGAGTGTGAATGTGTGTGCATAAATAAGTGTGTGTGTGTAAGGGGTGTGTGTGAATGTGTATATGTGTTTGTGTATATGAATGTGTGTAGGAATGTGTGTATATATGAATGTGTGTGCGTGTGCGCGTGCGTGTGTGTGTGTGAATGTGTGTGCGTGTGAATGTGTGTGTGTGTGTGAATGTGTGTGCGTGTGCGTGTGTGTGTTTACTGGGAATTGAACTCAACCAGGTGAGTGCTGTACCATTGTGCTGCGTCCAACCCTTGCTCCTGAGTACGGATGCTGACAACCACAGGTCCTCAAAAGGACTAGAAAGGATTTGCCCAAATCCACAGGCTGACTACCAGGACACAGACTCCCAAGTCCTGGTTTAAAGGGAAATGAAACAGGAACAAAGACATTCCAATGATCTCAGTAGATGTCTGGGGTAAGGGACTAGGCAGGATCAGGGGTGTCACCCATAGCTGAAAAATAGGGGTTCAGAGAGGGCTGGCCCCTGGATCCAGGGGACAGTGAAAGGGCCTCGCCTGCCTTCTTGCTCACCCTTCCGGGTGGCCCACAGCCTCCTCACGGAAGCCTGGTAATGGGCTGGGAGGACATAACTCACACTAGAGTGGGCACAGGGCTATGGTATCTGGGCCCCACCACAGTCGGGCCCAACCCAGCCCGCCAGGCCCTGAGCAGACATAATACAAAAGCCTTCTCAGACAGGCGGACAATTCACCCTTTCAGGCAGAGGGCGGCTAGGAAGCCATTCCAGCCCGTTTCCCTTTGGCTCCTTAAAGTGAATCACTCTGGTTAATGACCCTGGGAACAATGAACTGGGAGCAGGTGTGGGCTCCTCTGGCACAGACAAGGAGCTGGATTGGAGGAACCACCCGTCCCATCCATGCAAATGGAGATCAATGCCACAGATACCTTAGGACCACAGAATCACGCCAACAGTGACCATTAGAAAGAGCAGAAGACTGGGGTCACAGAGCCATGGAAAGCCAGTGTCTAGAAACATCTAAACTCCTGGAGTCACCTTGAGTCCCTGGCTATTGGGCCAAACGTTTATTCCCACAAATGATATGATGTATAGACAGAAATAGAAAAATGAACTTATTTTATTTTGGGTGAAAACTAGTGAGAAAGATGTTCTCAACCTGTCCACTGTGGGGTGACATGTAGCTATACACTCTGGACCAGAAGGAAGACAGTCCCAGGCGGTCATGGGGAGCCAGGCCTCGTTCTCGTGTGAAATTTCATGGAGAAGGCCTAACCTTTATGGGCTCTGGAACAGACTTTAAGTCCACCATCGGCAGAGCCAGACCCTGCCCCTTAAAAAAGGAAAGGGGTTTAGATGTTGTTCTGATGTCTGAAGCTTCATTTTGCACTTCCCCCGATTCCAGTTGGGGAAACTGAGTCAGCTGATTAAAGTGACAAAGTCGGGGCTTGTATCTAAGCATTGCCACTTCTCATCCTTACTGCCCTCCTGGGTAAGCCAGGTACGGTGGCCTGTGACTGTAGTCCCATCAATAAGGAGGATGCTGAGGCTGAGATCAGCGTGGACCATGTAGCAAAACCTGGTTAAGGGATGGGGTGAGCGTCGGGGCTCAGAGAAAGAGGAAGGGAAGGAGAGGAAGGAGAACAAATAGATTAAGAAGAAGAGAACAGGAAGGAAGAAGAGGGGAGGAGGGAGAAGGAAAGTGGGCAGGCAGAAGACAGACAAGAAGAGAGGTGGAGAAGTCTGAACTCCAGCCCACCGTGGGGCCAGCCTCTCTGGAGGACCACCTGACACACTGGGCACAGGGTTCTAGCTCTGCTGTCATGCTGAAGTAGAGGCCTTGAGACCTTGGTGTCAGGAGAACGCATTTGGCAAGTCATGACAGGTCGGATTCCTTTAGCCAAACCCCATTCCCTGCCTAATAAGGAAGACAGAGCACACTCTGGTTCTACCTGGGACTCTGCTGGCCAGTGACCACACGGAGGAGAGAAGCCAATATCCCGGGCTTCTGTCTGAAACACCCATAGCCACACCGGGCGTCATTTTAGGTCACTGACAGGACATACAGGAAATTCAGCTCAACTTTCCAGGGGCCTGTTATAACCCAGGCTGGCAGATGCCCTAAGACAGAGAGACCTCTGCCTACTTCCAAATCGTACTCTTAAACTTGTGTGTGTGTGTGTGTGTGCAGATAGAGTGAGGGTCATATACACGGATGCCTCTAAAGGAGGCTTCATGAAAAGAGGCAGCATTTAAAATGAGCCTTTAAAGTCAGGTTGCTTTATCTCTGGTTTTGTTTTGAGGCAGGGTCCCACTTTGTAGTCCTGCCTGGCCTAGAAGTCATAGAGATCCTCCTGCTTCCCACTCCCTAGTGTGGGGTTACAGGCGTGTGCAGCCACACATAGTTTGCCATTAAAGCTTCATCTCTGTAGCAGCTCCTGGTCTTTTGCTTCAGTTTGTGATGGAGTTACAAATGTCTCTACCCTTAGTCCAGCACTCAAAAAGCTGAGGCAAAACTAGGCGTGGTTACACAAACCTTTAATCTTAGCACTCAGGAGACAGAGGCCGGCAGATCTCTGTGAATTCAAGGCTAGCCTGGTCTATACAGTGAATTGCATGATGGCCAGAGCTACATAATGAGACCATACCTTTAAAAAATACGATCAGAGCTAGGCAGTGGTGGCACACGCCTTTAATCCCAGCACTGGAGGCAGAGGCAGGCAGATTTCTGAGTTCGAGGCCAGCCTGGTCTACAGAGTGAGTTCCAGGACAGCCAGGGCTTCACAGAGAAACCCTGTCTTGAAAAAAAAACAAAAAAGAAAACAAACAAAAAAACCCCTTACAAGTTGTTCTTTGACTACATGAGTGTCATGGCACGTGTTCTCACACACTTCACATGCACACTAAATAAATACTAAAGTTTTAAATGTAATACAAGTAAATAGAAAAGAAAAACATGTTCTTAAAAAAATTTAAAAAGCCAGTGACGACCTGAAGCCTCACTGAAGCCATATTCCAGATCAAGGTCAGGAGGCATGCATCCTGCACTGCACACGGTGCTATTACCGGATTGAGGGCTTGAAGGTTGGAATTCTGCTAGAAAATGTGAGGAAAGCTCTAGAAAGGAAGAAACTACAAATAAGAGCATCATTTTTCAGAGTATAGGATGGGACTCTGTGAGGCCGTGCAAAGAGCAACAGTAAGTAAACTGAGCAGGGCCAGTCCAGGTAAGGCACAGTAGAATTTGAAGCCAAGTTTCAAATGGTGCAAGCAAGCTGGCTGGAAACCTAGATACCTATGAAAAGAAAGGCCAGTACTAAAGGAAGATGACACAGTAGAGAGAGTCAGCATTGAGAAGTCTGTGATGGATCACCCAGTCCGAAGTTCTACACATGCCAGGAACCAGAAAGCATGACTCTTTGCCATGAGAAACACCAGGAGGAAGGGGTCCAGGGATGGGAGAGATGGCAGAACTGTCCATAGAGCTACATGAAGCCATTACTACGGTGTTGAAGGATTTAAAGGAAAAGGTGATCGCCATGATAAAGAAGGAAATGAAAGTGAAATTTATCCTTGCTCCTCATCAGACTCCTCATCAGAAACTATGGAAGCCAGGGGAAGATGAGACCACTTCAAAATGTTTCAGGAAACACACTGTGGACAGTGTCCAACGTCCAGCAACAAATGGGAATAAAAGCCTTTTCCAGAAAAAAACAAAAGCTGAGGTCAGGTGTGGTGTCAAAAACCTTTAATTCCAACACAGAGGCAGGCAGAGCTCTGTGAGTTTCATGATAGCCTGGTGTACAGAGTGAGTTCCAGTATAGGTGGGACTATGTACGGAGAACTGGTCTCAAAACAAACAAACAAACAATAAGCATGTCTGTCACCAGCAGACCTGCTTGTCAGAAACAAGAAAGGAAATTGTCTAGGAAACAAAAGTGATCTGGAGCAGAAAGTCAAAAGGATACAAAAGACTATCTCGGACCAAAAATAGAGCATTTGAGTTAATATTGGGTGAACTGTGGGAGGTGGGGGTGGAGAGGGAGGATGGGGGGGGCAGAGGAGTGTTAAGCTCTAAAATGGTATTTCAAGTGAAAATAATACCAGTGCCCAGCAGAAGGTTACAATGTATCTAAAAGCAAAATGTATCACAACATTTAGGGCGGTGCTGGACCATACAAGTTTCTTTCTCTCTGTGGTGGCGCACACCTTTAATCCCAGCACTCAGGAGGCAGAGGCAGGCAGATTTCTGAGTTCGAGGCCAGCCTGGTCTACAGAGTGAGTTCCAGGACGCCAGGGCTATACAGAGAAACCCTGTCTCGAAAAACCAAAAAAAAAAGAAAGAAAGAAAGACTTTCATTATGTTCTGAAGCCAACCTGGAACTTACCATGTAGCTTGATCTGCCCTCCAGTGGTTGTAATCCTCCTGCCTCAGCCCCCCTGGTGCAGGGATTAGCATGCCTATCTTCTGTTAGAGACTTTGGGGGCGGGGCACTGATTTAACCGTGTTTCTTGTTATTGGCCTGCCTTGAGTTTTGAAAACCCTAGTGGTTCAATTTTAATAAGTTCTGTGTCTCCAGAAATGTGTCCACTTTTCTAAAGTTCTCAATTTATTAGCATCCTGCTGCTCCTGAGCCTAAGCTTCTTCCATTATCGTCTTTCCCAGTGGGTTTGGGTTACAACAATTAAAATAAAGCCAACTGTATCTTAGGCAACCTTTGGCAAAGCAGTTTCAAAGTAGTGTGGGTCCCCAGCAACCTTTTGCTAAATGTTTAGAAACACTGGCTGTTTGCTCTCTCTTCCTCACTCCTCCTCCCTGATCTTTTTCCCTCTCCCTCTCCTCCCCCTTCCTCCAGTTCCTCCTCCTTCTCTCTAATGAAAGTGGTGTGGGAATGCCAAGTGACATCATTCACCCATGGGTCACTTACCTGCTGGATCACCTCACTGTCAGTGTCATGACCAAGCCCTTAAAGCAAGCACAAAATTGTTTGTTTGTTTTTGAGACAGGGTTTCTCTGTGTAGGCCTGGCTGTCCTGGAACTCACTCTGTAGACCAGGCTGGCCTTGAACTCAGAAATCCACCTGCCTCTGCCTCCCAAGTGCTGGGATTAAAGGCATGTGCCACCACTGCCCGGCGATGATGCACTTGAGCCTTCTGATTCTGACTGCCAATTACCAGGATTACAGGCCTGAATAACCAAACCTGGCATGGTATTTTTAATAACCCAAAGAAGGCCAGCAAAATGGAGACAAAGGACAACGAAGAGGTAATTGGACAGAAGGCATCAAGCTAGGGGGCTTAAACCCAGCCAGGTCAAAGACAACGCCAGATGTACCCTGCTGCCCTGGGGATCTGATCCAGTTAGAGAGCTTGGCCCGGCATGTATGAAGCTCTGGGTTTGATCCTAGCACCACAGAAATATAGATGTGGCCTGTAGTCCCAGCACTGGGGAGGCTGAGGCAGGAGGAACTGGAGTTCAAGACCATTCTCAGCTACATAATGGGTTCTAGGCTAGCCTGAACTACAAAAGACCCTATCTCAGCAAACCAGCCACATACAAAGACCCTGTAAATTGTAATGCACAGTCCTATATAAAGGCAGAGTTTATTAGACTGAATGAAATGAGGAAAAAAACCTAACTATATAGTTTATAAATAGAGAACGATCAGGTGTGTGGCTCATACCTGTAATCTTAGCACGTGGGAAGCTGAGGCAGGGGGATCACAACGAGTTCTAGGCTAGTTAGAGCTGTCTTAAAAATAAACCCTAAAGCTAAGAAAACTACTTTAATTCTCTTTAGATTTTCTCATTTTATGCGTATGAATATTTTGCCTGCATGTATGTCTGTGCACCATGAGCATGGTCAGAAGGTGTTAGATGCCTTTGGACCGGAAGTCCGGATGGTTGTGAGCCAGTGTGGGCACTAGAGCCTGAACCTGGGTCCTCTACAAGAGCCACAAGTGCTCTTAACCACTGAGTCATCTCACCAGTCCCAAGAAAATATTCTAAATACAAAGACATGGAAAAATTAAATGGACAAATACCTGATGTAGACAAAATATTCATGAAAAGAAAGCCAGAGAGACTGTATTGATGTCCTCTCGACTTCAGAGCAATTATCAGAGATTAGTAGGGACATTTATCAGGGAGAAAGGGGTCGGTGAACGGAGACACTCCTGATGCTTCTGAGCCTCATAGACGGAGCTCCACGAGAAAGTAAAGATGACACACTGGAATGGAGAAGCTAAGGAAGCCATCATACACTCTGGAAATTTCCACGCTCATCATTGATGACGCGGGTGGAAGCCAAAGCTTAAACTGTGTCACCCAGATGGATCTCGATGTCACACTGAACACCCCGCCCACCTGCAAAGATGGACACCTCAAGAGTACCCAGGACATTCAAAGGCTGAGCTGTAAAACAAGTCCCCAGCCATTTCAAAGACCAAAATCAGGGCCCTGATTCTGTAGCGAGATCAGGAGACCCGCCTGTTCTAGTGGATGAAGGAGTGGAAATCAGGACCTTGTGCACACTGTTCCAGAGTCCTAAGGCTGCCGAGGGGTGGCCAGGGTGGTTCCTACAGTGACCTGGAGTCCTCACACCTTTTGAGACAGCCATGCATCACGAGGGACTCCAGGCCAGTGCAGTGTGTCACCTGCCCTGGGAGGAGCAGACAGTAATGGCTTGGGTAAGAAGTAGGCTTGTATGTCACCCATCCCTTGGGTGACTCCCACTCCTGGCCCTCCCCAAAGTGACCCAGAGTGACTCCTTGAGCCAGAGCATGTTCTCAGTCCACATTCATCCCCTGCTGGAAAAATCACTCTGAGCTGAGGGTTCTTCCCAGTTGCTTTCCATGTCACCTCTGGCTTCTCTCTCAGTTTCCTAAAGACAAATCTCTCAGGGTCAGAGAGATGGCTTAAACAGGGGTAAAGGTACATGCCATCAAGTCTGATGACCTGAGTTCAATCCCTAGAACCACGTGATGGGATGGGAGCAGAGAACCAACTCACCACAAGTTGCCCTCTGACCACCACAAGCATGCCTTGGTCTACGTACACCCACACGTACATGTATAAACACATAAAAAGTGAGTGTTAAAAAAATGAAGCTTCTCTCAGTACAGAGCCAAGCCACCAAAAGGTGGGGCAGTGCAGAAACCCAGGGACACATAGGAAGAGTCAGCGGTGACGGAAGAAAGGTAACAAGGTCTTAGACACCTCCTCTGTCCCCAGTTCTCAGCTTTCTGTTTCATGTGTCTTATTACATACACGGAGAATCCATGTGGCAGTGGGGCTTGTGGTTCAGCGATGAGCATATTCCTCTGTGGTGGGAGCTTTCTTGTTGATTCAAGCATATCCTAGAATCCTCTTTATCAGCCCTGGCATGTCCAGCATGGTCCGTGCTCTGTTCCTCCCTCAGTTTGATTTACCACCAGCCCTACCTTTAACAAGGCACACCAAGTCTCCGTATGAGCCATTAAAGGCTCCTGCTAATCCATCCTCATCCTGCCTTCCAGCTTATGAGGCTCACATCAAGTGGAGCCTCTGCCAGGAAGCCTCCTGAGATATACCAGCCTGTCTCTAAATTCACATAGTCTCCTGTGCATGCCTACACCACCACGGTAACCACTGGCTTACCCCTTGGTGACCAACTCAAGGCTGGGGTTGCTCTTCAGGTCCCTGTCATTCCCCAGCACAGCACCTGCCACTCCATGTGACTGGCTGTCCTAGTTTGCTTTCTGTCGCTGGGATCAAACATTAACCAAAACCAACTCAGAGAGGAAAGAGTTAATTTTAGCTTACAGGGGCCAGTCCATCATTGGGGAAGCCAGGGCAGGAGCTCAAGGCAAAAGCTTGAAGCAGGGACTATGGAGGGGTACTGCTTCCTGGCTTGCTTGCTCACTCTACTTTCTTTTTTGTTTGTTTGGTTTTTTGTTTGTTTGTTTTTGTTTTTGTTTTTTGAGACAGGGTTTCTCTGTATAGCCCTGACTGTCCTGGAACTCACTCTGTAGACCAGGCTGGCCTTGAACTCAGAAATCTGCCCACCTCTGCCTCCCGAGTGCTGGGATTAAAGGCATGTGCCACCACTGCCCGGCCTCACCCTACTTTCTTATATAAGCTGGGCCTACCTGCCCAGAGATGACATTGCCCACAGTGGGCTGGGCACTCTCATATCAACCAAAATGGCCCCACAGACATGCCACAGACCAATTCCTCAGTGGAGTTTCCTCTTCTCAATACGACTCTTGTTTGTGTCAAACTGGCACAAACCAGCACTAACAAAACTAACCAGTACCCCCGACTCTCTCTGAACAGTGTCATAGCAAATAATAATGAACACATAGAAATCACTTTGTATCTGTCGGGCTCTGCTGCAAGCACCTGACAAAGAGTGGCCCACGAGACAAGTACTTGCTGAGATCACACAGCAAAAAAAAAAAAAAAAAAAAAAGGGCAGAGCCAAGGTTTAAACCCAAGCTAAGTGGCTTCTGGGTTTGCCCTCCTAGGCACCACGCCTCACTGTGAAAGAATGAACATTGAAAGCAGGAACCAAGACACAAATGAATGAACAGACAGGGAAGAATTGGGTGAATGAACACCCGGCCTGCCATCCTGATGCGACCAGTCTGCCGTCTTCACAGACATCGAGAGCGGCTCTGAGGAACAAGCCCCAGCTACTTTCCAAGTCTTAGCTGGTGCTGAGAGAGTTGCCCTTTGCCTGATTCCTTTCCCAGAACCAACTGAATCCTCTCCTCCCCCACATTCTTCCACAGATCCCTTGAGTACTGAGTACCAGGACTGTGGGGTCACTGAGTTTCAGAGCTGGTAGGAATAGAGGCTGTCCAGTCCAACCCTCTGCCTCATACCTGGGAAGCCTGAGACTCAGAGGGGGCAAACAACTTACTCAAGGCTACACAGTCAGTTACTGCCAGGTTCAGAGGTGGGCTCAGCCTCCTGCCGTCCATGTTCCTTTCCCTTCATAAGCGCAGCCGGGACCTTATCTGCGAAACAGAACATACATGACAGACCCCCCCCCATGTGATGTCACCCCAGCTATTGCTGTCACTTTGGGGCGGCTGCGAAGAATTCTTGAGATGGTCTCAATCCTCTTCACACATTTCTGAGGCTCCCCCTTATAGACCCTCTTCCCCCACAGAAAAGTCTCTGGCAGGCTGGGGTCACAGTGAGGCCATCACACCTGTGGATGGCTCTAGGGCTATGGGGGCACACATTCCTGTCCCTTGAAAACCATCAGAGTCCCCTCTAGCTCTGAACTGGGTGGGTCACGAGTCGGCTTCCAGATACTGCTGTGAGGGACGGAAAGGAGGCAAGGCAGGGTGCCCAGGGCGTACTGTCAAAATCCACACACAGTCAGGATTGTGTGGGTCAAGGTTGGTGGGTAAGAGTAGCCAGTCTGCAGGGGTTGAAATTCTCACATTAGTGACTCACACGTAGGGGTGCTGGAAAGGAGAGACAGGACCGGACAGACAGTAGGCACAGACTGGAAGGCCCAGTCAGGGCCAGGCAGAGCCTTCCACTAAGCAGCTTTGTAACCCCCTTCATAACATTGATAGGTGACCAAGCAGTGCAGAACAGGGAAGCCCTCACGTCTATGTTTCCACAGAGGGCATTGCCAACTGTGGTTAGGTTTCCTCAGTACTTCAAGGGCAAATGACACAGAGGAGGAGGGAGAGAAGGAAAGGAGGGCTGGCCCGGGGTTGGTGGTGCCTGAGGTTTGGGGTGGGGGCCTTGGGTGATATTCTTGGGCACCAGGGTCTTGCAGGGGCCAGGTGTCCCCTGTAGCAGCCAGGCCCACTGGTGTTCGGGTGGGTGCTGTTAACACAGCCCTGGTACCGGACTGGGTCTAGTGACACTGGAGAGGCAGGCTCTGTGCAGGACAGAGCATGTTCCAGGAGGGGTGGGGAGGGGTGGACATGCAACAGGCTAAGCCCAGCATCTGGTCATGACTTGCCGCCCCACTTATCCTGTCCCAGGACTGAGCATGGCACAAGGCACCCAGAGGGGGCCAATGAAGTCCTTATAAAGTGAAAACTGCCTGCTGAGCCAGTCCCAGCTTGGTGGCTCAGCTCATTCATAGCAAAGGCATCCCTTTCAGCCCTTTTCAGCAAAGCCTTTCTCCACAGTAGAGGTGACATCATCTTTTGGTAAACACCACTGTGAGTTCCTTGGAACTCTCTGCTTCTGTTTGATCTGTCAAGCTTGGAGGGGAGCTGACAACCCAGAGAGTGCAAAGGTCTCTGGCTGAGTCACAAGCCCAGCCAAGTTCAACTCCTGACTGACTCTGCCCCTCTCTAGCTGCTGAGGCTTGACCCATGCAAGCCATCTCTGGGCATGTTTCTCCTGTGAAGTCACCGCTGTGGAAAGGAGCCTGGGGAAGGCAAAACCCTGCACCCTCTAACCCCAAGCACTTAGCAAAAGGCTCATGTGTATCAGGTACCACGCTGGAGCAATGTGTGCGCGTGCTCATATTTACACATGTCTGCCATGTATACACACATTCATGGTGACACACGTATATATGTGCACACAACACACATACACACAGAGAAACAGACGGACAGACAGAAAGAGACAGAGAGACTCAGAGAGAGAAACAGGCAGAGAGAGAGAGAGAGAATAAAAGTTTTTAAAAGATGCACTTTCTGGTGGATAAAGGACTCTCGCACTCTTGAGTCAAATGTGCCCATAAACTAAGAATAAAGTCGTTGGGGTTGATGCTGAGCTAAGGACTGAGCTCAGTGTAGAGACAGGAGCTGGGCCTCAGTGCTCAGCACTTACCTAGCATGTGTGAGACCCCGAGTTCAGTCCCCAGCACTGAAAAAGCAAGTCTGCCACGGGGATTTCGGCTAGTGGGAAGCAGGCAGAGTGGGTAAGATGTCCCACCAGAGAGCTGATGGGAGAATGTGGGAAGGTGGCCGGATGAGAGCTAAGCCCCAGAGCCCCAGGCTTCTCCCGTCAGACATCGAGAAAATTCCTCTGCTCATCACAATCACAGCAGGGCTGTGGGTGGCAGGAGGACACAGAGCCAGCGGCTGACCAGTGTGAACCAGTGGCTTCGAGGGAAAACATCATGAAATGGTGCCACTTTAACTAATTTGGAGTTGAGACACTGTTGTGCCCACTTATGGTGTGGACAAAAGGTCGAGAGTCCCCAAATCTGGAGTCAGTCTATCTGGCAGTTGTTTGCCGCGATCTGATGAACTCTAGCATGGGTTAGTACAGGTGACTTAAAATACTTCAGTACAAGTCATGGGGCAGTCTCACCACAGGAGGCCAGCCTGGGTCTGGCTAAACTCAGAATTCACTTCCCCAAGGCACAGCACCCATGGGGCTGCCAGGTGGTACCTCAGGGAGTGCCAGCGGGACTCTGGGGAAATTGCAGGAGAATAAGGAACCCACAGCTGTGACAATCCACATCCTCTCAGGAGAAAATGCAAGCCCCAAACCAGGTACCCTTTCTCTCACAAAGAATATACCTAGTGGGCGGGCCTCCGCCAGCAGTGACCTGTCTCTTGACCTTGTATCAAGCATCAAGAATGCTGCCCAATTGCTCCTAGGGATACTGATATTAGGACTGACAGCTCTGGGAATGCATAAAGCAAAGAGAAGAGGAGGAGAGTGAGGAAGAGGAGGGGGAGGAGGGGGAGGGAGGAGGAAAGGGAGGAAGGGGATGGGTAAAGAAAAGGGTGGGTGGGGAGGAGGGGGAGTGGGAAGGAGGGGGAGGGGAGGATAAGTACGGATAGGTGAGTTGTAGGGTAAATGGGGAGGAGTGAGTGGGGAGGAGGGGTGAATAAGCAGGACGGGTGAGTAGGGAGGAGGGTGAGTGGAGAGGAGTGTGAGTGGGGATGATGTGAGTGGAGAGGAGGGTGAGTGGGGAGAAGGGTGAGTGGGGAGGAGGGTGAGTGGGGAGGAGGGTGAGTGGGAGGAGGGTGAGTGGGGAGGAGGGTGAGTGGGGAGGAGGGTGAGTGGGGAGGAGGGCAAGTGGTGCTTACTGCACCTCCTGTGGAAGCTTCCAGTGCTAGACTGTCTTTCATGAATGCCAAGTTTGAGCCATAATGGGTTTAGCGGAAGGGTGATCTAGATAGCTCAAATGTCTCTCTACAAAAAGCTGAATTAGGAGGATGAAGATAGAAACGGTTCCCTGTCTTCAATTTAGTTTATTAAAACTAGAGTTAAGCATCCCACACTATCTCCTCGGAGCACAGAAGGAAGGAGACAGGGAGGGAGGCGAAGGGAAAGCAAGGTGGTGTCCCTGAGCATCTCTGTCTTGTGCCCAGTGGTGCTCAGCCCAGATGCTGATGATATATATGTAGGCTCTGCATACAATGGTGCCAATCACAGTACAGGAAAGGTTCCAGCTAGACTCACACTCTGGCCCTGGGACTGACCAGGGCCAGGCAGCAGGGCTCCAGAGCCGGCAGAGCTGATTTGTCCCAGCACTGTAGATCCCTATCTGGGTTAACTCCCTCTCTGCTCACAGCCTTAGTGTTCTGGGCTGTAAAATAGGGCAATACAAGTGCTGAAGGAGACAAGATCTATGAAGACCTCCACCCCAGGGCAGCTCTCAGGGGTGGGGAGGTTTATTGGAACCCCCAGCATCTGGGAGAGCTTCTCTGGTATCATTGCCAGTCTTAGGAGACAGGTGCAAACAGGTCTGTGGGGATCAGCAGTGGCCGGAGGTGGGAACTCTAGATTCAGGTAAGCTCGGGCTGTCTAGGTGCTGGGTGATGCAGGCAACCCCTCCCTTAGAAAGAGAGTCACTTTAAACAAGGGCCAACCACACACTTAACCACTTCATGCTCCATTACAGCCTGCCTCAGTTGACAGGAGCGATGCAGCCAAGCCTTGGGTTAAATAAAGGTCACCAGGAAATACCGGGCTCACACTCCATTAGAAACCCATAGGACAGTAGAACCATTAGAGACCTGTTAAAGGAAGCCAGAACCAGGCTGTCACTGATTCAAGACATTCTACTGAGAATGCCGGGTCAGAGATGGACAGCCCCAGGGAGCATCTGGGCATCCATATTTACTGCTGGGTAACTGGATGCAAGGAGATCTGAAGATGGAGCTCGTTGGGAGTGGGGAGCATGCCTGGGATCACAGCACTCAGGAGGCTGAGGCAGGAGGATTGTGAGTTCAGAGCCTGGGCTACATAGCAAGGCCCAGTCAGAAAGGGAAGGAAGGGAAATGGAGGGATGAGGAGAGGAGGGAGAAGGGAAGGGAAGGGAGAGAAGACCGAGATTTTGCTAGGACTGCAGCTTCTAACATTCTGTTTGAATATGGCAGGCTGGCCTGGTCTCTGCCTACCTCTCCGGCACTCCCTATATGAAGCTATGTTTGACAAAGCTGGTCATGGGGGTGACTTGGAGCCCAGGCTTCTTGAAGGGAATATTGAAGTTGAAGCTCTCCCGAGGCCACCATGACAAGCCTGAGATCTGATGGAGTCACATTTGTTGACCTCTGGCCAGGAGGGAGAAGATACACGAGAGCAAGATAGGCAAAGACAGAGGTGTTCAAGAATATTTGCAGGAGGGAATTCAGTCATGCTGATGTCTAGCAGAGCCCTGTGTGAAGGGCTCCATACAGTCTAGATTGCAATGTACAGCCAAAGCCTGGTTTCCTTAAAAAGCCACAGTTCAGATGGTGTCCAAAAAGCCTTTGCTGAACCACTGCCCAGGGGCTGGAAATCAGCAGCAGCCGGGACTCTCAGGGTGTCCCTCATCTTCTGAGACTCCTGAACACAAGCTGCTGGCTGCCAATGAACGAGGGGACATTTCTCAGTGAGTGTGACAGACGTCACCTACAAACATGGGTGGTCATACTAGCTCAGGCATAATATCTCTGGCAACCTTGAAGTTGGTTCTATTCGATTCTGCCATTTCAGACTGGCCAAGAGTGGCACTTTCTCCATCCATGGGAGTTTTTTGTTTTAGATGTTTTACCATTTTGTGTATGTGGGTGTGTATATTTTGTGTATATGCCTGTGTGTGTCTAGGTACCCTCTGCAAGCCTAGTACCGACAACAGGTCAGGAGAGGGCATTGGATCCCTTGGATCTAGAATTCGGATGGTTGGGAGCCACCAAGTGAGTACTGGGAATCAAACTTTGGTCCCTTGCAAGAGCAGCCAGTGCCCTAACCACTGAGCCATTGCTCCAGCCTCATCTCAAGTGAATTTTGACATTCTCGGCTTAAAGGTATTGAATGAGGAGCCATTCCTAAAGCACTTGCACAGAGTTTGGCAAACAGTCCAAGTGAATTATAATTTAACGTAATTTTATGATGCATACAATATACATACATCCAAGCTTCACAGACAACGGCGGCCTAATGCAATTACCGTGAGCATTAATGGGAGTAATATGTTGTGGTTAATACATAAAAGGAGAAAGGCTCTTGTTGCCCTTTCCCTTGGCTTCTATTCTTCAGGAACAGGGACTGGATTAAGCAGTCTGAGGATGAGGCTTGTTAGAACACTTGCCAAGCATGCGTGAGGCCCTGGGGTTAGTCTTCAGCGCGGAATAAACCAGGCATGGCGGTGCACACCTGTAGTCCCAGCACTTAGGAGATTCAGGCAGGAGGATCAGAAGTTCAAGTCCCACTTCAGCTACAGAGTGAGTGTGAAGCTAGCCTGGGCTACAAGAGACCTGCCTCCAACCCCCCAAACCCTTACACACATACAAGAAAAGGGTCAAACCGATTCTGTTTCTTTCTATGCAGGTTAGCCATGTCCATAGTTGGGGGTAGGGGACCAGGATTGTATGGTGAGGTTCATGTGTCTCCCAGGACTCTTGCCCTGGACATTTGGTCTCTAGTGTGGCAGTTGTAAGATGTACTGGAAACTTGGTAAGAGTCCTCCAAGAACAGGTGGGAGAGGGAAGTGAAGCTACCCACTCCCTCAAGGCTCTCTTGCTGCTTGTTCACATGCAGCCCTTCTGCAGACAGCAGGTTCCCTTAGTTCATCTTCCCCACAATGTGGCACAGCCAGGGGACTATGGACCAGGATGTAGGTGCCATACTATTTGGAACATCCAGTCACCAGAATGATAAGCCAAATAACCCTCTGTTTCATTATAAAGAATCCAGCCTCAGGTGTTTTACTGTAGCAGCAGAAAATGGACCAAGATTTGGGAAGATAAAACATTTAGCATCTAATGAGACAAAATTCACAAGCCAATCATTCCCAGGCTTGCAAAATGCAGCAGTTAGCCATAGATGGGTGTGTGTGTGTGTGTGTGTGTGTGTGTGTGTGTGTGTGTGTGTTCCTCCCGTCTCTTCCCACTAAGTGTTAGGATTACTAAGTGTACCGCCATTGCATGGCAAGACTGAACAAGTTACGTAGAGAATGGAAGATATAAACAAGACCCAAATCAGATTCTGGGAGACGTAATTATAACAGAGGTTGGAAAGATGGCTCAGTACTTAAGAGCACTGGCTGTTCCTCAGGAAGACCCAGGTTCAAGTCCCACCTGTCTGTAACTCCAGGGAACTCAGTATCTTCTTCTGGCTGCTCTGGCTGTTCAGCCACACATGTGGTGCACATACATACTGGAAAAAACACTTAAACACATAAATAATACCGGTAAGGATGAAGATAATAATTAGAATGAATGTTTAAAAACTATATTGCAGCAGGGCCGTGGTGGCGCATGCCTTTAATCCCAGCACTTGGGAGGCAGAGTCAGGCGGATTTCTGAGTTCGAGGCCAGCCTGGTGAATGAGTTCCAGACAGCCAGGGCTACACAGAGAAACCCTGTCTCAAAAAAACAAACAAACAAAAACCCAAAACAAATAAACAAATAAACGATACTGGAATGGACACAGGGACACAAGGACACAGGGGTTGAGCATGGTGGCATGTGCCTATAATCCCAGCACTCGGGAGGCAGAGGCAGGAGGATTAGGAGGCAATCTGGATAGAACTACATGACACCTTGTCTCACAACCAATAGGAGAAAAGGGGCAGAAGACAACTTGTTAAGTAACTTGATGTGATGTTGGGGGCATGTCACAGTATGTGTGTACACATGTATGTACATATGTGTCTGGGTGTATGTGTCAAAATTATGAAACTGGGGATTCAGAGAGATGGCTCAGGAGATCAATGGCTGCTCTTCCAGAGGATCCAGGTTCAGTTCCCAGCACCCATGTGGCAGCTCACGACTGTCTTTGCATGCAGTACCTATACACATACACAGGCATCCATCCATCCACATAAAAATTTTAAGATGCTATAAAATCTTTGGTAAAACCCTCGCACATTATCAGCAAAAAGGGGAAGGTCACAAAATAACCTCCCCAAAACAACAACAAACAAAGCAAAAGAAAGAAAGAAAAGAAAAAGAAGAGATGATTCCACAAACTCCCTGCCCTCCTCACACCAGGAACCCAGGGTGCCAAGTTCCCCACCCAGTAAAGGGCATCCATGAGAACTCACAGCTGGCATTGCTTTTTTTTTTTTTTTTTTGGTTTTTCTAGACAGGGTTTCTCTGTGTAGCCCTGGCTGTCTTGGAACTCACTCTGTAGACCAGGCTGGCCTCGAACTCAGAAATCCGCCTGCCTCTGCCTCCCAAGTGCTGGGATTAAAGGTGTGCGCCACCACTGCCCGTCTAGCTGGCACCACTTTTAATGAAGAATTCCATGTCTGTCACCTGTCTTTCCGTGCCCACAGCTGTCAGAATGGCTATGACAAAAACCAGAATGAAACCAACTACAGCAAGCAATGGGGCAGAGGTATTGGTAGACACAGGTGCCCTTCCCACTGTGAATGGGACACGCCACAGCCACTCAGAAAGACACGATGACAGCTAGGAGGACTTCCTAAAGTGAGTCCTTCCTAATGCAAGCGGAGGCCCCCCCCCCCTGAAATGTTCAGAACCTCAAGTGTTTTGAGATTTACTTTTTAAAAGTGCTTGCATGCTCCTAGGGAGACATCTCTGGCAAAGGACCAGACTCAGGGCAGATCCCTCACATTTTGCATCCAGGTTTGACACCAGCCCTGAGCTAACTTCCTGCCATGTTTTTGATGAGCCTTTCTTTAGACCAAGACCTGTCACCCAAGTGGAATTTTCCACTTAATGCACCATCATAGTAACTATCTCAAAGTTTCGGATTCTGAGATTTTTGGCTTTGAGAATTAGGGACGCTTCCAACATCTCTACCTGAGGTAACTGAAAACACATCCCACAAGGATTTCTACAAACCCACAGTCCTGGCCATGTATCAATAGGTTGATACAATTTGGAACAATGTTGAACAACATCAGATACAATGTAACAATGGGAGGCCGCTGGGCATCAGAAAAGAAAAAAAAAGCGGAACCATCACGCTAAAGGAAAGGGGTCCCAAGACACAGGCTATGCGGATTTAGTTACATGGTTTCTAAGAAAGGGATACTTTGGGGACAGTGTCAGCTCAGAAGCTATCCAAGGGTGGAGACAGACCACAAAGGGACAGGAGGGAGATTTGGGGGTGCTGGTGTTTGTCTGTGGCATGGTGTCATCACCATGGTGAAAGTTTATTGATGACCACCAAACGGAGAACTTGTCGGGGTAAGTGCCTTTCACCGAATGTGCAGAGAGAGTCATCACGGAGTCAAAATCTAAGGGACAGGCTGGAGGCTGTGACCTAGTTCACGTCTGCTCTGACATCCATGCACTACCAGCTGTCAACTTTCCAGGCAAGACTGGGAAAAAGAGGAGTTACCATGGATACAGCCTCCCAGTCCATGGGGCTGAAGGAACATGACCCAGTAACTGCAAAGCAATGACTAGGCTCCAAGAGCCCCAAACACTGAGGCCACCGCACAGGGGGCCATCAGCTCCTTCTGAGACAGGGAGACAGGGTACTGGAGGGGGCCAGGCTCCTCAAAGCTAAGACCACAGAGATGCTGGAAGCCGGCTTCAAGCTCTCAAACACTTCCTTCCTCTCTGTGCCCACCAAAGGACCAGGCAACTGTCTTTTAAAACTATTAATACTTTTTTTAAAGTTTGTGTGTGTGCACTCATAAGCATACATATATGGGCCACAGCATACCTGAGGAGGTCAAAAACCAACCTAGAGAAGTTTGGTTCCTTCCTTCTAAGATGTGGGTTCAGGGATCAAACTCAGATTGTCAGGCTTGGCAGCAAGCCCCTTTCCCCACTGAGCCAACTCACTGCCCCCACCCCCTTTAATTAAAATGAATTGAATTCATTCTTGCCTGGAGGGTTTCCTGATATTTTCCGGGGTAGTTAGGGTGTGTCTGAAGTGGTGTGAACATTAGGTTAGACCGCTCCAGTCTAACTCAGAGAGTAGCTATGGTGACCCATATGCCTGGCTCCCAAATGCCAGGAGGACGGAGGTGGCAAGAAGAACAGGGTCCTGGGGGAGGGAACCTCCTGGTCAAGGACCCCCAGTAAAACCCAGTATGCTTAATGAAGTATCCAGAAACCCCATATGGCCAGAGCATAGCTAACGAGCTACCTCAGGAAGCCACAAGGGTGTGGGGTATAAACTATGTTCCCAAGGGCAGGGCAGAATCTTGCCGTGTTATTCGATATTGTCTGTGAGTGAATCTAATTGTCTATCGCCAGGGTGTAACTTTGTCCCGGCTACCTCAGCAACCCTGAAGGGCAGAGCCAGGCTCACATGGCTTCCTTGTACACCTAGGAAAGGAGGCAACAGTCTTATTGGCTGCTTGTTGTAAACGCTGGGCTTTTTTTTTTTTTTTTTTAAAGCACACTTATTTGTTTTTGTTTATATTTGCATGTGAAGGCTTGGTGGTGTAGAGATCAGAGGATAGCCCCAGGGCTGGCTCCCACCTTGTCCTGAAGGTAGACTTTCTCTTGTTTATGCCAGATAGCATACGCCAGGCTATCTGGCATATAAGCTGCCAGGAGATGCTCCTATGAGATTGCCTCCCATCTCGCCAAGGGTGTGCTGGGATTACAGACATGGATCCCAACATCCAGCTTCACATAGATCCTGGGGATGCGAACTCAAGCCATCAGGTTTGTGCAGAGAGTGTTTTTGCCCACTAAGCTGTTTTCCCAGCCCCTATTGCGTGGTTTATGAACATTCTCCATCCATCTGATCCTTATGCACCTGTACAAGCTCATTTTATCTCCCAGTTGTGCTTTACCCGATCCCCAGAAATACAGGACACAAATGATCCAGGCCTGCTGGTGTCTCAGCCCTGGGAGGGCCTGGCAGTAGGCAGTCTGAGGTCAGTACCTACCTGCTTCTCTGGCTCCCTGCCTCATTTGTCCTGGGTGCTAGGAAAGTCAGGATTATCTCGGGCATGACTAATGCTTGAAAGATGTACTGAAAGTTAAATCCTGTGACTAAGAGGAAGCAAGGGATGTCCCTCCGTCTTCCCACCCCAGCCCCACACAGGAATTGTTTCCCAATTCCTTCTACTGATTTGGCAGTCTGGGCAGGGAGGTGTGGGCCTGCAGGATTGCAACAGTCTGCTCATCTCTATCCATCCACCTTGCTGTATCCCTCCTGTCCCACAGACGCTGTCCATGTGCCTGACACTGACACTTGGACTCTCCTGGGCTTTTCAAGGCCAAGGTTGAACATAGTTCCTTGGCCTGCACTTGGTACCTGGCCCTTCATTCATCCCCGATTTTCACTGATGACAGGGAAGGGAGGGGGGAGAGAGAAAGGAAGGAGGGAAGAAGGAAGGAGAGAGGGAGAAGAGAAGGAGGGAGGGAAAGAGGGAGGGAAGAAGAGAGGGAGAAGGGAAGGAGGGAGGGAGGGAAGGAGGGAAGGAGAGAGTCTTGCACAGTACTCAACCCATAGGTGGAGGAGGTGTTTGTTTATTTTTATGTTGTTGTTTGTTTTTTAAATTATTCTAATTTATTTTACTTTGTCTTATTTTTATTTTACCATGCTGGGATTCAACGCCAGGCTCTTGTGCATTCTAGGGAAACACTCTATCAACTGAACCACAGCCCCAGCCTCTATATGTGTGAGACAGACCTAGAGAGACAAGATTCCTGGAGCCCTGTTTGCTAAGGGGAAGGAAGCGTATGACCTTCCAAAGGGCACATTCTTTGCTGTTTTGTTCATTCTTGCAGTTTCTTTTCCAGACCAGACTTTGTAAAGTTTCCAGGGGCTTGTAGGTCACATGGTCCCGGAGCCTGTCTTTCTCATGATTGTTAATCAGTCTGTCAGTTTGTTTCTGTTTGCTCATTCATTTGTTTTTAACACACACACACACACACACACACCAGTGTAAAATCCAGGCTGGGACTGTGTGGCTCAGTAATAGAAGCCATGTCTAGTACAAATCCTTGTCTATGTTTAAGATCTGAGTTTAGTGCTGCATGAAGGAGAAAAGCGAGGGCAAGGGAGGTGAGGACAAGGGAGGAAGAAAAGGGAAGCTAAGCTGCAGCTCAGTTGGGAGAGTGCTCGGCAAGCACACACACAGCCCTGGGTTCCAACTCAGCACCACATAAACTGGATGCTGTGCACTGGGAAGGTGGGCACAAGTTCAAGGTCAGCCTCCACACAAGTTTGAGGTCAGGGCTCCATGAGACCCTGCCTCAAGAAAGAAGGGAGGGAGGAGGGGAAGAGGTAGGGAGAAGGCAAAAGAAAGAGGCTAAAGTCGTTCTCAGTTCAAGTTACCTGTGGTCCAGAAGTCTCACAGGCTAATGGAGACAGAGAAAAGCCTTCCTGCTCCGTGGCTCCCTGCCCCATGGTGTCTCAGAAGAAAGAGAGCATCCTCCAGGATGCCTACAGTCTATACCAGTGAGTTAATTCCCAAGCTCCTTGCTGGAGGCACTTGACAATCCAGACTTTTGCTCCCCAATGTGTCCATTTATTCACACATGAGCCCTGTATCCAAGCCCCTGGAAATAGATCTTGGACACCAGTCTACAGATGGGAGGTGAGGTGACATCAGTGACCACCCTAATAGCTCCCACGGTGTGCACAGGGACTCATTTCGTGGTGTGTGTGTGTGGGGGGGTAGTTTCAGCCTCGTGGAGTGCTGTCAGTACTGATGAACAGGGACCACAGCCTGCCTTAACCCCAACCCCTCAGGAATGATCCAAAGGCATAAAGTGCTGAAGAGGTCAGAACTCAGTGGCCTGTCACATGGAGAAGGCCACTGTGGGCCAGACACCTGAAGGTAGCTGAGAGTGGGGGCCCTATATCCAAGGCTACCTACCCATCCTCCAGCAGTCAGGTGACTGGCAGGCAAGAAAAGCAAGGACTTTTGGTCACTACCATAATGCAGCACTGGGTCCCTGAGTGCAGGCTACCCCAAGCTCAGTAAGTCTCTCCTGGCATAAGAGCTGGTAGCACAGAGAATCTGGAAACCTGCCAAGGATCACTGTGGAAGTGGGGTGCCCTGGACCTAACACCAGGCCCACTCCCATGATGCTCTGGAGAATATCTAGAGCTGAGGTGCCATGGATAAGGCTTTGCAAGTACTGTATCAAAAACAGCCTCACACGGTAGAAGCTGAAGAACGAGGTCTCTGTGATCCTCTGTGCCAGCTGGCCACTCTTTGGATTGTAGCATCTAAGGGGTGGCACTGGTCTGTCAGGAATCTAATGAAGTGACATTGGGGTTAGAAATAGGACAGAGACACTGTCAGCTAAGAAAGGTCTTTTCTGGGGCTGAGGCCCTGAGCTTGCTGAAGCCATCTTCTATGCTCAGTCCCTTGCCCTGCCATGGTCCAGAACCTTCCCCTTCCTGCCCTGGAGGAGCGTCATGGCTCCCTACCATCTGCCTTCACTCCTTTGTCCAGCTTCTCAACCCTGCAGTCAGCAGCGAGATCCTAAAAATTAAGCCCAGCTATACCACTCTGATTCAAACCCTCTTGGGGCGCCAGCATCCTGGTCTGAGGCCTGGATGTGGTGCAGAGACTTCCACCGCCCAGTCCTCTGTCTCTCGTTCTTGTTTCCTGAACGTGTCTCTCGGTCACTGTTCCCTGTGATTGACAGACCTCTATCCTTAGTGGCTTCCAGTGGGCCATTCAAAGCTCATCCAAGCATCCCTTTCTGAGAGTCTTCCAGACCCCCGACCCCTGGGAATGGAAGGCTCCCTTCTCTGAGCAAGGTGAGCCCACACAGAGTCTCGCCAAAAATATCAGTCTTTGGACTCCAGAGATGGGTTAAGAACGCATGGAAAGGAAACCAGGCCAGCAGACGGGCAGGTACCTGCCTCTGCTCACTGACCACATGTGCAGGGTGCCAACCCAGGTGGAGCTGGGTGCCAGCGGGAACCCAACAGGTCAGGCAAGAAGGTGCTTGACTGAGTCCCAAGCCAAGGGTGACCTCACCGCTGAGTCAGCCTCCCAAACACGAAGGGTGGGGGGCAGGGGTCCACCCTCCCAGAAGGGGTGGCACCTGGGACGCTGTTAACAAGCAAGGTGCATGCTTGGGGCCCAAAGACGGAGGTGTTGAGTCAGGGCCGGGGCAACGCCTTGACCTTCTAAGGGCACCACCATCTGCTCACCTGGCTCTTGAACACATCTCTCATTAAGAGAGAAAGAGAGAGAAAAAAAAGGCCACGGGAGGGAGAGAGAAAGCCAGAGCCTGGAGCTGGCCCTGCTTCTCGGAGGCAGTTAATGCTCATTCGGAAAAAATGACGATGACACCATCCCAGGCTAAGCCAAAACAGGAGTCCCAGGTGTGTGCCAGGTGGAATGCCAAGACCCAGCCTACCTCTCCCCACAGCCGGGACCCCACCTATCAGGTCTCAAGCATGCCTATCCCTTTATGGGTATCAGGGAGAGCATTCACGAGGCTTCAGTGTCTCCCAGGAGGATCTGGGCTGTGCTATGTTACCAAGATCCTGGACTGAGGTGAAGCTGGCACGCCAGTCGGTCACTCCAGAACTCCAACTACCCCAAGCCACAGGAAAACTACAAAGTGGCTGCCAGCGACCCAACCCTTCTCTATCCCACGAGTGAGCGTCAGTGCCACCAAGCAGAGAGATGTCACAGCTCCCTCAGTGCCATCCTTGTGGAGAAAGAAACCCTGTCAGCTGTCACTCAGAGGCAATAGCTGCCCCATGGGGCCCCCACTGAGGGTGAATAGGCAGAGGGGGCTGAGTTACTGCTGTGGTCACTGGTGGTAGCTGCTCACCACTGAGGATGGCCTCGGGCAGAGTCTCTCTCTCAAAGCCACCTCTGACACCCCCCACCCTCAAAGCAGTGTATGACAGGTCTGCCAGCTGTCAGGTCCTAAGGGTTCACCCTGACTCCAGCAAAAGGGTTCCCAGCATACAGAAGGCCTCGGCAACAGGTCTGCTTGCCAGGGAGAGAGGGAGGGAGCTAATGTAAATCAAGTGTCTGTTAACATCCACTGTGCTGAGCCAAAAACCAAAAGGGATCCATCCACAGGGTTTATATGATGGGTATGTCTCTAAGAAAGGTCTGACGGGGTCCTACTGCCCAGATTACTCCCAGAGTGGCTTGAGGGGGATGGAGAGACCCCTCTATAGAGGGATCGGGTTATAGGAGGCCATGGGTGTGGGATGTGACTCAGTTGGCAGAGTATTTGCCTGGCAGACTTAAAGCCCTGGGTTGGATCTCCCAGCATGGAGTAACCGTGTGTTAGTGCGCCTGTCATCCTGGCACTAGGGAGCAGGCCGAAAAAGGACCAAGAGTTCAAGGTTACCCATGACTACATAGTGACTTCAAAGTCAGGCCTGGGCTACATGAGACCTTCTCTTATAGAAAGAAAGAAAGATAGATAGATAGATAGATAGATAGATAGATAGATAGACAGATATCTTGGTTACATGTAACCCCAACCCAAGACAACTTCAATTCTGCTAAAAGGGGGAAATCTGGACACAGTATTACCATGTGAAGACTGTGTGACAGCCAGGGCAGGAGAGTGCTCTTGGCAGCCAGAAGCCAAAAGAAAAGCCAGAGACATGTCCCTTGGGGTTTTTAATGGCACCAACCTACCAAAGTTTGGATCTTAGCCCTGGTCTACCCAAGGAGGAGTACAGAATTCTCCAATTTAAGTGGCCCGACTGTGGTGCTTTGCTCAGACACATACACTGTCACCTCCGGCTCCTATCAAGCAAGCTGACACAGCCACAGTCACACAGGGCTCAGAAGGGTCAAGTTTGGTTTAATGTCTGTGTTTGCCAGCGCTCCACCCTCAGGGGCTCTTGGGTGAGGGATCCGCAGGTTCATTTTGCACAGGACCCACTGCTGAAGTTTGAGTTGTGAGAGCTCCCAGGCAGCCCCCTGCCTCAGATCCTGTGCTTCCCAATCACCAGGGCCCAACTTGGGGCTAAGTTGAGCATTCACTGGGAGTTAGCCTAGCCAGGCTGTAACCCCAGGCTGTGTGACCCTGGGGCTCTGGTCTAACTGCTTCGGATAAAATATCCCTACCATGGCTTCATATCAGGAATCTTGGGTGGAGGCCTCACTAAACCCCAATGCCTTTAGTTTTAGCCCAGCCTCAGGTTCAACATGGCTGTGTGTAAAACAAGGGTTGGGGATCCCCAGGAGCCTTGAGTCTTAGCTGCCTCTTAGGCTCTTTGCTTCTGCTTGGTCCGGTTTGTTATGTACCTCCTAGAGTTGATTCTCTTCTAAGGCGTTACCTTCCCCCACAGAATAGACTTTGGTTCCCTGCGGGAACTTGCAGTTTCTATTTATTGATTTTTTTTTTTTAAAGCGAGCCAACAACCCCTCTGGGAGGCTGGCAGGCCACATAGGTGGGAGGGTCTTATTCCTGCAGCTCAGGAAGGGGATAACTTACTCTCTGGTAACCTGGAGGCCGGGAGGAAACACTGGGCTGGGAGACATGGGTGGAGGCAGGAAGGGGGCCTGTTTCTCGGGGACCCCACCTGCCTACAGTTGTGTTTGGATAATACACTAACTCCCGGGTAACAAAACCAGGGCCAGATCAGCAGATAAAAAATAAAGCCAGGATAATTGAGGCCTGCAGGTAATCCCTCAACCTGACCTTGCTTCCATTTTTCCGGCCAGTGCCAACGATGACATGATACAGTGTTCACGGGCAAAGCTAGGGAGCCCACAGAAAGTGATCTTGGGGGGTAAGCAAGATGGCTGAACCACCAAGCCGGATGACCAGAGTTCAATCCTTGAGACCCACGTGGGGGCAGAGGAGAACTGGTTTGCATATTCTGATCTCAGTAGCATGTATCTTCTCCCTCAAAATAAGGAAATAAATCGAGTGGTTTTGTCGATGAAGAGACTGGATGGTTTTGATGGTCTGGGGGAGGATAGGGCCAGCTCTGCCTCTTGGGAACAATGTCATGGCCACTGCCCAGGCTTCTCTTTCTTGCCTCCCTCCACTCAGCTGATCCCCCCACCCCAGAGCCCTGGGACACGCCAATGGGGGCTCACCTGGGTCTTTCTTCCTGGCTACCTGGTGTTTTCTTGGAGCTGGAGCCTTTGGGTTGAATATTTGGCCTTTTTATCGTGTTTAGGACCTGACCCAGAAGAGAGGTGTGTGTGGAATCTTTCTGGGAAGGGATACTCTTTAGAGATGGGACATTAAAAAAATCAGTGAGGAGAGCCTGGCCAGAGGTAGCATGACTACTAGCTCCATGAATCTAACAAGTAGCTCAGGCTAGAAGGTGGGCAAGTGACTCTTGCCCTTCTTCAGCCCCCTGGGTCTCTGTCTCTTGGCACACAGAGAGAGGAGAGGAGAGAGAGAGAGAGAGAGAGAGAGAGAGAGAGAGAGAGAGTCAGCTCTTCTGTCAACAGTCCAAGAAGCTCATTGGTAGTCCATGTGGCTGTTCGGGGCATATTCCTGACATGGGTTCCACCGCGCTATCAACTCCCTGCCCCCTGGAGCGGCTCAGACCAGGAAGCCTGGCAGCCTGCACAACTTAGTGACAGTGAGAGATGACCTTCCTGTGAATCTCAAAGGGGGAAACGGGGAGTAGAAGCCTGAGGAGCCAATCAGGCTGCTTAGGGACCGTCAGAGAGGTTCTGTGCAGGGTCCTGTAAGGATTCAGGCTTGCCTCACAGTCGGGGATGAGAAGCAGCCTCAGGTCAGTCAGAGGTCAGTGATTCTCTCCCAGCTCTTTCTATGTGTGGTTTTCTGCAGTGGGAGAGGAGAGAGGGTCCTCTGGGGTAAATGGAGGCTACTCAGCCACCTTGTCCTTGGGACCCTCACCATTCCAGCTAAGAAGCATACTACACAGAAGTCCTCTAGAGGGTCTCGAGTCTTCCCAGGTCAATGAAACAGTCACACCTCACAAGTGTGTGCACTGCACAGGGACATGGAGACTAAGAAAAGGGAGGTGGGGAGACTTGGGGGCTTCCCCTGAACACCGAATTGGGATTGTTGGTCTGATAACGTTACCCAGGCCCTGCCCCCGTCCATTCTTCCGTTTACTACATACAGTGGCAGTGCAGCGGTCAACCATCCCAGAGATCCAGGCCAAAGGAAAGCAAGTTTGCCCATTGGGTAGCTCACCTCTGCTGAGACAAATGACTCAGTATAATCAAAGCTGGGTTTGTTGAGGCATCATGGAGCTGCCCTCTGACCTCCAATTCCCACAGTATCCCAGGGGGTTCCCAGAGAACAGGGACCTAGCCATACACCAACAAAGGGTAGGGACCCAGGATGGCATCAGAACTGGGAATCCCTTAGGACACTCAGCGGCAATGTCTCCTCTGTCTACCCTAGAAATATTGGAAATGCATATTCTAGACAGTTCCCCAAGTCTGAGAAGATTGAAGCCCCAGCTCCATGAGATGGGCCACAGCTGCCCTTGGCAGCCTGTCACTTAGGATCATAGCACAAAAGTGCTTGTGAACCAGGAGTAGGGGATGGCTCAGTGGTTAAGAGAACTGGCTGCTCTCCCAGAGGACCTGGGCTTGGTTTCCAGCGCCTTCAAGACAACTCACAAATGTCTGTAATTCCAGCACCAGAGGATCTGATGCTCTCTTCTGACCTCCATGGCTACTCCACACATGTGGTGCACATGCATGCAGGCAAAACACCCATATGCATATATAAATCTGAAAGAATTCTTTTTTTAAAAAAATATTTATTTATTTATTTTATGTATGTGAGTACACTGTTGCTGTCTTCAGATACACCGGAAGAGGGCATCGGATCCCATTACAGATGGTTGTGAGCCACCATGTGGTTGCTGGGAATTGAACTCACTACTGCCTCTGGAAGAGCAGTCAGTGCTCTTAACCGCTGAGCCATCTCTCCAGCCCCTGAAAGAATTCTTAAAGTGTTCATGAACTGGAAATCAGAGAGTTTTCTAAGAACCTAGTCACTCCAGAAATTTCTATATTGCTTACACAGACCCTCCATGCCTAGCCAGATTTTGAGAAAACTTTCAGGACAGAGCCAACAGCACTGGAGACTGACCCAATAGAGTGATGGATGCAAGCTAGACACTAGGTAGGCTTGGAGAAGGGTGCTGAAGTACAGAATTAGGAAGCTGCAGAGATGAGGAAGCCTGGACTAGGAGGTCTCCAGAGTAGGAATGGGCTTTCTTCCTGGCTACAGATGCTTGGCAGGAGCGTCCCTCAAGCTGACTAAGGAGTTAAGCACATGGCCTCTCCGGAAGTCCCTCGGCAGAGAGGTGAGTGGGTGGTGAATGAGGAAGTAGGGAGGGACTTAGGTAGGACTGGCAAGAGGCAGAACAGGCTCTTTCCACCAGCCAAGCAAGATGCCCAAAGGAAAGAAGGCCAAGGGGAAGAAGGTGGCCCTGGCCCCCGCCGTCGTCAAGAAGCAGGAGGCCAAAAAGGTGGTCAAACCATTGTTTGAGAAAAGGCCCAAGAACTTTGGCATTGGGCAGGACATCCAGCCCCAAAGAGATCTCACACACTTCGTCAAATGGCCCCGCTACATCAGGCTGTAGCGGCAAAGAGCCATCCTCTGTAAGCGGCTCAAAGTACCTCCTGCCATTAACCAGTTCACCCAGGCCCTGGACAGGCAAACAGCTACTCAGCTGCTTAAGCTTGCACACAAGTACAGGCCAGAGACAAAGCAAGAGAAGAGCAAAGGCTACTAGCCTGTGCTGAGAAGAAAGCTGCTGGCAAAGGGGACGTCCTAACTAAGAGGCCACCAGTCCTCCGAGCAGGAGTCAATACAGTCACCACCTTGGTGGAGAACAAGAAGGCTCAGCTGGTGGTGATAGCCCATGATGTAGACCCCATTGAGCTGGTGGTTTTCCTGCCTGCCCTGTGTCGGAAGATGGGGGTGCCCTACTGTATCATCAAGGGAAAGGCCCGGCTGGGACGCCTGGTCCACAGGAAGATGTGCACCATTGTTGCCTTCACACAGGTTAACTCAGAAGACAAGGGTGCTCTGGCTAAGCTGGTGGAAGCTGTTAGGACCAATTATAATGACAGATATGAAGAGATCCTCCGCCACTGGGGAGGCAACGTACTGGGTCCTAAGTCTGTGGCTCGCATTGCCAAGCTGGAAAAGGCAAAGGCTAAAGAACTGGCCACTAAACTGGGTTAAATGTACACTAAGTTTTCTGTACATAAATATAATTACAAAATTAAAAAAAAAAAAAAAAAGAGGCAGAACAGCGTCCTAGTGTCCCAGGGTCCCTGAGGATCTCATACTGTCAGGTTCCTGCTTGCCCCTCATAGCAGCAGATACTTACTGGAGGAACCTATAGAGGACTCACGAGGCCCCCTGTGCCAACAATCTCCATATAGCAGGGTCAGGCTAGAGAAGAGCCTGGGTTGGTGCCAACCAACACCACCAAACACACACACACACACACACACACACACACACACACACACACATACAAACACGCGTGCGCGCAGCCTGGGCTAAGATCCCAGCACTCAGGAGGCTGGAGCAGGAGAATCATCAGGAGTTTAAGGTGAGCCTGGGCTAAAGATTCCCCAAAAAAATTAGGGTTGAAGAGATGGTTCGGTGGTTAAGAACACTTACTGCTCTTTCAGAGGACCCAGGTTCAATTCCCAGCATACATGTCTTGAGGCTCACTACTGCCTGTAACTCCAGTTCCAGAGGGTCTGCTACCCTCTGCAGGCAGACACACACACACACACACACACACACACTGCACAAACACATACACAGTAAACAATCATTTTAATTAAGTTAAAACCCAGGAGGTGTGGAGATGGCTTAGTCAGGAAAGCACTTGCAGTACAGAACAGAAGAACCAGAGTTCCGTCCCAGGGCCCACGTAACCCCAGCCCCACAGAGGCAGAGGTAAAGAGACCCCCGGGGCTCATGGTCAGTCAGCCTCATCAAGTTGGAGTGTCCCAGGTCAGTTAGAGGCCTCCCCTCAAAAGCAGGGAAGACTATGGCTGGGGAACAACAGCCAAGACATTCTTCTCCATGTCCCAAATGTGTGTGTGTGTGTGTGTGCATGAAGGCACGTGGGCTCTGTGAGATAGATAAAAAGCTGTGTGACATTTAGTTGTGTATGTACAGAGCATGTGTACTTGTGTGTATGTGTGTATACACAGGGTGTATACACATGTATGTATATGTGAGAGAATGTTGGGGTACATGTGTATGTATAGAACATGTGTACTTGTATGTGTGTATATACACAGGGCATGTACACATGTATTTATGTGTGTGTGAGTGTGTGTGTATTTGTGTGTGTTTGTGTGTATGCATCAACTCTGCCTGCAGCTGACATAAAGTCTCTCAATCACTACACGTGTGTCACGAGTGTAGACCAGAACTGTGAGGTCACGGTGACTGGACAGCTGCCAGTCACCCTACTGAGCAATGCAGATGCAAGCAATTTCTGGGAGGTCCCTTGCATCTTGTGACTGGGTCCCAAGGCCAGATTTGAGCCTCGGATTTTCCTCCTGTAAGCTAAGAATAATAATAAATTCGCTTACAACAATTACTCTGGCCCAGACATATGTACTGACTCCTCTTTCCAGCATCCATTGTTCAACATGCCAGCTTACAGGAGAGGAGGGCTGAGTAACTTGCCCAAGTCACATAGCTAGCATGTGGCAGACCTGGGATTCAAACCCAGGCCCTGAGGTGGCTGTGAGATCTGGGGTAAAGACTTCACTGAAGTGCTTGGCCCCAGCTGGCACACAGATGCAGTCATCTGGTGCTGCTGCCTCTCACTGGCATGAGAAGGTGTGGGAAGAGCCCCTGGCTGACCTCTCAAAGCCTAGGGCACTCTCGGGTCACAGCTCCCAGGAAGCAGTTTCTCTGTGCCACCTCCAGCAGAGGCTGAAAAGGGAATTCACCCTGCATCTTCCTCATAGCTTGGCATGGAGGCCTGTGCAGGTGTGTGATCAGGCCTCGGGCTGATGGCTTTCTGGGACAGTGGGTGGCTAAGAGGATGGCCTAGGTAGGAAAGGCCATGCCTTCAGTTCCAAGGACCAGGCCATATCAGGAGAGAGGTGTGGGCACTGTCTGAGTCCTACTGCTGGTATCTTTAAAGGTAGAAGATAAACCAAACTCACAGGTCAAAGGACTCTAAGACTGGGTGTGGCCATGATCACAGCCAAGAGCAGAGACCCATGCTAGTTAGAGGATGCTCTCTCCACAGTGAGATCTACCTCAAGGAGGCTGGGGAGATGGCTCAGTCAATAAAGTGTTTGCTTTGCAAGCACAAAGCCCCGAGTCTAATTCCCAGAACCCACGTACAAGCTGGGTGTGTTAGTATGCGCTTGTAATCCCATTGCAGGGGAGGTGGAGACAGACAACTCCTAAGGGCTCCATGACCAGCCAGCACAGATAAATTAGCAAACCCAGGGTATCAGTGAGAGACTGTCTCACTAGACAAAATGGATGGTGCCCAAGAACCAACACCTGACATGGACCTCCACATGCAAATGCACACGTAAATGATGATTTGAGTCAACTGACCCAACAGGAGTTTTGGGTTTAGTTGAAGATCCAAGAACAGTCCAGCTTAGGGTACATCTGGACTCAGCTGTTCTAAAAGCCACGAGTCTGCATTTCTTCTCATCCTTCCCAGTCTGCTGCAGAATGACCAACCCCAAGGCCGCTCTGGGCTACAGGATCAGTATACCCAGACCATTCCTGAGTCCTAGTCAGATCCTGGCCTTACTGAAGTCACACATGGACCTCTGAACCAATCCCTGTAGATGGTGGGGTGCGTGTACAGACTGGCTGAACTTGAGACCTATTGATGGGGACTGATGACATTGGAAAGTGGGGTGGTGCTCAGGATAGGGAGGCAAGAGGGCCTGATCACCCAGGCCACACAGCTGGGAGGCAAGCAGTTGACAGGGAACCAGGGTCTGGTCCAGTGATCAGGCCCTCTTGGGGCTAAGCATACAAGAGAAGAGAGCAATTTTACCTGAAACTTCAGTGAGTAAATGAGATTAAAGATGCTGGGTATGGAACTCCATCCTGTACCTCCAATGCATGAACCTGATGTGACTTTCTTTCCCTGTGGAGCCATGGATAAATGCCTGTTTCATACAAGATGGGGTGCCGACAACAGACCTCCACTCAGAAATGGATCCACCCAGGTGCCTCTTAGTGACCCAGTGAGTTTACTGGGGTTACTTACAGGAACATGAATGACTCCAAGCTAGCTGCCACTGAAAAGCCCACCCCAGCTCAGGAAGGCTGTACCCTTGCTACCCCATGCTACTTGCAAGCAGTTCAACCCTAGAGGATCTCCTATCCTGGCAACCATTACTGTTTAAAATCATGCTGGGACCAGCTCTGTAAATTGTGTAAGTTTCAGGAGCCTCCTGGGCCTTGTGTGTTTCCTTTATGTCATGAGTCTTAAGAGCCACCTAGCTCCCTCTAGAATGTTTCAATTAGGAAGAAATGGCCATTCAACAAGACTCCAGAAGATCCAGTGTCCCTTCCCTGTCTGGCAGGGAAAGTAACCCAGAAAAACATGTTATCTAACTTGGGAGGTTACCACCCATGTGCTCTGAGTCAGACCTAGTGCCAGCCCTCAATAAGCAAATAAAAAGAGCCAAATTGGCACACACCTTTAATCCCAGCACTAAAGAGGTGGATCTCTGAATTTAAGACCAGCCTGCTCTACAGAGTGAGTTCCAGAACAGTCTGGGCTACATAGAAACATAGAAACATGTCTTGAAACCCCACCTCCAAAAAAACGTAGTTAATTCAAGTACACTGGGAAGAGGAACAAAGAGATTCAGTGAACTCCTCAAGTCCATCTTTGTGGTCCTGAAATGAGATCAGTTTAAATGGAAGGCCAAGGGTAGGTACATCTGTCAGTGCCTGTCAAAGTGTGGTCCCGCCCACCAGCTCACCATGTTGGGTTTGGGTTTGCCTGGGTTTGCCCAGGAAACTCACTTCAGATACGAAGCTTAAAAACGACAGCTTTATTTTCTGAGCACTCAAGGAGGCAGCCTGTTCAGGATCTGAACTGCATCCCAGTGGAGAAACTGTATTGCATTTTAGAAGGATGGGGACACAGAGCAAGGGGGGAACTGAGGTGAACTTCAGTATTATCCAGTTGTCGTTTGACATTATAGGTTAAGTAAGAGAGTACCCTATGGAGGCTGGGCAGTACCCAGGGCACCTGGCTTCAAGGGCCTTAATTCATGCTCCTAGACATTAGGTTCCGGAGCTCAGAGTGATAAGGGGACAAAGGAGCCAGTCAGTTGCCTGTGGTTAATTAGGGCATAACAGGCGATTGGTTATATATTTTTACAACTTGTGCACCTTGGTTTAGATAACGACACTTTCTATGTCCTTTATCGGTTAACAGACAAATCAAGAAAACATTTGGAGACACCGGATAGGTGTTCATTCCTAGGCCTGGGAACAGGAACTTGTTTGATCCTGCCCAGTGAGATAGAGAAATTGTCCTTGAGATGGCTGGACTCCGACAACTGTTGACAACCGAAGCTGTTCAGCTATGGAGGAGTCCTCCGCTTCCCTGGTGTGTGGGACCTTGAACTTAGTTTCTGGAAGGTAGCATTCAGAATAAGTTTCTTTTGCTTGTTCTCAGTGATCATTGTCTGGGCCTCATCCTCATCCTGTAAGGTCGTCTGACAGGTTCTTAGGGCTGTGTGGATTTATTTCTACAAGACAAGGGTCCCCTCTGGCTTCAGTCTTTTCTTTCTTCCAGTGTAAGATTACTGGGGAAATCACCATTTCTTTGGGGACCATTGTTTGAACAATCTGAGAGTCAGACTGAGAGACACACATGTCTCTTTAAAGTATCTTCACTTCTGCAAGACCTGTCACTGTATTAACACCCTGTACAGTTCCTGGCACATAGTCTCAGTTGGCTGAGGTAACAGGTAGCCAACAGCCAACTGGTAGCATCCAGGGAACCCATCCCCAAGTGGTAACAGAGGGTCCTGTGAAGAAAAGGGATCTGAGGCCCCTGAAACCCCCTCAGCTGTTGACTGTGATCTCACACCTGACCAGACAACAGTGGGGATGGGAGAACAGTCAGAGCTATCCCTGTTGTGGGCGAGAGAGTAACAGCCACCAGCAGAGACACCTTTAATTCAGAGGAAAGTCCCCCTCCCACCATCACCTCTTAGTTACTGGTCTCCTGGAACGGTTTAGACCAAGGCTGAGCTGTTTCAAAGTAACAGGGAACAGAGAGCAGCTGGCTTTGCTATGCACTGTGTAAGAAACTATATCCCTAGCCCTGGACAGTCATCACATCTAGGAGTGGTGGTTTCATGGAGCAAAGCCTGCCCTATGGTCTGGATTAGTGTTTACTGATCCCTGATCCATGGCAAAGACTCCACTCACTGAGGCTTTGACACTGAGGTAACATCAAAGCGCTGGAAGATTCAAGCCAAGCCCACAGCTACCCTGCTGCCTAGGCAGACCTGCAGCTACCTGTAGCTATCAGATCAAGATAGTTCCAGATCCTGTGACATACAGAACACTCTAACATCCTCCATCCTGTTGGTGAACCCCTAGAATGGTCACCACCATCTTTCCTTGAAAAGCTAAGACAGAGAGATGACTTGGCAGGAATTCAGAGAACCCCATCCATCATGGATGATTTGGGAAGGAAGATTTGAATTAGGGTCTGTGGGGCAAAGGCCAGGACCTTGTAGTGGCATGTCCTGAGTGTTCTGCCACCAGGAAGGTCCTGCCAGAGGCTGAATTCTCCTCAAGGACAATGTGACAGAGTCCCGCAAGGCTGGATGCTGGGTGCACAAAGGACTTGGAGTTCTGTCATGGCTGGTTTCACATTCTTTCTGTCTGTCTGATGGCTGCTGTTGGCACTTACCCTCCATATTAGTTAATTTTTTCATTGTTATAACAAGATGCCTGACAAAAGCAACTTGAGGAGAAAGGTTTATGTGAGCTCACGGTTTGAAGGTATACAGTCTGTCATGGCAGGGGTGGGGGGAGGCACGGTGGCAGAAGCGTGAGGTCACATTCATCCACAGTCAGGAAGCAGAGAGAGATGGATGCTGGTGCTCAGCTCACTCTGTTTTATAATCAGCCCAGGACCCCAGCCTAGGGGATCGTGCCGCCCACACTCAGGATGGGTCTTCCTACCTCAGTTAACCCAGGCTAGAAAGTCCCTCACAGATGAATCCAGAAGCTTGTCTCACAAGTGATGCTGGATCCCATCAAGCTGGCCATCACCATCACATATTCCCACCCACTGCCCCACTGCCCATTCCTGGGATTTCCTGGTTGTCTGACCCCTCACACCGTGCTGTCATTGCTGAAGTCTCAACCCAGTATCCACTCTAGTATCTTCAGCTAGCTAACAAACCGCCCAGAACTCAATGACAGAAAATAGTCACGTCGTGGGACTCAGCCTGGGCTCTGGATCAGGGTACATCAGGAGATCTACCAGGAAGACTTGAGGCCTGGGGTGACTCATGGGTTAGGAGCTGGGGTCATGTAGAGCCTTAACTCACATGTCCTGGTGGGTCTTGGAACGTGAACATCTCTCTCTCTCTCTCTCTCCACCCCCCCCCCCATGGCTTCTGTGAAGAACTCTATTTGGGTTTCCTCACAGCATGATAGTCAGGTTCCAAGAGGGACAGTCCCAGCAAGACAGGGAGGCTTTAATGGGCTAAGAAGATGGTTCAGTGAGGGCTTGGATTTGGATCCTTAGCACCTACGTAAAAAGCAGGTTCATGGTGTGACCCAGGTCTGTGATGGAAAGAGGCAGAAGAATTACAGAGCTTCCTGAACAGCCAGTTAGCTGACACAGTAAGCTCTCAGTTCTGTGAGAAACTCTGTCTCAAGGGAATATGGGAGAGAGTGACAGATCAGGACACCCCATGTCCTCTTACCTGCACATGTGTGCACATGGACACATGCACACATACCGTCCTCAAACGTACAAAGGAAAAACTAGAGCTGAGAATGGCTCAGTGGCTGAGAGCTTGCATGGTATTTGTGTGTGTGAGACCATGGGTCCAATTCCCAGCAATGCAAAAATAAGTTAGAGAGAGAAAGAGAGAGAGATACAGAGGGAGAGAGAGACAGAGAAACAGAGACAGGGAGACAGAGAGACAAAGAGACAGAGAGACAGAGAGAAGAATTTTATGATCTGAGCTTGAAAGCCATGGGGCATCCCACACAAAGTTGCATATTATACACAAATCACCCTTTGTATATTAGGCTCTAGCCAGGTTTGAATGCAGGGGACATAGGACATGGCCTCACTATTGGCTAGGAGGAACATGGAGGCCGTGTTGCAAGAAGAACAAAGAGGGCAGACAGGACTGCAGCCTCCTTGGGAAATTCTAGCCCACCATGCATCCCTCTTCAGACAGGATGAATGCACACTGCAGCCGGAAAGAGCTTCCTGCACCTGCTGTCTCCACCCCTACCTCAGAACCCCCTCACTGTGCCACACCTCCGCCTCCTGGCCCAGCTACACTTACCCTGCAGGGATCCCTCTCTGACCAGCATTCCCACTGACTGAGATGGGGCTTTCTTGTCCATTACTCCATTGTCACCAGAGACAATGGTCTCTCTACTTACTGATCTCCAGTAGACCGAATCCTACATACGTAGGGGTGGTGTTTACCCCGAGAACCACCATATTCCCCCACCTAGCCACATTCTATCTCCTTTAGGGCCTCCGACCAGTAGCCACTCTTCCCCAGACACCACGGGGGCATCCCCTGCTCTCCCTCTGCTCCTTGACTGCCAGCAGGTGCTTGGGAAGGCCAGAAGGCTGGAAAGAGCACCTCCCCTTACTGCCAAGGCCCAGCTGTTACTCCAGTGAAAGAGGCAACAAATTACTGGGCTCAGAGGGCAGCCATTAAAACCTGGGCATTGTTTTGGAGCTGCTAATTGCATACCTGAGGAGTGAGGCCACCTGGCCCGCAGGAGTTGCCACAAAGCTCTGCCCACAGTACCAGGCCCAGGGTGGCAGCAGGGAGCCAGGGTAGAGCTTAGGGGAGCAGGATTGGTGGCCCCAAAGCCATCACCTGGACAGCCCCTGCCCTAGGCCTACTGGTCTACCTCTGGGGCTCTGAGTCCAAAAGACAGTGCTCTTGACCAGTTTGCAGGGTGATTTTGGAGGCCAACTGAGAACCGGAGTACATAAACTCCAGCCCCACCCAAAGCCATGCAGAGCCCCTCAAGGCAGGTCCCATTCCTCCTGAGAGGGTTTCAAGATGACCCAGACAAGAGTGACAGGAGATGGAGATGGTCGTCCAGGAAATGGGGTCCTTCAGGAGCAGTGAGCCCGAGGTCAAATTGCTCCATCTCTGGAGAGTTACCAGAAAGCCAGGGGAATTTACCTCAAGGCTTCTCCAGAGCCTGAGCAGGGACCTAACTGCCTTTGTCCACTTGAACAGTTTTGTACAGTATGTGAGAGATAGTGTAGTGTGTGTGTGTGTGTGTGTGTGTGTGTGTGTGTGTGTGTGCTCACACGTGCTCAGGTGTACATATGCAGAAGATAATAGAGAACATAGGCTGTCCTATTTAAAATTCTCATTCTGCCATACTCCTTTGAGACAGGGCAGCTCACTGGTCCTGGAGCTAGGCTGGTGGCCAGCAAGTCCCAGCAATCCTGTCTCTATTTTACAGAGTACCAGAGTTATAGGTATACATGGGGCCATGCCCTGCCTTTTATGTGGGTGCTGGGGGATCCAACCTCAGATCCTCATGCACCATAACATGCTCTTACCCCTGAGCTCTCTCCCCAGCTCTTCTTTGTTTTTAAGACAGGATCTTATGTAGCCCAGGCAGGCCTGGAACTCTAGATGGCTTTGAACTTCTGATCCTCCTGCTCTGACTACTGAGTGCCAGGATGACAGGCTTGACTTCTTTTTTTTTTTTTTTTTTTTGGTTTTTTCGAGACAGCGTTTCTCTGTGTAGCCCTGGCTGTCCTGGAACTCACTCTGTAGACCAGGCTGGCCTCAAACTCAGAAATCCGCCTGCTTCTGTCTCCCGAGTGCTGGGATTAAAGGCGTGCGCCTCCACTGCCTGGCGACTTCTGTAATCTTAAAGCATCAACTGTGGCTGGGCACGGGAGTACATGTCTGTAAGTCCATATTAAAAAACCTAAGGCAGGAAGAGAGTGAGCTCAAGACTATCCTGGCTCCATAGCAAGACCTTATCTCAAGGGACTGGACAAAAAGTAGCTGAGACTCAAGAACATCAGATGTGGTAGTGTACACTTGCAAAAGTGCAAACTTTTCTCAAAAACTGGGGGGAAGGCTGGCAGTATAGCTCAGTGGGTAGAGTGCTTGTCTAGTATGCAGGACGCCCCAGGGTTTGATCCTCAGCACTGAATAAACCAGGCCAGTAGTACAGAAGGTGGAGGCAGGAGGATCAGAAATTCAGTCATGCTTAGCTGTAGATTAAATTTGACTTTAGATACGATCATGTGTCAACAACAACAACAAAAGCAGCAACAAGACGTTGGGTCTGATGGCCAGGCATGGTGCTGCACACCTTCAATCTTAGGAGGCAGAGGTAGACAGATCTCTGTCAGTTCGAGACCAGCCTGTTCTACATAGAAGGTTCCAGGACAGCCAGGGCTACATAGAGAGACCCTATCTTTGAAGAAGAAGGAGGAGGAGGAGGAAGAGGAGGAGGAAGAGGAGGAGGAAGAGGAGGAAGAGGAGGAGGAAGAGGAAGAGGAGGAAGAGGAAGAGGAGGAGGAAGAGGAAGAGGAGGAGGAAGAGGAGGAAGTGGAGGAGGAAGAAGAGGAGGAAGAGGAGGAGGAAGAGGAAGGGGAAGAAGGAGAGAAGGAGGAAGGGGAGAAGGAAAGGGAAAAGGAAAGGGAAAGGAGAAGGAAAAGAAGGGGAGGAGGAAGGAAGGAAGGAAAAACAAGACAAGACCTTGCGTCTACAAGATAGATAAAGGAGATAAAGGCAATCACTGCCTGACAACCTAAGTTTGATCCCAGAATGCACAGGGTAGGCGGGGAGAACCTACTTCTCAAAGTTGTCCTATGACCCTAGATGTGTGCTGTGGCATCTGCATACCTACCTACCCACACACTAAATAAAGGGGGCGGGGGATGGGTTTGCAGTCCCTAGAAGCAGATATGAGGACAGTCAACAGCGCAGACCTTTTAAAGGGGAATGCTGAGTAAAGGCTGGAGAGATGGCTCGGTGGGAAAGAGCACCTGCTGCTCTGGCAGAGTGGCAGTTCACAGCCATCTAGTTCTGGAGCACCCAATGCCCCTCTTGGGACCTCTGTGGACAGCAGGCACAAACATAGTGCACATTCATGCATGCATACATTCGCACACATAAAATAAATCTTCAAAATGCAACGGAGTGCCGTGGGTGAGAGGCTGAGGCAGGGTGTACCTCTATTTGTTCACCTATAGAATGGGGACATGGGTATATCTGCTGCTCCTTGCCCCCTATGAGCTGTGGTGGTGGCTCTCTTTGCCAACATGGGACACATGCTCTATATTTGCTCACCCTGCCACCCCCACCTCAGAGGCTGCAGCTGTAGCCAGTGACTAACCATGTGAGCAATTGAGTACACACACACACTTGGTCTGAGGCAGTCCAGCCTGCACCCGATTATGCCTCTGTGCTTTTGAAATCACGTTCTCTGGAACTGCAGAAGATAAGAAAGGTTCCTTTCGCTGTGCCAGACTGAGAACCGCCCAGCCAAGGCAGAGAACGACCCGATGAACCTGATCTGCTGAGATTCTGAGGCAGGATGATGGGAACAGACTTGACCTTGGGCGGTGATTTCTAAGAAGACACCTGTCCCAAGGAAGGGGTGTGCATGGCACCAGAGGATGCTGCGAGGTTAGGGTGGAGGTGGAGACAAGATGTCGTCAGTTCAACCTTTTCCTTTACTTCCTGAGCTATAAGCAAAGCTGGAGGCCTGGACCAGGAAGTCACCAATTCTCATAACAGTCTCATAGAAGACATCCTGGAGGAGATGCCTTTTGAGTGTTTAAAAAAAAAAATGGCAGGGATCAGCAAGAAGGGAGGATAAGATCCAGCAGACACAGTGAGTTCAGCAGTCTCACCGCAGCCATGTCAGTGTGTGCTGTGTACAGACTTGCTAGAAGCTACACTCACTTTTGGGTTTTAGACTTCTTTGTTTTTTGGTTTTTTTTTTTCCTTTCGAGACAGGGTTTCTCTGTGTAGCCCTGGTTGTCCTGGAACTCACTCTGTAGACCAGGCTGGCTTCGAACTCAGAAATCCGCCTGCCTCTGCTTCCCGAGTGCTGGGATTAAAGGCGTGCGTCACCACTGCTTGGCTGGTTTTTAGACTTCTAATCTTTTAGACTTTTAGTCTCAAGGCTGGCATTGAACTCAGCATCCTTCCTCCCTCTGCCTATCTCTGTAGTGCTAGGGATTACAGGTACGTACCGCCATACCTGGCTTCATGTCTAAACATTCATTGGCTGTGGTCTATGGTTGGACATGTACATGTATGTGTATATGCACTTATGTGTATACCTGTGTGTGGAGATCAGAAGTCAACCTTGAGTGTCATTCTCCTGACACTGACCACTTTGTCTTTTGAGCCAGAGTCTCTGCTGGCTTGGAACTCAACAAGTAGGGTAGACTGTCTGGCCCATGAGCCCTGGGATCTGCCTGTCTCTGCCTCCTCAACACTGAGGTTCTAAGCACCTGACACCGTGCCTGATGTGTTTAAATCCATTGCAAGGACCAAACCCAGGTCCCTCATGCAAGGCAAGCACTTAACTGACTGATTCATTCCCCAGCATGTCTGTGTACCATATATTTGCAGTGCCCATAGTGGCCAGAAGAGGGTGTCAGAGCCACTGTAATTGAAGTTACAGACAGTTGTAAGGCGCCATGTGAGTGCTAAAAAATAAAACCCAGGTCCCCTGCAAGGTTAATGAGTGCTCTTAATCACTGGCCCATCTCTCCAGCCCCTACTAATGTTTTTTAAATGTTTTCTTATTTTAAATTAAAACGTGTGTGTGTGTGTGTGTGTGTGTGTGTGTGTGTGTGTGTGTGATGTGTATGCAGTGCCCTTGGAGGCCAGAAGAGGGCGTCTGATTTCCCCCCTCCCACCCCCCACCCCGGAGCTAGAGTTACAGGCAGTTGTGAACATGCAGCAATTCTTTACGGTTTTATGCAATTTTTACATTCAGAAGTAATTGCAAACCTAAAGAAAATTTACATATACAAAAGGAAAGACTATTTTTTTCAAAACCTTTGAGGAGTTAACCAATCCATCAAAATAGCATCTCCAAATATTCTGGATTTGTTTTCTATAAACAAGGATATATTGCTAGCCAAACATGGTCAAGCCACCCAGCCAGGAATTCACACGAATGTCTTAAAGCTGTCCACTGCCATTGCTCAGACCTTACGCGGCTATCCCTCTGTTCTGAAGGACCTAGTCCAGTGTCCTCGATGGCATGATGCCATCAGCGTGCTTTGGTCCAGCCTGGCTCCTTGGTACTTCTTGGTCCAGCCTGTGCTGTGTTTCTTACGTTTCCTGTGAACATACTTGTACTTGCCCAAATCCTGGGACTTTCTCTGTAGACCAGGCTAGCCTCAAACTTAGTCCACTTGCCTCCACCTCCTGAGTGCTGGGATTTAAGGATGGGTGCTACCACTGCCCCCTCGAGATCCAGTCTTAAAACAAGAGGCTAAGAAGTGGCTGGGTAGAAAAGATCACTTACTGCACCAACACGGGGACCCTGGCACCTATCTAAAAATCTGGCTGTGACATGTACAACCTCAGCACTGTATGGGGCTGAGACGGGCAGATTCTGGGGGCTCGCTGGCTGGCCAACCTAGCCAAAAATGGTGAGCTCCAGGTTCATTGAGATACTGTTTCAAGGGAAGAAACCAGCCAAGCGACTTCCATTGTCTTCCTCTGGCCTCTGCTCAGGTACAGACACATACATATAACATACCAGACACACATACACAGAGGTGTACACATGCATGTAACACACCACACACACACACACACACAAGGGGAGGAGGGGCAGGATATGTAGCTCAGTTGGGGCATGCTATGAAGCTTTATGAGATTGTAGGACCATGACCAGGCTGATCTCCTGCACATTCCCGAAGGTCGTCACTGTGCCTCTGATTGGCTCGGAGGATGGCATTCCAAAGCATCTTGCCAATGGAAGACTGTGGGCCAACTTCATTGGATTCAGGCGATGTCATATGTCAGGGCCATCCCAAGTGACACTTGGGTTTGGTTTCCTAACAATGACATCAGCTTGGTTGTTTAGGTGGTGGCTGAATGAGTTTTTGTTTGTTTTAGCAACTCGAGGGACTGGGCTCGTGCCTCTGACATACAAGCAAGCTCTTATCTACGGAGCTGCATCCCCAGCTCCAAGTTTCTCTTTCTCAAGAAATACTTGGAGAGCGAGGAGCTCCTGGGGCCAATGAGAGGGTTTAGCAAGGTAAAGAGCTTGCTGCCAAGCCTGGCAACCTGAGTTCGAGCCCTAGGACTTACATGTTGGAAGGCATGAACTGACTCCTGCTAATTGTCCTCAACCTTTACTTGCCCATCCCAGCACATGCGTGAGTGTGCACAAAGGCCGCTCACATACACAGTGTAATAAAAAAAAATTCCCACCCTCACCAACCTTCCCACTCCTGGCTCAGCAATAACAGCAAGGAGCTGAGGCTTACTGTATTTAACAAGTTACAATCATTGTCACAAACTTAGCTGGCAGTTTTTTCTTGAGCCATAGAATTCGTTAGTTTTTTGTTTTTGTTTATTTGTTGTTGTTGTTGTCATTGTTTCAAGATAGTGTTTCTCAGTGTAACACAGCTCCATATGCCACACCCAACCCCCCCATCACAGACACACACATCACAGACACATATACACACATAAACACACACACATGCCGGGAAGTGGTGGCGCACGCCTTTAATCCCAGCACTCGGGAGGCAGAGGCAGGCGGATTTCTGAGTTTGAGGCCAGCCTGGTCTACAGAGTGAGTTCCAGGACAGCCAGGGCTACACAGAGAAACCCTGTCTCAAAAACAACAACAACAACAACAACAACAAAAAACACACATACATACCACACACACATCACACACACAAACACATCTCACACACACACATCACAGATACACATACACACACATCACACACACACATAAACACACACATCACATACATCACATACACATAAACACACACACATTGCACACACACATCACACACACACATACACACACATCGCACACACACACACCCCTACCTCTGCATTTCCATGTTCTCAGATTCAACCAATCTCAGATGGAAAGTATTCAGAGGGAAAACCAAGCTGAACTCCATTCAAACTGCAGACGCACAGGCTTTTCCTGTCAGCTCTGGAGCGAGGCAGCATGAACTACTTCCACAGCACTTGTATTTGGTATTATAAACAACTCAGAGTTGTCCATGAGGAGGCCACCCCAGCACTGGGAGGTTGGGAAGAATGACGGTGAGTTCAAGGCCAGCCCAGGCTACATAGCACAATGACAATCCTGGGGTAGGGAGAGGAGAGTGGAGGGAGAGAGGAGAGAGGAAGCAGGAAGAGCCGTCTGTAGATCTTGTCCTATTTTATAGAAGGCATTCGAGCATCCGGGGATTCACCCACCCCTCTCTGATCCTGATACCAGGAGCTAACACAGGCTCCCCTAATCCCAAGCTCACAGGAGGACTTATTTCGCACACACCCTTGCATCGTTTAAGTTCCTTCTCACGGAAATATCTGGCTTTTGCTGTTGTTTGTTTGTTTGTTGTTGTGAGACAGGGTCTCACTGTGTAGCCCTGGCGGTCGTGGAACTCACCCTGTAGACCAGGCTGGCCTCGAACTCACAGAGATCTACCTGCCTCTGCTTCCTGAGTGCTGGGACTAAAGTAACATGCCACCACCCCTGGCTGGTTTCTGTTTTGATCTTTAACATTTTTGCCTTCAGTGTTCAACATCTCCTTTCTGTCTCCTTCCTCTTTATCTCTGTCCATCTTTCTCTCTCTCCTCCCCTCAGGCCCTGGCACTCCCTGCCAGGCCTCCGCTCTACCTGGTCACCCCATTCATTGATGGCTCTGTTCATTCTGCGATATTTATGTACTGTGATCACCTCCTTTGATTTGGCCTGGCCAAGAGAGATACAAGCCGTGACTAGACCCCCGGTCCTGGCTCTTTCTTTATCACTGAGCTCTCCAAGAGCTGAGACTGCCAGGCTTCAGAGTGACTTCCTGGCTGGAACATACAGGGATTGCAGGGAGTTTGGCTTATACAGGTCTGTCTGGGCGTGGGAAGGGCCTGTCAGGAGTCCTTGGCTCCTGCTGCCTCCTGCAGGGCCCTCAGGCCTCCACAGGTGAACTTGGGACTGGAAAGCTCCATCTTATTTGTGTATTTATTTACTTATTTAACTTTAAAGTGAGGTCTCACGCAGTCCAGGGTCACCTTGAATTTGCTATAAGGACCAAGGATGGCTTTTTTTTTCTTCTAATTTTTAGATTCATTTAATTACAGGTATGGGTATTTTGCTTGCATGTATGTATGCAAATTTATGTGGGCGTGCCTGAGGCCCCCGGGGGGGGGTCAGAAGAGGGCATCAGATCCCCTGAAACTGGAGTTATACATGGCTGTGAGCCACCATGTGGGTGCTAGGGGGACAAAGCCAGGCCTGAAGATGACTTTCAACTTCTGATCCACCTCCTATCACCCTTAGGGCATTGAAATGAAACTGGCGTACCACCATGCCTGGTGTTATGTGGTACTGGGGTTCAAATCCAAGGCTTTCCAAATACTAGACAAGCATTTCACTGACTGATTGGCTAAGCCTAACCCCAGGTCCATGGCACTTTGCCGCTTCTCTAGACTGGACAAAACTGAGTGTTGGCTGCAGCACTGTGACCCTGTCCCAGGTGAGGCTCAGAAACTCCCTTTACAGTTGATGTTTTGTAGACTCAGCCTTGACCCAAGTCCACAGCATCCACGATGGGGGCAAAGGCCAGGCAACTACCCCCAGATCCCTCCAGTCTGCATCTTTCTTTAAGGATGCTTGGCTCAGGGGGCTCCTGCCTCCCCTGAGCACCTCCTGGGGATCCCTGGGTGTTTGGCTCTGGATCACACATCATTGGAGCAGGCAGTTTGTCCCTGCCCTAGAGCCCAGATTCAAGGGTTGACATTACAATGAAGACAGTTTGGAACCCGTACCCTGGCCCCCTGGAAGGTATGTCCTCCTGCTCCTGGGACCCCCCCATGTCCCCTCCTTTCCATTGTAACTAGCATGCCCTGTGTGTCTTCTGGCCTCAGCCCTTTGTAGCTTCATTGTCCCTTATGGATCCCATGGACAACAGCTCTCTTAGAATGGTGGCCCCAGCCCATCTGAGTCCCACAGGCAGAAGCCAGCCGCAGTGACAGCCAAATTCCTCAGTCAGCAGGCACCAGTGCCAGGGCTGCCTGTGGGTGAAGGCGGCTCCCCCAGCCGGGAATTCATTCACCTGCCAGCACCTCATCCTAGGCGGGGTGGCAGGCTGGGCTGGGATATTCATTAGGTCCGCACGTGTACAGGGACCGAGCCACCAGCATGGCCGCGTGGGAGCCCCAGGGAAGCCAGATTCCTGTGACCACAGCAACTGCACTGGAGCTGGGAGAAGCTCAGCTGTGAGTCAGTCCCACACTGAGCTCTGAATGGAGCTCCCGGCCTGGCTAGCCCCACAGGTGACGCCACTCCTTGAAGTGGGAACAGCCTGGTTCCTCTAAGATCCAAGGGTGGGGAGCAGAGTCCCGGTACCGCCTCAGTGTGGGGTTACAGGAAGGCAAGCAGAGGCAATGCCCACCAGGCTGGACCTCCAGGGAGGCTCAAGACCTCTGCCCACCCTGAAACCAGAGGCAGGACCTTGGCTTCAGAACCCACCCCTGACCCTGGAAAGGTGGGCCTGTACAAAATGCTAAGTCTGATGACCTGAGTTAAAACCCGAGGACCCACATGGTGGAAGGAGAGAACCAACCTGCACTCTGACCCCCACACCTATGCCGTGGCACACTTGAGAGCACATATGTGCATACCAAATAAATGTTAAATACAAATAAATATTGAACAAAAGAGAGGTAATTGCCTCTGCCCCCATAGCTAGAAGGACTGTGGCTGGGGCAGCCATGCCCATGGCATGGACGGAGACACAGGATTGCTGTCTGCAGGCAATGTGGTGACTCTGGAGCATGATAGGACATTAGGTAAAACGGAGGACAGTATGGGGTGCTTAGACGCTGGAGAGGCCCCTTGGACAGTATGACTCGTGCTCTTAGCCCCACATGTCCTGAAGGAGCTCAGACAACCTGAGAAAGGGATGTTCAGGCAACAGACCGCATGAGCAAAGGCCCTGTGGTACACAGGGCTCAGCTTCCTGGAGGGAAGAAGAGCTGAAACCTGTTCTTACAGGCCAGGTAGCCTCGTGGCCCTTAGGGGCACCTGCCTAGTTCCCTGCCCAACCTGAGCCCAGAGTAACTTTGCTTCCTTTTTTCTAAAACTTGGCTTCCTTTGACGCTGGGTTTTGGAGGTTGGGCCTCAAGATGTCAAGAATTCCTGTCGAAAGACCCAGGAGTAGGGAGGACCATGGTACTCTGTACAGGCTGAGAAAATCACCAAGACATTGAGCCCTGGGCCCCCCTTCTCAACCTGCCTGGGCTCAGGTGCCCAGACACGTGCCAGGTTGACTCTGGGGCACCGCACTGGCAGCAGGAGCTTGCCATGCCCTGTGGCCCAGGGACGAGCTGTGCTGAGGATGATGGAACAGTATGTCACTATGGCAGAATGGGGATGAAGGCTGGGAATGTGTCGAGTGCGGTGCCATGGTCCCCAGCTCCCCCACCCTCCCACACCTGTCTGGGGATCTGAGATATACAAGACTTCTGAGGACAAGGTAGAGAGGGGCTGACCTTCGGAAGAAAAAAGGAAGGGAGAGGGGAGAGGAATGAGGAGAGAGAGAGAGAGAAAGAGAGAGAGAGAGAGAGAACACTAAGGAGTTGAGGGAGAGGTGGTCCAGGGGCCACCTTCAGACTTGAAGGGATCTCAGGGGCCATGGCTGTTGCTGTTGCACAGTCACCTACAGCTCCTGAGGGGGCTCACCTGAGCATAGTTTGAGCTCAGGTGAGGAGGAACTTCTCTAGGGGGAACCCAACGGACTTGATGTCTGCATGTGAGCAGGTTGCTGGGGCTTGGGGTAGGGAGGATCCCAGTTGCGGGGTTCTGGGTTCCAGATTGCATTGGTTTAGAGGGCTAAGGACGGGGATTTCCATGGTCTTATCTACAACAGGGTCCAAATGGGGGTTGCTCACCGCTGACTCAAGTATAGTCTTGTTTTGGTGTCACAGGCATTTGTTAAGGCTTTGGAGTCTGTAGTGGCCCAGAAGTGCATAGACGTCTACCACTGCATTTCTTTCAATCTCCTGGTGCTAGCCTCCTTAACCTGATTTCTGGGTAAAGGGCCATTCCGACCTAGAGCAGATTCCTAAAGTTGCTCCCTAACCTTTGCACAGACTGTGGCACATGCACACTTCCACACAAGATAAATGCAAAGTAAGTAAAAGTCAAGAAATGCTGAGTTTGAAAAGACGTCTGTTGGCTCAGAAATCAGAAAAATGTGAGCATGTACCCCAGCTCAGCCCTTGCCCACCCTGAGTCCCTGGGGTAAATGCTCCTGTTTCTTGGGCCTCAGTTTCCTCCTCTGCCATCACAGAACACTACTCTGAGGAGTTAGCCTAGGGCAAGAGTCAGAAGAGCCCACTCTGGCCTCTCACCTTTGACCTTGTCCATAGTGCCAGCCCTTCTCACTGTCACGATATGATGATGCTCTGTCCTATCTCCATGAGAGGCAGGCTGAGCTCCCCAGGGAAGAAAGCACAGTGTGTGTGTGTGTGTGTGTGTGTGTGTGTGTGTGTGTACACACACGCATTGTCCTGGGCTCACTCAGCCTGGTTACAAGCAGGAGTGTCACCTTCCCTTCTACATCTAGACCTTTAGTGTGTTGAACTGACTCAATTGAATTGACAGAGGGCCTGACTGTTCACAGCACTGAACGACAGCTTTATTTTTTTAAAAGATTTATTTATTTATTATATGTAAGCACACTGTAGCTGTCTTCAGACACCCCAGAAGGGAGCACCGGATCTCATTACAGATGGTTGTGAGCCACCATGTGGTTGCTGGGATTTGAACTCAGGACCTTCGGAAGAGCAGTCAGTGCTCTTAACTGCTGAGCCATCTCTCCAGCCTGAACGACAGTTTTATACCTACCCTGGGAACAAGCAGGAGACAGGAATCATATTGTGCAATCCCTCAAGTGGTCCAGGAATGGGTAATTGATGGGCCTTTTAGAGCAGAAGAAAGGGGAACCCTTGGGGTGAGAGCTGCTTCTGGGGATTCTGGAAGGGAGCTCTCAGAAGGGGTAGCAGGTTAGTGAGGGATGGAGCGGCTGTGCCTCCCATGGGGCCCAGAGTCACACCTCCCCCTTCTTCTGCAGCCCCATGTTGAAGGTGCCATGTACCCCACCCAGCTACTTTCCCCCAGTGCTAGCAGGAGGTCCCAGGCAATGCCTTTCCTGCTGCAAGACACTGCTGGGCTCTCTGGGTGTGGCCCCTCCTTCATGTCTGTCCTGCTCTCCTGTTCAAGGAGCACAGCCCGAGTGCCCCCTCCTTCAAAAAGTCCCTCCTGCTACATTCAGATGGGGTTCTCCCTCCCCTGAAGCTCCAGGCTGTCCCCCGCCCCCTTCAGATATACCACTCCTTACATCTTCCCCCTGCCTTGCCAGGACTCCCAGTGCTATCTACAGGTTATCTCCTGTCTGCAGGTAGCCTGTGTGTTTGTGTGGTAGTCAGGGGGGTCCTGCAGGTCAGCTCTGGGTCAACACCATCCACACCTAGAGACATATGGGGTTCGTGAGTGACGGGCAGCATGTGCTTGTCCACTGTGCACTGATCTCATGTGGGTTGGTTTAGGTGTTACTATCTCTTTGAGGAACAGATATCTAGAGAGGCGATCTGCTCATGGTACACATCATGATGACTGGCTGGTTGCGTGACACCAAAGCCTCTCTGTAAATTGCCCTCTAGGGGCGGGAGAGATGACTCAGCAGTTAAGCATGTCTGCTGCTCTTACAGAGGACCTGAGTTCTGTTCCGGACACCCACATCTGGTTTATAACTGCTGCTAGTAACCCCAGTTCTAGAGGATATGACGCCCTCTTCTGGCCTTTTATATATCAAATATATATATATATATATATATATAAAGTCACCATCTCTGTCCCTTAGTGCCACCTCCTGGGATAGGCCAATATCAGTCTATAGTGACAATGTCCTTGGTCCTTCCACCTGAGTTCCACCTGAGGATAGAGGCCTCCCAGGCTTTCTTGGGGGTGGAGTGTGGTCATGTGACTTAGACTCAGCCAATCAGAGGCACCTGCCCTGTCTGAAGCCAAGTGATTCAAAGCAACAAAGACATGGGGGGCTGGGGGGCCTAGGAAGGCAGGGACAGCCATGCCCAGTGTTGGCGTCTGTGTTGACACATCCTGCAAGCAAGAACTGAAGGTAGGACTGCTACTGGATGAGATGACAAGGGATAGGCTGCAAACACTGTTGCTGCCCTTCTCACGAACAGGGAGCCTGGGTGGTAGGGTGTCTGCTCCATCTGTCCTAGCAAGGACCCTCTATCCAAGCCAACTGGAGTCATTCCCCTTCTCCTGACAAAGACTAGATGGGTGAAAGCCTGCATTTGGTACATGGCACAGTGAGGGGGTTTATGGGGCCAAGGTTTCCTAGAGGGGATGCAGATTACAGCAGGCTCTAGTCCTCAGGTATGCTCAGGTGGGGCAGTGTCATGGGTGATGAGGAGAACCAGGCTGCCTACCTGCTGGGCTAGCCACACCCAGGTCCACTCTGCCTTTGGACTTGAGGCTGGGCTGATGCAAGTCTCTTGATGATGTTGGCTAGTGTGTGATGGTCTGGCCTCCCAGCAGCTGGCTCCTCAGCCATACCATCCATCTGTCGCTACTGTGCTCCTGGCTCCCTGGGACCAGCCCTGGGACCTGCTACAACCAAGAGTTATGGGGGAGCGTTGGAATCAGCCTGCTAAGGGCTTTCGTTAAATACTGCCTAGCCTGGTGATTTCAGAGGACTCCTTCAAAGTCACTATGCTTCAGTTTCCCCATCTGGACAAAGCAGCCGCTAAGGTTGCTGTGAGGACTCAAGTCAGATGCAAAGCTGTCAGCCCTGGCTGACTCTACCGGGTGCAGCTGTGACTGTCGCTATTACACGATGTCCTTAAGGCTTGCAGAAACTCTGAGGAAGCTGTGACCACATGCGCTTCAGAGATGAAGATGTAGCTCCAGAGCTGGCGCTCACCCACCCAAGCTTGTATTTGAACCCCTAAGTTGTCCCATTTCCAATTTGGGCAGCTTCTCTCCCCAGCTGTTGAGAAAAGGGGATGTAGGTCTTCTCTAACCCACTGGAGTCTCCCTGGCCAATCTTGGTAAGCCATTTCTTTTCTTTCTTTGAGGCGGGGTCTCCCTATGTAGACTTGGCTGGCCTAGAACTTCTGAATCTCCTGTCTCAGCCTCCTAAACGCTAGGGCAAGCCTATACTACTATGCTTGGCTTGACAATCTTTTCCCAAAATGAGCCAAATAGCTCTTCCAGGCTTTGAGGGCCACACACGGTGTCTGCTGCACATCTGGTTCTACCCAAACACCCAGTGTGTAAATGCACTCACAGGCTGCCACTGTCCTGGCCCAGTCAGCCCTTCTGGAGCAGATGCCCCGTGCTTAGCCAAGCCAGCCCCTCTGGGACCACAAAGCGTCGTTCTTGGTCATCCCGCATGGAGCTGAGACTGAAGACAGTAGTCAGATGACAAAGCAACAATGCTCACAGATGGTGGCCAGAGCAGGAACATGGAGTTAGGTCCCAGCTCTGACAGGGTGGCCTTGGTTTCCGCATCTATAAAACAGGGCAACAATGGAGCTGCTTGGATGAAGCACCCCTTAAGACTTCTCAGCAGCTGATTACTGTGACGAAGCACTGGGCCTCTGTGCTGGGTCTGGGCCCTCGAAACAGCAAGCATGCCCATCAGCTTTCTGATGAAGCTGGGTTCTGATGAGCCTCTCCCCCACTGCCCTCCCAGGTTCCCTTTTTTTTTTTTCTTTCTTTTTTAACTTTTATTTTTGTCAAATGTAGCCCTGGCTTTTGTGGAGCTTACTCTGTAGAGCAGGCTGGCCTCGAACTCACAGAGATCTGCCTGCCTCTGCCTCCTAAGGGCTCGGGTTCCTTTTTCTAAAGGCCCTAATTGGGCTACATCACTGAGGGCCCTTTTGGAGTTATGCAGATGCAAACAGCCACACACAGGAGCCCACAGCTTCCCCAGACTAGGTGCAGCCCTGCTCAGCTGCCCTGGCTGGGGAAAGTCACAGAGCTCAGCCCTGGAGGTGACCCGTGCTGCCTCTGATGTTCCCCAGGTTCCCTCTGGGCACTGGGGATCCTGATGGACACTGACTCCCTGGCAGCTCCACAGTTTAATCTAGAGGAGACCTGGTGGCTCAGTCCACCCACCCCAGGGACAAACCCCAGGAAGCCTATGACTACATCTTCTCAGAGCTGCTGGTCAGAAAGCAGTGCTCACAGGGGTAAGGTACCACAGCCAGAATTATGGCCCTGCACTGCATCCGAAGCTCCTGAGCTTCCAGCTGCTGAAGCCTTGTTATGGGAGATGGCCTCTGACATCCTCACCCTCACACGGTACATCTGACCCAGCTGGTGGACTGTCCTATCCCTGGATGTCGCTTTAAGAGAAGTAAGATCCCTGCTCCTTACTGGGTTTTCCATAGAAGCCAAGCCCTTCCCAGGGTGAAGTCCTTCAAACCAAAGCCCCTGAGGCATACTCAGTTCAAACAGGCAATAACAGGCCCAGAGAGGTGAAGGTCTTGACCTGAGAACACACAGCCCTGACCTGAGGCTGGATTCCAGACTGACTCCAGCAACTTTGTCTTCCAGCCCTGGCCTTCAGGGCCCACATGGGATTGAACAGAAGTGTGTATGTGTGCGCGCGCGCACGTGTACATGCACTAGAATGGACTAAGAGAGAACTCGGGCTCAGTGCGGCATGCAACAAGATGGCCGCTGAAGGGCCAAATGCCCTTCCACCACCTACTCACAAACCAGGGCTCCTCACAGCCTTGGATAAACCTGATAGCCTACCCTTGACACTTCAGGCCTGTCTACCATACCCAGGCTCATCCTAGCTTCCAGGCAGGCATGGCTCTGCCATAAGCCCCTGGAGCTAGAAAGTGACTGAAGGGATTTTCTCCAGGCAAGGAATCATGGCCCTGGCCAGAGTCCCAATCTGAGGTACTTATAGCAACATCTGAAGTTCAGATTTCACTCAGATCCCTGACTTCCCCATGTTTTCATGGAACCAGCAGTGTCTCCCACAGCAAGTGTGGGCATAAGAGAACTGCTCAGTCGTTGCTGAACACATCCTTGCCCAAAACCCAGCTGGGAGCCACTGAGGGGCCTGTTTGCCAGTAGTCTGGACACACCCATGGGTTCGTTCCCTTTTGAGGTGTCTTTGTCAGAACAGGGGCAGAATGATAGCTGGCATCAGGCAAGTGTAACTGGAGGGGATGACCAGCTTGGTGACAACTACTTCTAGAGCCAGGGGAGAAAGCAGCATTGTCAGGTGACAGACTGGGACATGGACAAGCAGATTACTGCCACAAGGAGAGCTGAGGCCAAGGCCCACTGATTGGGGTCAGCCTCAGGTTGCACCCAGCAAAGGCTGCCTTCTAATTGCACTGGCTTTGAGGCCTACTGGGCCCAGAAGCTGTCATCCCAGCTCACAGCTGGCTCCCAAGGCCATGCATCTCACCTGCTCTCCAGCCAGAAGCCTGGTTCCCAGCAGCATGAGATCAGTCAACCTTTGGCTGTGGCTGCCCTACCTGCCTGCCAGGCTCCTGGCTAAGCCCTGACTCCTGAAGCCATCAGAACCTGGAATGATCTGCAGCTGTGTCCAGCCAGTCAACCCAGGTAAATGAGCAGGGCCGAGACTGGCTTCACAGAGCACAATCTCACCAGTGGGCTGTGCAGCCTTGGGCAAGTGAGCTGGGTTCTCTGAGCCTCCAGCTCCTTCTTGAAACAGGCAAAGCCATCAACCCCTAAGGTTAGAGGAGAGCTCTAACCAAGCCAGGAACTCTTGCAGAGTTAGGTGCTGAGAATACTGCAGGGTTCCCAAATACCCAAGATCATCAACAGCCTGATAGGATGTCCAGCAGGGACAGACTTGCTTGGAGACTGATGAGGACAGCAAGGGTGGCTGGAGTGACAGCAGCACCATGAGGGAGTCTCTGAAAGGATGAGGCCCAGAGAGCAGCAAGCACAGACCACCATCCCGGAGAGCAGCAAGCACAGACCACCATCCCGAAGAACAGCAAGCACAGACCACCATCCCGAAGAGCAGCAAGCACAGACCACCATCCTGGAGAGCAGCAAGCACAGACCCCCACCCGCCCTCATCCCATGAGGTTGTGGCCACTTTCCCACAGACGTTTCCCTGACTCCCCAATATCCTGGGATCTCATCTGTTCCCTCTGTGGAAGGAGATCGCCCCATCCCTCTGTTGCAGGAAGTCAGGATCTCCCACAGCACCTTGGACTCATAGGAGGGTATGAGCAATGTGAACTGGGCCGGGGAGCCCAGTGTTAATACAAGAGTTGAACTGAGCACACTAAACATCGCGAGTCAGTTGATTTACAGGCGAGCACTGGCTCACTTCTGCACCCCTACCTCCCTGCTGTTCATAGGGACAGTCTTAAGTGCCCAGTGGTAATGGGGTGGGTACTTAAGTCCCTTCCTCCTCTGTGCACTAACTCCAGCCCTAGAAAGTATCTAAGCAAAGGGACACAGGCTGCTGGTACTGGGGAGCCTGGAGGGCAGACAGGCTGAGCGGCAGAGGTGGCCCAGTGTCTACACATGCCTGGTCCCTAGTTCTGCCTCTCTGGGCTTGTTGGGGAGGCCAGAAGACGAATGGCAACCAAACATTGGTCAGGGAAGGGAGGGGCCCCACCTGCGACAGGAAACAGACCCGCAGACGCAAGAGTGAAAGGAAACCAACTAACCACTGAGTGACTGAGCTCTGCTGGCTGAGTGTGCACTAGTGGCATTTTGCCCTGATTCTGAGATGGCGGCTGACCTGATTCCTGCGGCTCCCACTTTGGCTGTTTCATGATTCCTTTACAGCCTGTGTTGCTGTAAGGACAATGCCTGTCAAAATATCACAATGAAGTGGAAGGGCTCCTCACATTAACAGGGCAGGAACCCTACCCCACAGGGGCCCACGGAGGAAACCATTACCCCTGGGAAACACTCCCACTAGCCTCAAGGGCTCGGGTTACCCAGACCCTCAGTCTGTCTCATCAGGGGGTCAGACACCAAACAAATCTAGGTCTGTTTTAGCCCTTCCCTTCCCTGATGTGTCTCCAGGCAGGTTCCTATGGGATGCCCCTGCTGGGATGGCTCCAACTTTAAAGTATTATGGTATCTTGGGATACCATAGCCAGCTTCAGACAAATGGCCCTGAAATCAGGCAGTGGGAGGGACAATTTGAGATGGGAGAGGGGATAAGGTCCAGTAGTTGAACACTAGTGGGGGCACCTCAAGGCTGTGTGAGACAAGGGGGCTGTCTCCCTCTGAGAACCTAGCACACTGGAAATGCCTGCTCCGGCTCAGCACAGCACTTCCTCTGAGAGGCAGCACTACCACCATCCAACTCAGTGCTGATGTCACACAGAATGAAGGCAGGAAGAGCCCGGCCAGGCCCTGGCCCTACTACACACACACCTGGAAAGGGGTGGAGCCGGCAGAGGGGCCCAGTGGGAGGCCGACATAGCCTCCTCTCACTCCCAAACAGGGCCCTGTACTTGGAGAGCTGGAGGACAACGGTACCAGAGGCTTGAGTAGCGTGAGAAGGGCCAATGGCCTGTGGACCGACTTCAGCTCTCATGAGGCCTAACAGCTGGCCCCAGTCCCATGGGACCCGCGGCTGAGCACATAGCTCGAGAATGAAGGGCTTAGCTTGTCTTCCAGTGCTCCCGCCTCGGGGTTGCAGGTATGGGGAGAATGTTCACTGCTCAGCCTGTTTCCATTACCGTGTACACATACCCAAGGCCCAGTCCGGGTCAGCAGCTTCTGTGGGATGGTGCAGAACCACTGGGAAGTGCTCTTGGGCAGACGCAGAGTAAAGCTGGATAATGGAATCAAGACAAACTTGGGCTCGGCCCAAGATCCGTGGACTTGTCCTGTATACTCTATTGGTAAGGGATGGCTTGTTACTCAAGTCGAGCAAAGTGAGGTGAGGTTGGCAGCCCCACTGTAGACACAAGCATGTCTGTCATCTGTCCTCCAGAAGGCTCTGTCCTGGGGCAGGCTAGTTCCAGTCGGTACACGGCAGCAGTGAAGGGTGTTAAGTCTTTTGAGAACTTCAAGGGAAATGATTTCCAACAGAGATCTTCACTGTTGAGCCCAGGGAGAAAAGGAGGCAGGCAGAAGCTCATCTGTGAGAGCGCTCTGCTCTGCCTGGCTTCTCAGCAGCCTCAGTGGAGCTTCCTCAGGCAGATTCTGTTGGATGGCCATGAGTTGTGTTGTTTGCGCTCCAGTTGTCTCAGTGGGACACTGTGAGTGCCTGGCTTGATGATGATTTGCTATGTATCTTCTATTGCTACTTTGTAAGCTCACTTAAAACCAAAAGCTTGGCTATAGTGGTCCTTCTCCAGAGGGACAGCAGGCCTTTGCAAGAGATAAGATAAGCAGGAGAGACCTAAGGAGCTTTGGTGGCTCACTCTCTGTGGGCTTCTGTTAGCCTTCTGACGGTACTGCATTAAAGAGGTGTGACCATAAATGCAGCTTGGCCTACAGCGGTCCCCTTTGCACTGGCAGTCCCTGGACCACATGAAGCTGCTCCAGTTTACTAAGTGACAGGAGAGTGGCTGACCCTCCCTCAATGTGTGAACTACCTCTCTGGAGTCCAGCAGGACAGACAAGTATGTGCAGGGGGAGACCCAAAAACACCAATGCCAAGGTCTCCATCCTCCTTGCTGAACCCAGGGTTAGGAGAAAGCTACAGAGTCGAAGCAGCTGGAAGGGAAGCCCTCTTCCAAGGAGAGGTACTATGTCTTTCCTCCAGGGCACGCCGGCCCCAGGTGACATCAGGAAGGGAAGCCTGCTCTGGCAGTTCCAGGGCTAACTCACCTGGCAGTATGCTTGTGCTCTGGTCTGCCAAGGCTTTGGAACAGCACCCACACAACTTGCCTTTGTGCCTCTGTTAGAGCTAAGCACAATACTCTCGCCTTTTGGCTGCAAAGGCTTTGGGGAAGCAACATGGTGCCTTGGCTGTGGAAGTCATCCAAAGGGGACCAGAGGCACCACAGGCCCAGATGGTCTGGCCCAGGGAGCAAATCTTGTGAACCACACATTCAGAGGGGCTGATGTCACCAAAGCCTTTGGTTGACTGGCCCTCTGGAACAAAGAGATGGGAGTTAGCCAGCTCTTCAGCCTTTTGCTGAAGTCTGGGAAAGGCTCTTCTTGGGAGCCAGGAGGTGGGAGCAGGTCTCAGAGGTCCAGAAAATAAGTTCCGAGGCACTCACCTGTCAACCGAGGTCCCTGCTGAGGACTCGGGGTACTGATCAATGCATAGGCTCTTCCCTAGGGCGGGTGGGCGGAAGAGGTCTAGCAGTGGACACAGCTATGCTCGCTATTCTGACCCTTCCCCGTAGCCTCTCCTCTGTCTGGCAGCCAGCAGTAGACTGTCAAATGTTTTCAAGGCTTTTGAAGTAGATGCTGACCAAGGCCATCTCTGCTGAGCCCTCTTTTGGCTAGGGACAAAAAACCCATCAGACCCCAAGAACGCACTCAACCAGCAGTCTTCCTGGTGTGTCACCGCAAGGCTGTGAGTTCATTAGAAAGCACTGGGCAAACAGCAGCTAGACCCCCTTTCCAATGTGTACTAAGTCATTCATTTATTTCAAGATGTACACACTCTAGCTGGCCGGGACAGCTCACAGCTCCTAGGTACGTATAGGTCCTTCAATGGCTTGGGCTACAGACAACTTCATAGCCAGCGCAGCACACACACACACGTGATAGAACAGGAAGCCTACAACCCCAAGCCACTCCGAGAAAACTGAGGGAGGAGGGGTGCTAATGCAGCATCCGTGGGAGAAATGAGTGCACACAGAGAGATGAATGAGGGGAGAGTGCAAGCTAGCTTCAATCTTGTCACCGCGATCTCACTTCCGTGGGGATGGTCAGGGGACTGAGTTCAGCAGGTCCTTTAGGAAGCTCTCTGGATCGGTGATTTCTGACAGAAGACCTGGAAAAGCAGGGACAGTGTGAGTGGGAGCAGCATAGGGCCTCCAGCCCCAGAGTCACAGAAGCCTCGTTCACACACAGAACATACTGTGCCAGCATGTTCCGATGGATTCCAGCAATGGCAGGCAGGTGGCCACTGTGTGACTAACACTGCTCCAGAAGCGGGTGCTGCCAGAGACAGTGTGGCAGACACCAGCTTAAATTCCCCGGAGTGGAGGATTTCCACCTGTCCAGGGGTCACCGCAGAGCTGTAAAATACTGCGACCCCCCAGTCTGTCTTTTTCTTGGACAGGCTCTCTGATCCCAGGCTGGCCTCAAACTCAAGATGTAGCTGGCGACCTCCTTTGAACTTCTGTACCTGGTATATGTGGTGCTGGGGACAGAAGCCAGTGCTCTTCCAGCTGAGCCACACTCCCCTATCCCAGTAGTGACTTGTGTGTGTGTGTGTGTGAACACCGTGTGTCTTTCTCCATTGCCCCCGCCTTCTTCTCTAAGACTGGTTCTCTCACGAAAGCTGACTGGCTGGCTAGACTGGCTGGCCAGCAAGCTCAGCTTGGGAATTCTAGTACCAGCAGTTTCCCAGTGCTAGAGCTACACCTGCACCTGGCTTTTATGGGGTGCTGGGAATCAGAACTCAGATCCTCATGCTTGCATGGCTGAGCCATCTCCAGCCTTTGTCATTTTAAACTGGCCAAAGAAAGGCAAATGTTAACAGTCTTAAGGGCTGAAGGACAGAGCAGAACAGAGGCCTTTGGCTCTTCTGGGCTTAGATCCCACCACAGGCCTGGATTCCTAAGCAAGCTGCCAGCGCTCAGGGCTCCATTTCTTCAGCTTTCACAGAGACTACAGGGCTCCCTCCCTGCCTGTCTGCCATGGAACACAGTGCTCTCTCTACAGAGTCCCCAGACAGGCCCCTGACTTCATCAATAGTGCAGAGGAAACACTGAAGCCTCAAGTTAAACATGAGTATCCAAACAAGTGACCTCCAAGCATCTGCAGGAACGAGACACAAAGCAGCCAGGCTGTTTCTCTTGGCTCTGGGAGGTGTTTTGTTCTTGAAATTTGAACAGAGCATGTTCGTGGTAGTTTAAAGGTCTGAAGTAAGGTATAAAACTTGGCCTCACACAAGAGGCTAGCGGCTCTACTGGTAGGACCCGTGTGGGAGCGAGGCCTGGGGCAGATGAGTCCTTCACCCTGACTACCTCTTCTCCCTAGCTTTGACTTCCATGGTCATTTTGGCTGTTTGTGATGAGCACAGAGCTTGGCACTGAGGACCCAGATAAGACAAACTCTATGCTCTTGCTCAGGACTATGAGGGTGAGCCTGCTGCCTAAACAGCCAGGCCGGGAAGACTTAGGAATAAGAAGGAGCTATGAAGTAAGAAACAAGGGAGCCTATGGCAGCTCAGACATCAAGGCAGACCCAGAGACACCATCCCAGGGCAGAGCGCCCACTGGGCCATGAAGCACAGCCTGAGTGCCCAGTGCTGGGAAAACAGAAGGGTGCACACAGACAGGTCCTCAGACTAGTGGGTCTCCTTCCCAAGGATACAAAGATAAACGGGAATGAGAAAAGTGGCATTCCCTTGGCAACAGGGCCTGGGGAATTTCCCCTTTCATCTGTACACAATTCCTACAGTGGACACCAGAAAGTTGAGAAGCGGGGAGCCAGCTGACAAACAGAAGCTGGGCAGGTCCAGTTACATCTGCTTTGGGCACCCCTCTAAGACAGCGCCAGTGGAGGCTGTGACACAACAGTGCCTAGCTTCCCAGGAGCTAGAGTCTGTAATCCTGGGCTGATCTTCGGGAGCCTGAGCCCAGGTCATGCCCTGCTCCCATCACTTTTTAGCTATGAAATCCAGTAAGTGTCAAAGCATTTGCATCTGTGTGACCAAGCCATACAGATAGTTTGTACAGGAGAGCATGGCTGCGAGGGGCTGGGAGCTGAGGCACACCTGCCCATGTCGCCCTTGGAGTGCATGCTCACAAGTGCTCCTTGCTGATACCTCTCCACCCACTGCCCAGGGCTGGAGGCAAGGAAAGCAGGAGTGCTCCTTCTCTTGTTAATTCTGACTAAAGGCTGAACCAGGTGTCTCTCTCTACCCACGTCCAATTACTTAACCTGAACAGTCTTCATCAATAGCACAACAGAACGAGGCTAAGCAGAGCCCAAACCCTGGACTCATGTGCATTAACAGTACAACAGAACGAGGCTGAGCAGAGGCGCTTTCTCCCCTGGGGGTGCCTTTTTTTTTTTTTTTTTTTGAGACCAGGTTTTTGGGACCAGGTCCCGACTGTCTGGAACTCTCTGTGTAGACTAAGGTTGCTTGGAACTCACAGAGATGCACCTGCCTCTAAAAAGCAAGTCCCACTACCCCTGGCAAGCAGGCTGTTTGAATACACCTTTCTTCTGAGTGCAGGTGGTTACTGCGTGCCTATTTCTTCTGCTGTGAAGATGACCAGTTCACTGAGGCCGACTTGGGCTTGGCCCCAGAGAATCTCTACAGGAGAAAACTGCACTGACCTGCTGCGTCGAGGAACTCTGAGAAGGTCTCCACTGGCATGAACTCCTCCTGGAAGCTTTTCAGGGCTCTGTCGGCAGCTTCGTAGATGGGCATGTCATTGTGGCGGATGTACTCGGCCAGAGAGCAGGACCAGCCGCCCTCAGTGTTACTAGTGGGCACCTTCTACAAGAATCAGTGGGACATGGGGCCAGGTGAATAACTGAGTGGAGCTGGCTTGCTGTGTCTAGTCAGCGCTATGGAGAGCCCACCCAGATCCTTTCTGGAAGCAAGGAGATCCTGCCTGCAGGGTTCACTGGCCTTGCTCTTTCACGGCCCTCTTTGTTTATTCAATATTCTACAATTTCAAGATGGGACGGCCCCATACCTGCATTTCCAAAGCCAAGATGACTGGCATGCTGACTGATGATCAAGGGGCTCACTACCTTCCCCCAAGATGTGTGGGTCCAGGCAGATAGCGGGCAGGACATTTGGCTTTAAGTGGGGCCATGTAGGGCAGATTCACATGGGGTGAAGTGTTACCCAGGAGAGCTTACTGTGTGGAGGGTGCATGACAAAGTGGCCTCAGCTGCTGACAGCTGGAAGTGCAGGTCTGAGCTAAGGGAGTTCACCTCTCCCTAAGTGGAGAGTTCTCAGTAAGGTGCCCCCGGCTGTGGCTACCAAGGGGGGGTTGGCCAAGGACACACACATCTCACAGCCCTCGGAGCTGGTGGGCCCTGACACTCCTTACCTTAAACATGTTATAAATGAGATCGACAAGAGCCCAGAAGAGCAGGGAAGAACGGTAGGCAGAATAGTCTTTCACCGTCTTGTCTGTCAACCTGGAAAAGCAGAGCAAAGCCTGTCTGGAAGGACCCCGGAGGACCCTGCAGAGATGGACAGAGAACCTGGGGACTGAGGGTACGTGGCCTGGCTCCCAGGGCTGCTGTATGAACTCCATCTGACAGTCTAGCACTGTCAAACAGGAGCGACACAATCAGGGACATACTGAAAGACGGCACCTAAACGCTAAGTCAAGCATGAGGACTGATGCTCCCTTGTACTAGCCCCTCACAAGCTCCCAAATGAAATGGCACCTAACGAGGAAGAAGAAGAAACAAGGGTCTAACTCAGGCTTTCCCTGCCACCAGCAGTAATATGCCAGAGAGCCAAATCAGTCAACCACACGCTCTACAGAAAACCAGCAAGCTGGTAGAAAAGTGGTATTGAGCAACCGTGATGTCTGGGACTGCCCAGGCAACTACCTAATAATACCTCTCAACTCCTAAAGTAACCCTGGAGCCGCCCACACACCCCTTCATCTCTAACAAGTGTCACCTGCACGTGAGTGACTTGGCATAGGCTCAAGGGCCAGCCAGTGCCTGGGAACACTGGGGGCACCTCTGTGAAGGTCCACTGCCTGTGGTCGACAGCCCCCCCACCCCCACCCCCCCCACCTCGTATGAGGCTCAGAACACCCTGGCACAGGGGACGCATCATTTACGGTTGTGGAAAGTAAAGGACAGATGAGCCCTAGCCATGACTTAGGACCACACCCCACACCTCACAATGCTCTGGTAGCAGAGTGCTCAGCATCAAGTACTTGTTTACTTGAGGGCCAGTGGAAGCCTACTCAATTCCAGGCTAAAAGATCTGCTGAGTCCACTTTGCTCAATGTTGAAAATCAGAAGTCATTAACTTCTCTTGAACTATAGTTCACATACCCCCTCCGGGGGGTGTGTGTGTGTTGCTGTTGGGGAATTGAACTTGGGGTCTTATACACGCTAGGCGAGTGCTCTACCACTGAGCTATATACCTCCAGCCTTTAAAGCTGTAAGTTTTGTTTATCTGCTACGGCCTCCTACCCCAGAATGCACAGACTTCAGACAAAACCTATTGCCAGTGATACCACCCACGTCCAGAATGAGAGACACCCTCTACGTGCCCTTGGCTCAAAGTGCTGTCCTTCAAGGGTGTTCCAATCCTGGGCAAACCCTCAGCACCTTTTCTAATCTGTCTGGCAAGCAGCAGGCTCAGAGCCTGGACCACAGCCGGGCTTGGCCCTCTCTGTGGCTGTCCTGCTTAGGTAAGCATGAGTCTTGGGTGACCCTGCCCAGCTTAATTATTTACGGCTTATTAGGAAAGGTGACTAAACTACAGAGAAAATGGCAATGCCTGACTGCAGCTCAAGCTGGATCTCCTAATTAATCCCTGACCAAATAAGCATTTCCTTAACTGCTGGGACAGGAGTGAGTTACTCTCGGCTGAAAGCACAGCTCAGGTGGGCTTAGATTCGACTCTACTGCAGTAGCCTACCTGATAAATGGCCGTCCTGTGTGCAACTCCTGTCTCATTTCACAACTTCTGCATCTGAAGACCTAACCCGACTTCAAGTAGCTAGTTAACTATTAACACCAGGGCTCTGGGACGGCTGGGTTATGATGTGTTTGGAACAGGGGCAGGAATCTAACACTCATTTCTTCCCACTTGGCCCAAACAGGCTTCTCTGGGCCGAATTTAACAAGACAGTAGCAACCTGGTCACTCTGGGAACATAAAGTGCCAGAGCTAATAGAGGTAAAGACCCCAGGTGGACCAACTCAGGGTCTGTCCCACAGGGTGCCATCACCATGGCTGGAAGGGAGCCTCCTTCTGCTCCCTTCATGTAGAAATGATCCCCGAGTCTAAGCTAACATGTTCAGAGGCTACAGCAGGACTCTGGCACTCAATGGGCAGAAATAAGCTACCAGGCCACATGCTATATTGCCGCTCCAGGGTAGGTGGGGACTATTCAGGATTACCATGTGTGTGTTATGACCACTGTGGTATTGTCAAGAGCTTGGGAGGAAGGCTCTGACTTCACTTGCAGATGTTCTTTCAGAGAGCCCCCGTCTGACCCAGACTACAATGCAAAATCAGGAAAACAAGGCCCACTTCCTATATGTGCTCCTCTGTTCAGGTGCACATCATTGCAAAGAGGGTCTAGAAGGCCTGAGGGATGTGGGCAGATGGGACAGGAAGGAAGGACAAGCTTTAGTCATAGGAAAAGAAATCTCCAGACACGGCTCCACTGAAACTTCCCTAGTTTATAGCAAAGCCAGCACGAAGCAGAAAGTCAGGCTCTCTAGTTTAGCCTCACTGGTCCTAAGTGCCTCATCCTATCTCCCTAGGCCTGGCTGTCTTCCTCTCTGAATTCTCAACAATTCATCTTCTCAGTGGCTGAACATGAGACCCAGAGGGGCTCAAGCAACTATCAACCACCAGCCTAGACACTTAGGGTGACAGGCTGGAGCCAGACCAACAGCCAAGTCAAAAGAGCACACCTCCAACCGACACTCATGACCAAGACAGCTGGGGAACACACTGGAAGGCACTGAATGCAGCAACTTTCCAAAGCAGCTACTGACCTGGTGGCTCCTCCTGGAGCCACGGCCCGGGCATGCGAGGCCACCAGCAGCCTGCGTAGGATCTCCACACGAGTGGCTTTCCACTGCTCAGGGGGGAGGATGTGCAGGGCTAGGATGGTGAAGTAGTGGGGCCCGTCTACATCGAAGGCACTCTCTGTCCACTTCTCTTTGGGCTGCTCCAGGAAGCCTTGGAGGTTCTTCTCCTCCCGGGATGTTGCTCGGGTCCTGGAAGAGAAGAATTGTAATGGTAACAGGGAAGGGCCAGGGTCAACCAGGAGGCCACTGGGCAAGCTTCTGAGCTTGCTGCGCTTCCTTCCATCCATCCTTTCTAGCAACCCAAGCCCCCCACTCTCGGGTCTGTGACTGTTGGGAGGGCATGGTTACCAACTCTCCAATGGGAACTTGTCCTTATTTTTCTAGAAGCCAGGGAAGGAAGTGACTTGCCAAAGTCACTGAGCCAGTTAAGCAATAAAGCTGAGGAGTAGGTCCGTGACACAGTCAACAGCCCGCCTGTCCTCACACATCCTGTTATGCTGACGTGGTCTGCACTGCATGTGCCCCTGGTACCCAGGCTCCCTGTCTGGGCTGTTTGCTCATGATCAACCCTCTCTCCCTGTCTCCAGCACTTTCTTTCTGGTGGGCAGCCGTTGCTTGCCTGAACTGCTTGCCGATGCACACACACTGACTGCCAGGCATCACTCAGTGCTACAGGTGGATTCTCTCACTTCATCCACGTAAGAACCCTGCGAGAGACCCATCCCAACTGTGCAGGAGAGCAGGCCACAGTATTGGGAACTAAGTACCATGCCAAGTGAAGACTAGACTGAGGCCCCAGCCTAGCTCTAGAATCTGTCATAAGCACTACTCCTCTCTCATGACAAAGTCTTGCCAGTGGCCTGGAATCTCCAGCAGTGTCCCTATAACCTTCTGGTGCTCAAGACAAAACAACACCAAGAATCCCAGTGTCCAGACTGCGGGTAGCATGGCCATAGTCATGGGCTATAAAGATACAGGAGGGTGGTGCAAAATGACCTTGCATTTTTTTTTGTTCCTGTAAAATGGGCATGCCCAGACCCAGCTGGAGCCTAACTAGATCTCCATCCCTGTGGGAAACCTCAGGCTTCTGGCCATGGCAGGCTCTCCTCAGGTTGGGATTTGCTCACTTGTGCACCAAACTTGCTTTTGTTACTGAATGTCCTATCAGAGATCCAAGAGCCTTATCACCAAGCTCATGTCACTGCCCAATGGCTAGCAAAGGAAGCAGCTTGTGGCTGAGGTGGCTTCAGGGTTAGCCCTGCCTGGCCAAGACAACTACAACAGAGCTGACAACTGAAGTCATCAGTTCCATCTGGCAGGGTCAATCCTGGGAAGTGTTTTCTTCACCAGGTCTCTGCCTGAGCAGTCCATTCTAGCTCACGGCTGCCAAGAGACAAGTCTCTGCAAAACCTATAGCCTTTGTCAGGGCCCCAAGAACACTGGCAATTAGCACTGCTGAGGCCTGCAGAGGGATCCAGACAGTAGAAGGTCTGTGCTGTAGGCAATGCCAGGTGTCTGTTCTGATAGCCAGGGCGTTTGCAGATGATGTCATGAACCCTGCCCTGAGATTTAACAATGAAGCCTGCAGTCTCAAGGTCAGACTTCATCTCACAAGGAAAAGGGAAGAGGGGAAAACAAACTGCTGACAGGGAGAGGAAGAGACTAGCATCCTAGTACCTCAACTGTATGGTAGCTGCATGGGTGGACTGTGCCCAGTCTTCCCATGGCTACCAGCTCTGCCCATATGAGAGCTGTGAATCTCCGAGACAAGGGTCTGGTCTGCACCCAGTCAAATAAAACTCAAGAGTGCAGGCACAGAAGTATCTTAACTTGCTTCTAAGCCAGGCTGTGAGTGGGATGGCTTCTGCCCCTCAGTGGCCTCTTTAAAGCCATGTCTAGTCTCACAGACACAAACAGCTTTCTTCCTGGCTGTCTTCCTGTTCAGTTGCTTTCCCAATATTCAACAGCCCTCTCCCTCATCCTTGCCAGAAGCATTACTGACAGGCTCAGGAAGCCAGTGCTCCACTCATGCAGCAGCCTGAGGGCACTGGAAACCTGCAGCTGTGCAGGCCATGTGCCCTGAGAAAGGATGTGAGTGAGGAGACGGAGAACGCAAGCGGTAGCTTCTCCTTCCCTGCTCCCTCTGAAGGCCAGCGCAAGACTAGAGCCCAAGTGCTCAAGGAGGGAGGGGACAGTTTCGGGAAGGAAGTCACCATCACTACTGTACTCTGCAACCCTCAACTGTGGACTAACAGCCCCTCCTCAGTAAAGACCAGGGGATCTAGCTAAGCAAAGAGGTGCAAGGACTGTCAGCCAAGGAGGTGTCTTGGGCCACAAGGTACTGACGTGTTCAGGACGTAAAGCACAGTGTGAATGATGTACGGGATCAGGTGGATGTTGCTTTCCCGGCCGCCCCCACCGGTGTCTGCACTGAATGACTGCTCCATGGCGAAGCGCAGGAAGAGCAGTTTGATGTCGTGGATGTTGAGCTGGTACGTGGGCTCCCGCTGGCCGGTACACTCCTGGAGGTAAGTGTTGTGCCTGGGAAGAAGCAGAGCCACTGTGACACAGAAGCCAGACTCCTGGCCAAAGCAGAGCTCTCCTTCCAGACACCTTAGCCTGCTGACTGCAGATGTCAAATGGGGGCTCTCAGGAGGACAGAGCCCAGGACATGGCTGCTGCTGTGACTGCATGTGAAGCTCTCAATATGGGAGAGGCCATCACTTTGGGGGTTCATTTCTTTTTTTCCTCTCTCTTTCTTTTTAAGAATTATCTATTTTATTTTATATGAGTACACTGTAGCTGTCCTCAGACATACGAGAAGAGCACCTCGGATCCCATCACAGATGGTTGTGAGCCACTATGTTGTTGCTGGGAATTGAACTCAGGACCTCTGTCTGGAAGAGTAGTCAGTATTCTTACACTGAGCCATCTCTCCAGCCCTCTCTCTTTTTTCAAGACAGGGTTTCTCTATGTGTAGCCCTGGCTGTCCTGGAATTCACTCTGTAGACCAGGCTGGCCCCAAACTCACAGAAAACTGCTTGCCTCTGCCTCCTGAGTGCTGGGATTAAAGGTATGTGCCACCCAACTGGGGGTTTATTTCTTAACTGACAGATGTCATGGCCACAAATGGTAACATTTTGGAGAAAGTGGAACTCATTCTGGTGACAAGATGATTTATCCTTAATGGTCTTTCATCCTCCAATGTTAGTTTTCTCCCTGAATCAATATTCAATTGGATCTGCTGCTTCTTACCTGGATGAGCCTAGGAAAGGACTCCACCTGTGCCCCAGTTTATACATGAGTGCAGCGGTGACCCACAGTACACAGCCATCACTGTCAGTACCGCCAGGTATCTGATAAACCAAGGACTCCATAAGCTTTCCCAAGCACACAAGAACCCCAGACAAGCCAGAGAGGCCTTAAAAAGAACTACCCAGCACCCAGATGCTTTCATAATTTAAACATCAGAGCCATATACCATAGAAGTGGACTCTGGGAATTTCTGATGTCCTAAAGACATGGTACATTTACATGATACCCAAGAAACTGAGGACACTGGTTTCACCTCAGCAGCTCACTTTAGTCAGCCCAATCTGCTCAGAACAGCATAGACAGACAAGAATGCCCAGTGAGGTGTCCAGGAGCCGGCGTCACTAGGGGCCAGGCCAAGCTGATTTCTTCCCATCTCCTGGAGACTGCCCTCTGTCTGCTATGAAAACACTCAACACTCACCTTGCTAAACAAGTGGCAAAAGCTGATTCAGGGACATGGGGGCCCCAGACCGGAAGAAGCCCATTGCACTTCGTGTTGGCATTCTGCAGGGCAGCACTCTCCCACTCTTCCCGGCCTCTAGCCAACCTGGATGGGGACAGGGAGGAGAGCAGGGACAAGCAACTGCTGGAATTAACCCAGTAATGAGGCACCGGGTGCTGAGGGCTTGCCAACACTATCCCTGGTCCTAGAGAGACAACTAGCCATTTGTAAGCTCCACAAGTCAATGCTTTATTAGCCCAGGCAAGCAGACTGCATCTACCTGCCTTGGCCAAGGCCAAACATTCAAAGCCCAACATGTTTTCTCATACGGCAAGTACAGCTTGTGAGCCTATGAGGCTTAAGGTGGACGCCCTATTGCTTGAAGCCCCAGAGTCAGTAACCTCAGCCCCCACCTAGCCCAGGCCCTGAGCTGCGGGCCCACTCATCTGAAGCCACTCTGCAAGAGCCAAAGCCTACCTGACAGCAGCCAGGTGACAGTCATAGTGCACAATGTTGAAGTGGGACACAGTGCTGTAGCCCTGCTGTTTCCGGGGCTTGTTCTCCATCTCCTCCAAGGCTACCCGCTTGGTGAAAGTGTAAATGCCTAAGACCTTCGTGGGCTGCAAGACCAGCAGAGAAAGGAGTAAGGAGGAATCCCCGCCCAGGATGCGGCAGGATATTTGGTCACATTGTGAACCCCAGGATTGTCTTATTTACTGAAAAGCACTTCTTCTAGTTGTGGTGTGGCTCAGCCCTTAGCACACACCTTTAATCCCTTCCGGCTGGAAAACAGACACACCCTTAATACACACTTATTATCCCAAACAGCGAAGATAACGTTAGTTTGGAAGCACTCATGTTTGAAAGAGATGTCTAATTGAGTAGCAGACAAGGGGACAAATCAGAAAAAGATTTGACAGAATAGGATAGATATGCCCAGCTCTCATGAGGAGAGAGAAAGGGGAAGCTACATAAGAAAGAGCAGCACAGAGAGGAACAAAGAGTTTTAGAGAGACAGGTTGAAGACGGAACAAACTAGACACAGGTGAAGACGGAATGAGACAGAGAGTAAGAAACCAGAAGATTAGAACAGATTTTTAGATCAAGCAGAGCAACTCAGGCGAGGCAGAGAGAGAGAGAGAGAGAGAGAGAGAGAGACAGAGACAGAGACAGAGACAGAGAGAGAGAGAAGCCAGATTGAGGGGCTGGAGGAATAGCTCAGTGGTTAAGAGCACTGACTGCTCTTCCCGAGGTCCTGAGTTCAATTCCCAGCAACCACACAGTGGCTCACAACCATCTGTAATGGGGTCTGATGCCCTCTTCTGGTGTGTGTGAAGACAGTGACCGTGTACTCATATACATGAAGGAGGGAGGGGGCAGATTGAATCAGCCAGTGTGGAAAGGAGTTTTGAGTAAGGACAGCTGGGCTGAACCAGCCAGAGTTCAGAAAGAACTAGAAAGAGGTGAGCTTACTCAGCAGTGAGTCTCAGAGGCTGAAAACATTCTAGGCCTAGAGTAGACTGTACGGAAGCTAGAAGCTTCTGGGACTGGGCCTAGGTTAGCAGACGGGGCAGTGCGCCTCATAAGGAGAATAACAGTTACTTTTACACAAGGGACCGACAAGACATGGAGAATGGAGTGACCCTTCAGATGGGTTTCAGATGGGGAAAGTGGTCACTCTGGTGTGAGCCATCTTTTGCTGCTACAAACTCATATGAGGCCCAATTTCTTCAGCTCCAGTACTGAGAGGAGCCGGGGCATCTAAGAGGTGATTAGGTCATGAGATCTCACTGTAGGGTTACCAGAGACCCAGCAGACCCCAACATCCCACCCTTGAACCTCCAGAACCATGAGCTAACTAAACCTGTGTGCGGATGCATTGTTCTAGGAACGGGAGCTGGGGCCTTGGCATGCTCGGCAAGCACTCTACCACTCAACCAGACGCCCAGCCCCAAGCCTAGGCCGTCCTCTGTGTGTGCTTCCTCTATCTAGATGGCAAGTACACAGCACCTCTATGGCTGCTTGCTTCTCAACTTTCAGGCAGTTGTATCAACCAAGCAAGACACATGTCCTTCCACAGCCCAGGAACAAAGCTGGGCTACTGAGTTAGAGGCCCCTCCTCGTACTGTCAGGAAGCAGAGAGCCTGTCTGTGTGCTGCACCTTCCAGCTGTCACCTCATTGGGCACACTTAAAGAGTGGGGCTCTAGTCACTATCAGGCATCCTGAACAAAAGCAATGCAGTGTGACCTGCAGTGCCCAGGCTGGGGGTCAGCAGAACCTCAGCTGGACTCTGGCTTTGCCAGGCCCCCTCTGCGTTCTTACCTATCAAGTGTGGCCTTTAATAGAGTTTAAAGACATGACTACATGGTTTACACAAAACTCTGCACCTGGCACCGACAAGGGTGTCAAAAGGTGGTCTTTCCAGGTGCCAACAATGCTCATGCTCAGATCAGTTTGCCTTCCCGCCTTCAAGGCCAGTAGCTGGCCCTATGTCATCTCCCAAAGCACAAGCCTATGTCAGTACAGAATGGCTTGCAGGAGGCAGACTTGTCTAGACACGGAGCCAGGCTGTGCTACCACAGCCTGAGCATGTGCAGCCACCCACTGCCCAGCAGCGCACCTGGAACTTGTACCCCTCCCTGCAGATGCAGCACGTGAGTCCTGGCTCCTCAATCAGCTCTTCCATCTGCTTCAGGAGCGCAGTCTTGGTCACCACCTGACCCTTTTCGTTTGTCTGGAGAAGAACACAGACAGCATGTCATACACCCTCCCACTCTGGGATGAGCACCCACAGACATAGGAAAGCTGTGTGGAGAGACAAGGCCTTCTGCCCTGTTGTGCTGGTAGGCTAGGCTAGTGACAAACCACTAAGCCACATGCCTGCCCTCTCCACTGCCTTCTATTTAGGAGGAGCCCTACATTTGTTCAGGAGCCACCAAAGCAGAGGAAGCCATGCAGTGGGAAGCTGGCATGCTGCCACATTGCCATTTGTTACCAAAAAAACCCTTCGTTCTGTGCCAGCACCACGTCTCGGCTGTCAAGGGCTGCTTGCTCTGATCATTTACTGTCCCCAGCAAGTGTCAAACTGCTGACACACATTTGCTTGTTAAGACAAGGGTCTTCCAGGGCCACCATGTCCTCCAAAGTAGGACAACAGAGCCCTTTGTGTTGACCAGACTCCGTGCAAAGTCCTGTTGAGAACTTAGTAGCTCCGTGCTGTGGCCAGTGTGCTTTACTTTAGCTGAAATGGGCATAGTGATGTCAAGTACATGTGACGTGTGAGGTCTTGCAGTGTGTGGCATGCACTAGATCCTGGATACACAGTAGTCAGTATCTTCATTTTTACCGTTTGCATGAACCTGCCAGGTCACTTTACCCCAAGTGCCCCACCCCACCCCAGTTCCCCCACCGTGGGGACTTTACCGTCATGCCCAGAGTTCCCAGAGCCTTCTGCCTCATGGCCATGGCCATGCGCTTCTTCTCTGCCCGGGTCTCCCTGCGGGCTGCATCAATCTTCTTGTTTACATCTGGGTGTTCTCTCAGGGCCTCCAGCAGGTTCTCAGCCAGGGTTCCGATGCCCTCATCACTGGACACCTGCTCCAGCTTATGCAGGCTTGTGATGGAGTCCGTCCCAATCAGAACCTATCAAAAGAGAACCAGTGAGATGTGTGTATCTAGTCATGGAGACGGCTTTCCACTAAGGCTGGTCAAAACCTGTGACCATCACCAGTGTGTACAACCTGTCCAGTTATGGAGGGAGCCTGCCACCCAAGCCCAGTCAATACTGCTCACTCAGTCCAAGTGCACAAGCTTGTCTTGTGTCACTGGCTTCACAGAGGTCAGAGCACCTGGGAATTTGGCTTTCCAGGGACCTCTGACTAGTTCCTCCACGCATTCTCTCTCGAATCCCACATATAAAATGGGGGGAATGTCAAGGCAGCTGTAAGGATGGAAGGTCAGACAGCACGTGAAACACCCAGCAGAGCCTGTATGGGACACCCGGGGAGAAGCCCTGAATTCACAGGAACTCCCCAAGTTCTGCATATAAGCATCTGCAGCCATCAAACCTGGTGGCAGCTCTCCCAGCCTAGAAGATCCTAAAGGCAAAATTCTAGCCCGTGGGAGTGGGGATGACAAAAAGCTAAACAGCCATCAAGTCTGTTCTTGGCAAGGCTCCCTCAGGGCCCTGCGGCACTATGTGGTGGGAGCCGAAGCAGGTGCAGTGGAGAAAGGCCTCCAGGCCAGTCCGGTGGGCGGTCTCACAGCATCACTGAAAGCCCCACTCACTATCCCGTCAGTGGTGGTGTTACTCTCTGTGTGGTGAAAACTGAAAGCAGCAGAGCCGCCCTCAGAGCTGAAAGCTTAAGCTGCTGCCTCAGGTCACTCATGAACTCATAAATCCGTCCTCACTATAGGGACCTACACCTCAGCAAAACTGCATGTTATCTCATGCCTCTGTTCCCAAATGCTGAGTGAGCCCATGTTTAAGACCTTGCAAACTTTTCCACGGGCACCCACACCCCAAACTCAACACCCTAAGTGTTTACTGTGAGCATGCACGTGCATACATGGAAAGGTGTGTGAAGTAGGTATAGGAAAACCAACACCTTGTCCACACGAAGCTCAGACACAAGCAGGGAAGGCAGCGCACCCCTGCTCTCTGTCGTTCCCTCGTCATCCAAAGGACAGGGCAGAGCTCTAAAGTTACCAAACCCAGCACCCATCCATCTCCTGTCTAACCTCCTGGTAGCACATGTAGTGAGCGCTGCCCTTGTGGGGAAAGCCACACTGCTGAGTATAGCAGTGCACACCTGGAGTCAGAGCACTCAGAAGCTGAGGCAGGAGAACTGTTTGGAGTTTGAGGCTAGCCTGGGCTTCATAGAGAAGACTTTGCCAGTGAGGCTGCACAGTAAGATGTGTAACAGCCCTCGTCAAATCACAGCTCTGTTCCTTAGTCTCCTATGCAAAATACAGCTGTCATAAGGGAGTGGAGATGCAAAATCTTACAACAGAGGCTTATCAACTGTGGCTGTCTCCCTGCAGATCTGAGTAAGACCTTCACCGTGTCCCTACACTTTGGGGTAGTTCATCAGAACAGGCTGCCAGATGACAGCGCAGAACTATACTCAACGCAGGACATTATAAAAGCAAAACAGTTAACTCTTAAGTACTCTCAAAAGGTAGCGTAAACCATAGAGCATCCGCCTAGGAAACAGAAGACACAAAGCCATTTCACGCAGAAGACACAGACAAAGCACTAGAAAAACTGTGCAGCATCACTCACCAGCAGGGAAATGATGTTAAAACCACAGCCAGGCGCCACACCTTACAACATGACTGAGGTAAAAATAGCCAGCGAGTGTGGCAGCAATGCAGAGAACTGGGCCACTTACTGGCCGCTAGAAATGTAAAGTGGGCCTGCTGCTCCAGGAGAGCTTGCAGCAGCGTCTTATAATTGGTGTGATATGTCCACGGGAGCATGTGTGCATGTATGTGGAGGGCCTCAGAGAACACCATCTCATCAGGTTCTCTCCTTCCACCCTCGAATGATTCTGGAATCTAATTCAGAAGGTCAGGGGCATGGGAAGTGGTCAGTTGCCTGAGGCACAGCAGGAAATGGTGGTGATGGCATCTCAAACTTCCCAGTGACTGCACTGGCAGCAATCTCAACTGCCAGGCAGAACTCTTGTATATCACTGCTACCTGCTGAGCCCTGCGTGTGGAATTCACCATCGGGCACACACAGAGAACTTCATGCACCAGGGTAAGCCACACTCTGGGTGACCTGCTGGTTCTACACAAAGACTGTTCATAACTCCCTCCTGTTACCTGCCATGTCTGTTGCCTGCAGAGTGAGGTCCACAGACATGCTGGTCACTCACCTGGGTGGCAGGGTGCTGCATGGCCAGACCCCGTAGAAGCCTCAAAATAAATGGCAGAGCAGGGCGAGACAAAAACTTTTTCCAGATGTCAGCATCCAAACTGCAAGACAGACAAAGGAGCATCAGCAACCACGAGGCAGTGCTGGAAAGCTGCTTTTCACTCTGGCTGGTTTGAACAGGATTCTTCTCAAGAACGTAATAAGGAACCACTAAGGGCAAACCCAGCTCAGAAGCCGGATAAAAACAAGTGCTTGAACAGAGGCGGAAAGGCTTGTTTGTATCTGGCTTCTGAGCTGAGTGGACACTGGACATGTCCCTGAAGGGGGTGGGTGGGTGGGGAGGGCATGGAAGAAGCACCACACACTAAGATGTTGGGAAAATGGCCACGCGCCCCAGAGAGGGTGCCTTACTTCTTGGCACTGGGGATATGCTTTTTCATGTAGTCCAGGGCATTCTGGGTGACTCCCTTCTGCAGGATGAGATCCTTCAGCTGATGGCCATTGCTGTTGTTCTTGATCCCTGCAGCAATTTTGCAGAAGCAATCCAAGAAGACTTTGTCATCCCCACTATGATCTTCATCGTACCTAGGAAAGCATAAAGAGTCTCAGTATGAAGGCAGAGCTCAGTCACATTCTTGGTTAACAACGAGGTGAACTGCCTATAGAGTCCAGTCTAAACCCGACAGGGAAAGGAGACCTTCAGACCAGGACTCTCCCCCTGCCTGCCCTGCACCCAAGCTTTCACTGTTCTTTTGCATCTTCAGGCTTTTGCAAACGCAGCTCCCTGCACCCTCTCATCCCCTCCACTCTACTGCTTTAATACACTAGGATTGGGGACGGCCTCCCCAGCTAAACAAAGCTCCTACAGGCCAGATCACAGACCCAGACACATAACAAAAACCCAGGCAGCTCTGCTCAGTCTCACAAGACTAGCTTGGGATTTCTGTGGGCTCTCCCTGGAGGCTCATTGTATCAAACTCTAGGCTCCTACTTCTCGAAGCTGCAGTATGGCTTGAACCGCTCCACCAGGATCTGCATCTTCTCCACCTCTCCGAAGGACAGGTATGGGATGATACGCAGCAAGCCCTGCAGCACACTAGGGTTGGAACGAACGAAGGTGCTGTTGATCTGGTCCAAGAGCATCACCAGTTGATCCTTGTCACCTGTGAGGAGGAGGTTGCCCTGCAACAGAAGAGGGTGGGAGTCAGGATAGTGGCTGTATCCAAGAATCGACCCCCAAAAGTCAGCCACTCCCACCAGACAACTGTTCCTAGGTGCTTGCTGGGTAACAATAAGCAGCCTGGGCTCCCTTGATGGGCTTCCGAGCTACTGTGATGGCTCTTGGGTGGCCAAACTACACCAATACAACACCCTGCTTCCCCAGGAGAACAGAGATGGCTATATACTCCTGGGAGCAAGGCCTGGCCAAATCCCCAACCCCAGGAGGCAGAAAGTTCCAGGTGCACACAGGGGAGACTGTACTATAGACTGATTTTAGCCCCTAGGCCTGACTGCATCAGTTACAAGTCAGGTCAACTATAGAGTGAAGGGTTGAGCTACAACACTGCCTCTTCAGCCAGGTCATGCCCGGCTGCCGTCAGTGAGTACCTTCAAACTGATAGAACATCCTTGGCAGCTTCGTTTCCCTGAATGCAAAGATTTCAGGCAGTGCAACGACATCACCCTAAGTAGAAACTGGCCATTTCTAACATGAGAGAGCTTAGCCATTCTTGGCTGAGCTCAGCTAGCCCCAGATAAGCCCACTGCAGGTTCTCAGTGTCTGTGGGCAGAAGGGCTAGGCCTCACTCACCTTGTCCTCACTCAGGGGCTCTGCGTTGGACTCATCTAGAATGATCTCCATGATGCTTAGCACCTGCTCAGCCACAGCTGCTCCTCCGCTGTCCTTGCTCTCTTGCTCAGCTACCAGAGCCTGAAGGGGAGACCCAGGGACTCTCAGGACACAATCAGAGTCCCTCACTGGTGAGCGCCACTGCCTTCCATGGTCTTAAAGCCCAGGGGCTGTACGCGCATGTGTGTACATGTGTGCCAGAAAGGGAGACAGTGGAAATGTGATGCTCTGGGTCTCATTCCTGGGTGCCCTGAGAGGCACGACTTTTTTACAGGGTTGATTCTGTTCTACAGAAGTCCTGCTCCTGGTCTTGAGTCTACACTCAGCAAAGGGACAGGAAGCTCTGAAGAGCAGGAGTGGGAGTCATCTGGAAAGTCAGCTGAAGGACCAGGCCTGGTACTGCAATCTCTCAGGTGTGCCAAAGCTCCCTCTTCACCGTCGGTAGCCCACACTCCTTACCAAGTTTAAAGTCCCCAGCATGACATTCAAAGTGTTCATTTCCAGCTTGACCAACTGCTGCCGATTGACTTTGACCTTCACACAGTAACTAAATAGCTTCAGCAGCACCTGTGAAGAGAAGACAGCCCAGAGATCCATGAGAGCAACCGCGAGAGTACGGTGTGCAAGCACAAATGTCCAAGACACAACCACAGAAAAGGGGCTGGGCCAGTGCGTCTCAACCTTCCTAGCGCCGTGACCCTCGAATACAGCTCCTCAGGTGCAGTGTCCTAAAACATAACACTGTCTTTGTTCCTACTTCATAGCTGTAATTCTGCTACTGTTATGCACTATAATGCAAATATCTGACACACAGGGAAACTGGTATGTGACTCCTCATCGAGAGGGTCCTGACCCACAGGCTGAGAACCGCTGCTCTAAGGCGACTTCTCAATCAGCAGGCACTCCTCCTGAAGAGCAAGGAGAGGTGACCCTGGGCTCTCATACCAGGTCAGCATCTTAAGTGGCAACATTCTCCCGAGTTCTCTGCTCCCCTATATGACGGAAAGGACAGTGGTTCTTAATAAATCAGGTGGTGTCCCACCATCCCTGGGAGACCCAGCATCAACCGAGTCTGTGAACTACAGCAGACAGAGCATCCCGGCACTCATAGCCTATGGAGGTCCGAACCCAGGTGGGTCATCTAAATGACACAAAAGTGGTCGTCCTCCTACGGCCCAGATGTTAGTGAAATCCCTGTGTGACTCTGGAATGCCCTGACTAGTGAGACAGATGACCCTCCAAACAGCAGCCAATGATGGAGAAATGAGTTACATTACAAGACCTATTTTAAGGGCAATCGTAAACCAATGAGTGGCACAAGAGCAGTTATGGGGGAGAAACAGTCATGGTTCCTGATACCTAAAGAGGTACTGGAGAAGACCCCCACAGACCAGACTTAAGGGAGTAGGCTTCGATGGCCAAGGTTTGGGGAAAGCCAGTCCTTGCACTGGTCTCTGCTGTACCACACTGCCCTCTAGTGTCACGTGCTCACAGCTTCCTGTAGAGAGCCTGGTCCCAGCATACTGCCCACAACTCACTGTTAGAAGGTGACGTCCCTGCTTAAAATCTTTGACTCCTGCCAGTCTATTCAGCATGCACTGCAGACCCCCGCACTGGGCCATCACACTGGCCATTCTGTACACTTCCTCTTCATCTTCTTCTTCATCTGGGGGAAAAGGGAGACCAAGAGGAGCAGAAGTTCAAAATGAGAGTAAGTGCCTAGATCAGAACACACAGCTCTCTCCTAGGCTGAGGGCACACGTCCTTTATCCTGGCTGGAACTAAGGTCATTACTATGACCTATTCACACTCATTCCCATAGGGGCCTTGCTCAAAGCTTAAGTCAACTAAGGTTTTCTGCTATTATAGCAAAGTACAAGCAAATACCACTGTCAACAGAACAGAGAGCCAAGGCAGAGAGAAATCTGAACACAAGATTGCTAACTGCATCTTTCCCTTGACAGCCTGAATGTTTTCATCCCAATAGGCATCCGAATCAGCCCACAGATGCCTGTCTTTCTCCCCTATAACTGTGATGCAGAGCACAGACTACCATACTCTGGGACACGTATGCTCTGGCCTGAAGTCCGATACACAGCATCATATGTGGAGAGGGCTGTACCTGTGGTGGAGTCCAGGGACTCGATAAACTCCTCGGTGGCATCACCCAGTAGCCCTCGCATTCGATAGACAATCCTCATGGGCTCTCCCTAAGTAGAGAAAAGTTGGAAAGGTAGACCCATAAACAGGCCTAGAAAAAAACTGTAAGCCTTCACCCTTGGACTTGCTCAATGCCTCGGTGATGTGAGCCTCCATTTCTTTAACAAGATAGGGACTGGAGTCTCTGAGACTCAAAGGCTATATATAATTCACATAGTGAAAGAGACTCACTCTGTTCAGTGCCTGCCACAGGCCAGGCCCCGTGAGAAGCACTGCAGACACACAATCCTACTGGACTCCTATTAGAGCACTGGGTAAGCAAGTGCTCCAACAACTACTTCCTGAGTGTTTTGGCTCGACAGCATACTTGACTAGGCTAGAAGTAAAGGCCCAATTCTAAGATTGTGCTGATCTCAGGAAGAGCTCTCTCTGCCCACAGGGGACCCGAATCCAAAGGACACAGGACAAACAACTGTATCTAAACCGAAGAATGTGGTACAAATTTCAGGAAGCCAGAGCAGGTGCGTCACTCTTTGTCCACAGACAGCCCAGGGTCTACACACACACACACACACAGAGCCTGTAATGGACAGCAAGGAGCTATTGAAAGAGCCTGCCTGTGCCAGGCACCAAGCTGGGGACTCAAGAGGTCCAGCCTCAGTTCAGAGAAAAGAAAAGGCACAAGGTCGCGCATGCCACCTTGAAGCTATCTGACTGACATCAGCTAGATGTCTCCTGAGCTGACAAGATGATGATGGACGTCTCCAGAAAGTAAGTAAAGCTACACAAGGCCACGGTGATTAACAGCAGCTCCACTTGGTCAGTCCTGAGGGAAAAACAAAAAGGCAGCCTACCCACAGCTCCTGGAGAGAAGGCAAGCACATACCTCATTGGTCGTACACCAGACCTTCTTGTAAACCTCAGCCACAGGAAGGTCCAGACTGATGATTTTATTGTTCACTAGGAGCTGGAAAAGGGAGGAGGGATTACGACAGTAAGGCTCACAGGTTACCCTTGTGGCTCAGCACAGGCTCTGCCGACACTCACCCGCTAGGGAAATGCATGTGCACACACAATACGCAGCATTTTGTGCACAATGTTGGGGGACAAACCCCTAACCAAGCATGGACTCCAGCTTAGCTCTAACTGAAGATCTTTCACCTTGAGCACCCACAAAAAAAAAAAAAAAAAAAAAAAAAAAAAAATCACCTTTGCCTTTAGTCATAAGGGTGGTAATGCCAGACCCAAGAAGTTGTCTGTCAGAAGCTGCAAGTCTCTGGGTATTACCAGGGGCTAAGGACCCATGTACTAGTGTCAAAACGCCATGATTCCTGGGGCTCCATTAAGCTGCAATCTCTAGAAAACTCTTCCAGAAGCAACAGTGACGAACGCCTACCACTGCTCCAACAACCATCAAGCACCCTGCTGTTCCAAGCCAGGACTGGTCAGAGCCATCCTCATCCTTACGCAGGAGAGGCAGGGAGATGGGAACCATTAGCTGACTTCACAGACTAACTTCCTGTGCTATTAGTCAGTGGCTGAAAGCTGTGCTCCTGGTGAGCAACCGGAGCAGCCCAGCTCTTACCTCCATTCCACTGTCGTCCTCCAGAAGAGCCACCAGGTCACAGTCCTGGCAGATCTTGTTCTTTATGTCCCTCATAAGAGGCCCAATGCCTGGTTCATTGCTGCTGTATGGGTTTCCAGGCATCCTGCCTTGTAGAAAGTCCTCTTGCTGGGGGTCCTTCTCCAGGGTCACAAAGAACTCAGTGACTTCATTCTCCTCCTAAATGACAGAAAGAGGGACGTGTGGGAAGGGACCAGCACTGAGTGGCTCTGTGGGCACCAGAATGAAAACACAGCCAAATGCACCGTGCCCACACGTTAAACATGTTAACTGGCAGGTGGCCAGAGACCACGGAAATCACTCAAAACACCATTTGAGCAGCCTGACGATCATGTGCTCCTCACAGAACAAGAGAGCACCTAACTAACGGCCAGGGAGACAGGAGCAAGGTGCTGTCTGGTGAGATGTGGACCAGCCTGAGGCCAGGCAAGGGTCAGTGGAAACTTGGGAGCAGAGGAGGGGATTCTTTCTCTGTGACATGCTTAAGCAGGCCAACCCTGACGCTCTTTTGTCAGTAACTAAGGATGCTGTTTCCCTCAACAATGAGAAAGGTCTCTGAGTCAGACCATAGGAAAGATATACATGGTGGGTGCACACATGAAGAACCCACAGTGCAAAGGAAGAGGAGGATGGCAATACACCCAACTCAACCCCAGAACTGCTGCCGCCCCTGCAATGGGAGGTGAGGCCTAACTTTAAGAACTGCTAATCTTGGCCTTCAGGTAGAAAGACCACTGGCTTCTCTCATTAGAGGAAAGTCACTCTCTGTCAGTGGAGCTAGTGATAAAGATACTGAATTATCCACTATGTGGAAGAGTTGCTGAAGCTGACACCTGTGGGTTGTGGGGAGCGAGCACACTGCTTACAGGATAGATGATGCTGCACAGCCTCTCAAAGATGAACACAGGAGTCCGGTAGTCATCGAGATTGTAGCGTTTGGCTGTCTCAATGCACACAGCCATGAAGGCCTTGGTTTCGGACTCTGTACCTGCCAGAAAGCAAAGCGGCCAAAAGAGTTAGGAAAGAGCCTCACTTGCATGAGCTGAGCTGAGGAGCCAGCAGGAAGCAGCCCGCACCCCCAACCATCACGCACCCCCCGACCATCACACGCCTGCTCCTCAGCAGCACAGCTACAGTTGTGTTGTGAAGGTCAACTAGAACCACCTTCTCTTTTCTGCAACCACATAACTGAAGGCAAACTGTCCTTCCTTGCAATCATAGTAAAGGGGGACAAGTGAGAGCTGAAGCTGTCCCCTCCCACATGTGGCACTCCAACTCCACACTCCCTCAACGTCTGAGGACTTTGGATGAAAGAATGCCAGAGACAGCCTAGGGACCTTTATGGAGGCAGCGGTCACAAACACGCGTGGAGAAGACCAGCTTGCACGGGGCCTAAAGAATGTTTTTCTCTCCTCTTTGCTTATTGATTTTCACTACTATGTGTGTATCTGCATGTGCACCTTTGGAGGACAGGAAAAGGATGCGGGATCCCGTGATCGTGGTCATGAGCTGTCTAACATGGATGCTGGAACCAAAGCTGGGCCTGTAAGAGCAGCAAGTGCTCTTGAGCACTGAGCATCTTTCCAGCCCCTCTCTTGGTTTTGTCTGTAGCCCAGGCCAATCCTCCTGCCTCAACCTCCCAAGTGCTGGGATGGAGAACAAAGCAAGGCCACTGACAAGAGACAATGAGAACATGCCAGATGATTGAGGACACCAGCCTGAGACCTACACCCCTTTCTATGAGCCCGGCTCTAGGACTAACACCAAGCACCACCATGCTCTTGAGCCTGGCTCCTCTGCCTTTTGGTGCTGTGGTACAGAGACACAGCACTCCTGTGCATCTCACCAGCTCCAAGCTTCCAGCGGGGTTACCTGTGGTCATGTCCTCCAGCATCTCCAACAGCATGTCCTGGGTCTCGTCGATGAGCTTGGTCCTCTGCAGCACTAGCTTCCGCAAGCATAGGTACCCATTCAGCACAGTGCCCACCAAGCGGCTCTTAAAACGCCTCTTGATGGATTCCACCTCCACGAAGGAGGAGAGAAGCCCTGTGGGGACAGGGAAACTGACGTGAGATCCGCAGAACGCAGAAGGCCTGTGCTACCCAAAGAAACAAGAAAATCAAAAAGCAAGGAGATGCCCAGTGAGCCACATGGCTGGCAGTGAAGCACTCAAAAGTGCAGGCCCATCTAGTAGGAAAAAATCCCAGAGAGGGAGGTCGACTGCCCCTAGGAGCAGATGCTCAGGCCTTATGCACCCCCAAGACACCAAAGGGAAGGGCTGGGTGGCTCTCTACCTGTGAGACTCTTGAGGGCATATCCCTGCTGCAGGTCTGTGCTCAGCGTGGCCTCCTCCAAGGCCAGCAGGCGGGCAATTTCCTAAAAAGGACAAGCAGTGTGATGGGGCCATCTCCACCGCCATCCCAGGACACAGCCCCCACCAGAGGTGCTCAAGAGCCACACATCCACTCTAACCCGTGAAAAAGTCTCTCCAAGAGGCCAAAGAGGCTGGAGTATTGCTGAGGGACTGTTTACCCCGAAACAGCTCAGATACCCTCAATAGACTGCCACAGCCATCCTGCTACAGTAAAGTCTGGAAACGAATTAATTTCCACAGATTCTCAGCAAGCAAGAACCAACAAAAGTAGAGAAAGGAGATCTGGAGGCTGGGGGAGGGGCAGATCACCTTGGTGATGAGGTTGCCCACGTAGGGCAGGACTCCCCGAGCAGCTAGGTAGACTTTCCAGTGGCACGAGGCGGTGAGCTTCTGGTAGAGAGCCAGGTACTCTGCAGCACACTCCCCAGCAACACTTAGCTCGTCCAGGTAACTGCACCGAAAGGACAGACACCCTTAGAGAACAAGCACTAACTGAGAGCCAGGGGTTCCCTCCTTTGTATCTACTGTTCAGCCTCTCCTCCTCCTCCTCCTCCTCCTCCTCCTCCTCCTCCTCCTCCTCTTCTTCCTCCTCCAGGTGGATGGAGGTCATCTGAGAAACCTCACACTTCCCTCGCTGAAAGGATTCACAACACTTCAGGGAATGCCTGCCAAGCCTCTGAGCATCTGTGACTCCGTGCTCACTGCCTGAGGACTGCGGAGGACAATGAGTGACAATTACGTCTGTGCTCAGAGGCGCTCAACAAACACCCATCGCTGCGTTACCACTAATACCCTAAAGCACTGGCTTCTGTGGCCAGGTTGAGGTGGTTATATACCACTCAGGGTGCCTCCCAGCCCTGATCTGTGTATTCACCCAAGAGCAAGAGAAAGGCATTCAACTATGTTAGCCACTGTCCCCACCCACCCCACATGGTACCTGGTGAGGAGGTCAAGAACCTGCTGCTTGCGGCTGGGGACAGTAGCAAGAGCTTCCACGATGGTACAGGCTGCCTGCCGTGCTGCCTGTGTTGCTGGGGTAAAGAGTACCTGCCAGACACAGGAGAGGAAATGGGGCTGGCCCAGAGGACACCCTGTTTTTCTAGGCCCATAGCCTGAGCTGACGTCCACCCATCCCGAATTCTGGCAATGCATCCAGGTAAAGGGCCACAGCACCAGCTAATGCGTTGCCCCTGGCCATAGGACATGCACGGCTTTGCTCCACTGAGGGAACAGGACGGCATGTCAGAGAGCAGAGGACAGTTCTACTTGTGACCTGTCCCTGCACTTAAGAAAGTGACCAACAGGAAGTGGAAAGCAGAGCAGAAGGCGGCAGGCAGAGGTCACTTGCAAGTGCCCTGGGAGAGGCCGAACCTGCCGCAGCCAGTTGTTGTGGCCCAGCTTGAGGTCAAGTGGGGTGGTCCTCTTCCCCCGCCGGCTCAGGAACTGTTTCCACCTCCACACATACTTCTCAGTCAAGTAGAGACGGCGGAGCTCTGACTTGCTGGGGGATTTCCCATTGCCATCCACCCCTGCAAGGCCAAGGTGGCAGGCAGGGTAAGTGTGAAAGCCAGGGGTAAGCTACAGCGGCTGCTGGGAGTGGCAGGAGGGAAGAGGCACACCTCGGATAGGCAGACACTTCTTCCAGGCTTCGTAAGACGCCTTGGGATCTCTCTTGAGCCACAGCTGAGCCTGGGCATGGATCTCATTGCAGTACGGTTTCACCGTGGTGAGGGCCTCAACGGGGACATCCTGGATGAGGGAGCAGTACAAGGTTAGAGTTTGCCAGCACAGAGGGCCCCAGCTTGGGACGGCACTGACACTCCAGGAGAGATACGAAAAACACCATGCAGCTTTGATGACCCAATAGGGGCTCTTGCTAACCCCAGCTGCACCACGTGAGGAGTACTAGCCACACCAACACCGAGGCCACAGACTTGGAAGCAGCACACATAAGGCCACATTTACTCTGCCACTTATTTTAAACAACGTTCTGGGTGGGCACTGCTTTCTATCTTAGAGATGAGGAAACTGAGGAACATAATTAGCTTGCCCAAAGTCTTCAGGGTCGGTGACCAGGAAAGCCGTATCTGACACCAAGTCTGCTTTAGCACTATGGATTTCCACCCATGTATGTAAAGCACGTGCAGAGGAAGGAGAGGACATGGTGCCCGCCGTGGGAGTCACGGGCCACCTGTTTCTCTGCTCTAGGCCTTTATGCTCTTTTGTCTATATTATCCCACAGGTCCACCAAGTCCCAACCTACCTCCGCCGTACTGAAGCCAAGACTGGTGCTACACTAACATAAAGCCTGGTGCTCACCTCAGTCAGTGAGCTGACTTTGAGGAAGCAGAGCCCAGCACTCAGAGGCCATTTATCTCCCCCAGCCCCACCGTCCCTGCCACCCCCTCAATGTCAGCACCTTGTTCTTCTTGCTGGTTGGGGCAGGTGGCTTAATCAGCTTCTGTAAGATCCGAAGACACATGAGGGTGATATTCTCAACAACCACTGGTGTTTTGATGTTCACAGCCATGAGGAAAAGGCTGAGTGCTGGGGATGAACAGGAGTCACAGTCAGTACCCATGGGCCACCTGCCCCAGCAAGGATGCCCAAGGGCTCCCCCCTCTCGCCTGGGTATCGGGGTTGCACCTAGAAAGTTGTTTTCTGAAAAGTGCCCACCCGATGGTTCCAAGCTCACCACAGCGTAAGCGGAGTTCCCAGCAGCTGTCCTCCTTGGAGATGGAATCTGTCAGCAACAGCATCTCATACTGAAGGCTGCTAGCCTGCAAGGCAGGCAGGATGAGGAAAATCAGTGGGGTCTTAAGAGTCCAGGGACCAGGGTAAACTGACCATAGGACCCCTACTAAAATCTCCAGTCATGGGTGTCCTATCAGGGTAAGGAGACATGGGAGAGACCTGTGCTACAAGTTTTAGCTGGGACATGAACTCTGCGAGCAGGCCACTCTCTCCCACCTTGGTCTCCCAACACTGGCCTAGAGAAGAGGTCAGGGACAGAGAAGGATGGTGAGGGAGAAGTCAGACAGGAACCGGTCTGCTTACCAGGTCAGGATTAGCCCAGTGGCCCTTCAGTGCAGTGGAAACTTTGCCAATGATCAGGTCATTCATTTGCTGGGTGGCCTCTGGGTTGTCTCTGAGGACACAAAGCAGGAGTCCTGTTAGTCACAATGAAAGTCACGAGGCCCCTCTTCCCAACTACAGGCCTGGATTTTCCTACCTTCTTCTCAGGAGCAAGACTATATCTATAATCTTAGATTACAGACATATAATCTAAGGAAACTACCACAGTCCCCTTTCCAAGAGACAGGGACAGAAGGAAGAATAGCATTAACATGGAGGTCCACACAGCAGGGCCCCAGGAACTGCTGACTGAGTCCACACTCAGTGTGGGCCCCATGTCACTTCCTGCACACCACCTCATTTCCCAGCTATGCACCTTCCTAGTAACAAAATGCACCCTCAAATGGCATCCAAGACCCTACAGGATCTGCTCTGTTCCAGGTGCTAACCACGCCTTGCCCCCTTCGGTTTTGTAGGCCTATCCACTCAGCATCCGGGCACACACCCGTCTCAACCTCTCCAATAGCTGCTGCTTCACATGCAGCCCACAGCCTTGCTTCTAGAAAGCCCGTGCTCATGAAGCGTGCCTCAGAGAAGCTGTCCTATACCTGGGACCGCTAGCCCTGTTCTAGCTGAGTAACCTTACTTTCCAAAGTATCTGCCATTATTTATTGCAACAATCCCCATCTAGAGCGTAAACCTCTACATGTCCACAGCGCTTAGTGTTCAGGACATGTTAGATGGGAGTAAACAGCACAGCTTGTAAAAGATATCCGGAACCTAGATGGCCCAGATTTCATGCCACATAATAAACAGTCTACACAAAACTGGGTATAAAATCCCATAAGTACTCAACAGTACTTGAGTTATTTACTCAAATTTTATTTTGGTTTTAGCTATATATACATGCATAACTGTGTGAGGGTTTCTGCAACGTGTGTACGATGTCCAAGAAGGCCAGAAGAGGATGCTGGATCCCTTGAAACTGGAGTTATAGGTAATTGTGAACCACCCAATGTTGGTGGCTGGGTGATGAATTCCAGTTGTCCCCTATAAATGGAGTACATGTACTCTTAGCCTGAGCCATCTCTCCAGCCCCTAATTACTGAAATTTTACCACAGTCATTCCCTGTCTTTAAGGTATTTACTATTACTGGAAATTTCCAGATGAGTCTTTTGTCCAAGGCATGTGGTACACAGTGCCAGATCCTGAGCTAGTTCTTTCTGACCAAAGTCTAAGTACTCAGCCTTACGCCCTCTGCTTCTTTTTGAGTTTTGTTTTTTTTTCCCCCTTCGGGATATTCTTGAGTCCAAGGGTTCCTTCACTCTCTTCTTCTCCCCCACCAAGACCCAGGAAGTTCCCTCAGGACAAACCACCTGAACCCACAGCAAAGCTTATGAACAGACCACTCATAGGACCGGATAGCAGCACTTCCCACATCCACCCACCTCCCATCTCCCTCCAATCTTCTGGGATAAGCCAGCCAGCCACTTGGCTCAACCCTGCACCCACTAGTGCTGGCCGGCATCACTGCTGCCCCCACTCCAGCATCAAGGAGCAAGCTCTGACCTAGTCAGGAGGCACATGAGCTGGCGGACCTCCTCGCGAATGGCTGCAGCACCCCTGCGGAGGTTGTAATCAAAGAGCTCTCGGATGAGGCCCTGGGAGACGAGGATGTGCCTCAGGGCTGGATTGGTGGCCAGGGCCCTCAGTAGTGTGATACAATGCTCCGTGACAGCTGAGGCACAGCCATAGCACTTTGTGGAGGAGGTGTGGCCACAGCCTAAGACAGACAGAGCACGGTACTGGCTGGCAGTGAACGTGGGCTGCACAGACGTCCGGGACGACTTGGTGGCTGCTTCCCTTTGCTGTAGGTCATACTCTAAGAGCTCTTTGCGGGAAGCAAACACTTTCTAAGAACAGAAAGAAATTGGCACAATAAAAATAAACACACACATGAGAAATGTGTACGACACAATCTGTTCTTCCCAATAACCCTACCACTTATTTCTTTTATCCTCATTAACAGGGGAACTGGAGCTCTGAATGACTGGCTTGACCAAGAGCAAGGGCAGAACCGGAAATCAGAACAAGCCCAAGCTTGAACTCCTCACTCGCCACAAACACTTTTTTAAAGGGTTAGGGAATCAGATCTCTGAGCAAAGGTCATCAGCAACAGAGCGGGCAGGGCCTCTGGTTGCTCTTCTAGGATGGGGGAATGGGGGTCCTCTACTACTGGCCAGCATCCTACCCGTACAAACCATGTGAGAACATTAAAGGAAAACAGGGCTAACTGCAGCTGGAGTGCTCTAAACCTCCAGCCTGTAAACATGGCATCCAAGAAGAGGGAGCAGAATCTTAGCATTACTTTGAAAAACCCGGAATCCCTCTATTAAGCAAAGATTTGTTGTGTACTAATGTCCATCCCATCTCCATTATGCTGTTTCTGACTGCAAAGAGATCTGACAGTGGCCATCACCTTCGGGTGGGAGGAGCCACTGGTGCAGCTGCTGGGCCAGCAGGGCCCATTGGGCTGGAGAAGGAGCCTGGATGAGGCAAAGGGCGCCCTGAAAGCACAAAGCACCCACTGCAAGCTACTCCCACTCCCTACCTGGATGATTTTGGAGAGCTCATCGAACGAGTTCTTACAGTCTCCGCAGTACTCCTGAGCCAGCTGCAGGATGTAGCGATTCACACTGGCTGAAGTGGAGCTGATGCCTCCCGCTGTTCCTGAGTCTTCCTGCAATCCCAAGAGGTCAAGTGTCAGACGTCCGCCCTAGGGATGACTTCACTAAGGGCAGCCTTGCACTCTTGACCCAAATTCCCTCTGGTCTGGGAGCACCTGTGGCTTTTCTGGAGCTGCTTCATTCACTTTGCAGAGCAGGTTCTCCAACTGGGGCCGATGTCCCATGAGCTGATGGTACACACGGTCAGCTTTGTCCAGAAGTGTGTTGATGTTGGAAACAGCCTAAACCAAAAAGACAGGCACTTGAAGGAGGTAAGACTTCACAGCTTGATTTTCTCCTCTATGCCCTAATGCTAGCCACCTATGAAACATGGCCCCCATACAGACCAGACTCATGGCTCCACACTGTCCTTCTGAACAACCCTAGGAGGTGGCACATACGCAATGTATATGAACTGGATTCCAACAATTCAGTGCTGAGAAGCGACTCATGGCAGATCACACAGACAAGTGCTGTGAGAAATTCTGTCCTTCTGTCTCCCTGTCACCCTGAACAGGTACCCCCCTCTTCTCTGCCCTCCTACTAGACCCAGGTGAGGCTGACCGTGGGACAAAGGAGTACATGTTGCCCATCTCCTTCTGTCCTGAATTTGAAGTGACCCACTCCTTGCGATGCTCATTTTGCACTGACACTTCTCTAATTCCTATGCTTGAGTCCAGCACAGCTTTGGTCACCGTGGGCTCTACCCAAAAGCCAGGCCCATGTTTGCTGGTTTCCTCTGAGGCTCGTTAACTGGGAGCTGAAGGTTCAGTTCACTACACCAGCTCTCCTCCAAAGTTCAAAGCCAAGCAATGGTGGGGACCTAGGCCAAATGCAGGCTTACCTTCTTCCGATCTTCTTCATTCTCGATGGGATCCACTGCGCAGCAAGGCTTGGCGTAAAGCATGAAGTCAAAGCGGGCATATTTACAGAAGCCACAAGCATTGCAGAGGAAGGGATCCTTTTCATCATAGTTTATGGACCTGAATAAGCAAAGTGACCAGGTCAGTGGGAACAAAGGGTTAGGGTGAAGAGAAGGAGGAGAGGCTATGTCTGCTCTATACTCTGGGAACGACAGGAATTACTGAAGGGATAACAACCAACAGGTGACAGGGCATGAGCAAACACGCGCACACACACCACTCTTCTGCCTTCTCTTCCTCCTCCTCCCCACTTCTCCCCACCCACAGACCACTGTATACTTCCATAATCCTCTAGACCACAGGGCACCAGACAGGGAACTTGCCCATCCTGAGACTGCTACAGAAGAGAAGACAGAACGAGCTTGCCCGGGCCTGTAGGATAAGTCACCTGCACTTATGGCACTGGTATACATTCTCGCCACAGTTGCCACAGACGCCTGGGTTGGCGGGGACAGAGGCACTGCAGCGAGGACATTGAAGGGTCTCTGTGGAGGCCTGGTAGTTCTCATAGAAGTCTGCAAACTCGATCATCAGGTTAGAGGCCACGATGGGCAGAGGCAGGTCAATCTTGACTTCTGTCTGTCCAGGCGTCAGCTGAACTTTCTTGGCTTTGTGCCAGCGAGCTGGCCTAGGAGAGACAACAAAAGCTATAGAGAAGAGCCTCCCACGTGACCCTTGGTGATGGAGGACTGGTGGTGGCAGACAGACCACCCTGCCTAAGGCAATTAAGTGACTATTCAAAGAAAAAATTTTTTCCTTTATGGTTTCCTCTGGGGGGTGGGAGGGAAGACAGGCAGCCGTTTGTCCAGGGTTAGGGCCAGGTCAGTGAGTCCTCATCTCACCACCAAAGAAATGTCTCATCGCACCAGAGCCCAGTCCAGAAAACCAAAACTGACCCAAACGCAGAGAGCCCAGTCCAGCCGTATACCCACAACCCAACCTGTTCAGAGATCACCGCAGGATCCTAACAGCCAGAGGGAAAGGAAGTTTACTATGAGGGTTTGTCTTAGACATGTCAGAGAAGCTACCCGCATATAGTTTTACCAATGCTGCTGCCTAAACAGGACCTGAATAAGACACCAGCAATAGACTTGCTAATATGACTGGAGAAAGCTCAGGGCTTCATCTGTAGACAAGAACAACAGGCAACTAAGAGATGCTGAGAGCAGGAGAAACAGTCTTCTCCAGGGAAGACACACTGAGAACTGTCTATCCAGTATCAAGTGGCCTTGAAATCACTTATACACAAGTAACATTCTGTGGACTGGATGAGCTGCAGTTATATATTTAGGAATATGCAAGCCTGTACACATGGACATGTAACAACAATTAAAGAAAAAAGAGGCCATGAATTTGAATGGGGGGTTAGAGGGGAGGGGTGAGAGGGAGGAAAGGAGGGGGAATGATGTAACTATACTATAATCTTAAATATATATATATATATATAGATGAGACGCAGAAACTCTTTAAATTGTTATAACTTGAGAGTCTAGAAAAATAGTAGCATTCCCATCAAGGACAAAACCCCCAGAGCATGCCATATAGAGCCCGCCAAGACTCTATAGTAGATTGCCCATCATGATTGCTGTCTTGATTGACAACCAGGAAGAGGGGGATCTTGCTGTGAATGCAGGAGCACGCTATGGACAGGCTGCTAACAACCAGGAAGTAGGAGCTATGCTATATCAGTCAAGCACTTACTAGGTCTGAGGCTCTGCTCCTAGCCCTTCACACACATTGATTACTTTAATTCTTACAGAAAGACCCTGAGGGCAGGAACTTCTATCATACATCATAGGAACTGAAATGAAGCACTTTAAGGTCACGGGGCTAGACAGAGCTGGAGCGCATCCACTCTACCAGTAGCTGTGCTTACTCAGTAATACAGAAAACCCACTGACTGCCCCCGGGGAGAAAGTCTATCCTGACAGGCAGCAGCAGCTCTTTAAGGCTAACTACTTCTCCAAGAGCGGACTTTAGGCCCAGACCTGAGTCACTGGTTACTGCAAGCTGCCTGTTCCTTCTGTGGGCATAGCAGCACGTAAGCCTTAATAGGCCAGACACATCTACCTCTGCTCAGCAATAACAGATCTCTGGGGAGTCAACATAATGCAGCTAGGCTTAGGACATGCCTAACTTGGATCCTGGGAACAGACAAGGAGGGCAGGTACATGCAGAAATGGGAGGGAATGCAGAGGAAAACGTCCTCTCTGTAAGCAGCTACACGGCTGCCTTTCCCCAGATGCCAACTGCTTTCCAATGCACAAGGCAAGAGAACCTAGAGGCCCTCTTCAATGTCCCCACCCTGGGCAGGCTTTTCTTGCCCCTCTTGCTGTCCACAGCCTCATTGCTGACTGAGGACAGAGCCTCTGGCTTGGTCTGTCTGCACCCTGAGGCACAGCTGCACTCGGGGACACCCACAAAGCCCGTACTTATTTTTCAACTCCACAATGGCCTGCACAGTTCGGTTGTTGTAGTACAGGCTGATCGTCCGCACCATCTTGGTCCGCTTCAGGTCCCCAATCTTCACTGTCACCTTGCTGATGGTATGACTGCCAATGAGCTTTACAACCTGCTGGGTGGTGGTGTACCGTGTGTCCACTTTAATGGAAGACAGCTTGATATACTAAATACAAGGACACAAAACAACACAATGAATATCAGTCCAGCTACGTTCTTCAACGCTGATCGACATAACCTCCTCTCCACCCTCAGACGAGCTTTCTACTCAAGGTACCCAGTGTGGCAGGCAAGACTCCACAGTGCCAGGCAGCAATTACTGGAGAGAAACCCCTAGTAATAGCAACCGGTCTTTGGAGATGGGAACCAGAAGGCCTGAAAACCTCAGGACTGCCCTGTGTAAAATATTACTTACACAAAATGGCACTTCAGGGTTATTACACACCAGGCAGGGATCACTCTCCAGGTAATAGCCATCAAACTCCACCAAGCCAGACAAGGTGCTAGGGAAGAAAGCAGTTTCAATATCAGCAAAGTCTCCTTCTAGGACCATGCCAGAGCCATCTCCCACTCCTCCTTGTCCCGGTGAATGTAATGGAAGGGACTACAGCTCAGACAGGCATAGGAGGCACAGGAAGAAAGGTCAAATAATGGACTCGGGTGCATCATACGACTAAGTTGATGTACAAATCCAGAAAGGAATTAAAACCTCACTCAGAAGAGTCACATTAAATTTACTATTTAAAAAAAGTTCCTAACTATGTTTAAAATACATAAATCTTATGCTATACAATCAATACTCAAAAGTTGCTTTCTAAAACTCACTACTTAAGGAGCCAAGGAGATGGGTCAGTGGACACGGTACTTGCTGTGTAGGCATGAATTCAGATCCCTAGATCCAACATCAATGTTGGGTGTGCATGGCACCTTATCTACAGTTCCAGCATTTGGGGAGCAGAGTCCAGGGAGCTAAAGCAAACTGGCATCACATTATCGAGCACTGAGTTCAACGGGGAGGCCCTGCCTCATCAAATGAGATGGAGAGCATCTAAGAGCCTGGGGCTCCTACATGCTGTACACTTGTGTCCAAAAACAAGAGCATAGGCATACCACACACAAATGCACATTTTAAAAGACAATACTAAGCCAGCATATAACAATGAACTACAAACTTAAGCAAAGTCCTCTGTTAAATACTCCCCACCCCCACCCCAGCCGGCAAGATGGGTCAGAGGGGAAGGGGGCTTGCTGAGCAAGTGTGGCCATCTGAGTTCAATCTCTGGAACCCACAGAAAGGGGAGGGAAGGGAACTGATTCTACAGGGCTGACCTCTGACCTCCACATGTATGCACGGCATCCAAGCCCCTAGACATCACAATGGCACACACAGTGGTCTACAGACACTTGTGTGGACTTGTTTTATCTGGTTAGGAAATCAGCTGCCCTCCCACGATCTCTAGTCACCACTCTGCACTTGGCAATCACATCTGGGTAACTTCCAGAGCCTGAAGGCCTTGGCTCCATCTGAGAAAGCTGCAGGCCATCAGGCTGGGTGACACCTAAGGGGCCACCGAGTTCATGAGCACTCGGCCATGCACAAGCGGGAAGCAACCAGCTACTCCAAAACCTGTGACTGCTCTTCAAATCACAGGACACAGACACGGCGAGCTCACTTGTAAATGTTGGAGTTGGGATGATTGGTGAGAATGTGGTTTTGGGTCCTCAGAATCTCTACAGCCTTCTGTGAATACTCCTTCAACTGAAACAGAATTCAGGAAAATTGGTTAAAAAGCTGAGTCCTGGGCTCGAAAGATGCCCCTAGAATAGAGGTGTTGCCACTAAACCTAGTGACGGGGTTTGATACTCAGGCCCACGTGGTGGAAGAGAACTGACCCTAGCAGGGTCTCCTCTACTCCACACACGTACACCGTGACTGCACCCCACATACTCTCACATCGATCGACCGATCGACCAACCGACCGACCAACCAACCAACCAATCCTACTGGAAAAAGACTTGCTGTTGTCTTCCCAGCTGCTGGTCCTAACTCCCAATTGGTTAACAGAGTCTACCTTCTTCACAAGCACCCGTAGTCCCTGGACACTAGGCAGCCTTTAGGCAGCCTTTGTCACTTGGAGAACGATTACCTCACTTTTAGGGAGAGGTCAGCAGTGGTTGCCTAGCTGCAGCCATACTCCTGGCTCCCAAGCAGGCCTCCTAGCTCAGTAAGCAGTGCTTCCATCCCAAGCTGAGCCAGCTACCTTCCTCCCCATGTGACAGCCACTCACTGTGCATCTGTGCTACATCTAGACTGCAGGAAGGCAAACTGTACTCAACAGTAACAATAGACACTCTGTCACACAACGTTACTAACACTAGATAGATTCAACAGAGATTTCATGTGTGGAGATGATCATGACAATGTTCTTCACTCAAGACAAAAGAACCCATATGGAGGATGGGAAGTGGGGGTAGGGGCTTCTCTTTTTACCTTCTTCTCTGTCTGTGCAGTTTTCAGGGAGAAATAGCCCAGTAGGTCCACAAACTGGGCAGCCTTCCGACCGTAAGCTGGCAGTTCTGGCCAGATAGACCACATGAGATCTAGCAAGAGCTCCTGCTGAGCCTTGTTGGAGTTTCTGTAGGTAAATAGCAGCTCGGATTAGCAGGCAGCAATGAGTGAGACACCACCAAGGCCTGAAACTGTCTGTACTGTCTTCCCACATGCAGTCATGGCTCAGGGTCTTGTGGCTCCCTAGCAGATGGAACACCATCAATTTACTGTTGGCATCCCATCTTCCTCCAGAGCAGAGGTGAGCTTTCTTTAGCCAACTGTCATTTTAGCAGCTTCTGACCACACCCTTCTGAGTAGAAACTGTCCTGCCAAGGGCATTAGTTTAATAGCTACAAAGCAGATAGCTCAACAGAGACCTCCAGGGCTTGAAATCAGCACGGATATCGGTATAGTGACCATGAGCATGTGACCAGAACTCAGAGCTTCCAGCCCCAGAGCCAGCCCTGACCCACCTGTAGATGTGCAGTGTCAGGCAGTGGGCCTGCCAGCGCACTGAGGACGAGTTGGACTCCAATAAGAAACAGCGCAGAAACTGGATCAGAGTCTCCTTGTCTGCAAATCTGTTTAGCTGGTTCACGAGAGCTGTGCACAGCTGGTCCTCCTGGCTCCCTGAGCTCTCACCTGCAATATCAGAGTAGGACTGACTCACCTAAGGGCCCAGGGTTTACAACCAGGTGGATAGGAAGTAAACCTATCTGTTCTAAAAGTTTCTCTAAATGGTTGGAATTTGCAGTTAGTTGAGGCACAAATGGTTTGGCCACAGCTGGCCCATGTACAGCCGCCTCGCCACTACTGCCGCTGCCGCCACCACTGCCTCCACCACCACCACCATCACCACCACCTCCACCACCACCACCACCACCTCCACCACCACCACCACCTCCACCACCACCACCACCTCCACCACCACCACCATCGACAGGACAGTAAGTCTGGCACTGATCCAACAGCTACAGCAGGTCTCAATAGTGAAAGCTGCCCTGTCCTCCTCAGAGATGTCAGTGTTTCTTTCATCTCCAATCATCTGTCTCAGGTCTTCAAGCCAAAGGGGTGCTGCTCAGCACCTCAGTGTATTCGGAGGACTAGGCAGTGCTAGGACTGAGTATGTTCAGTGCACCCTGGCTCTTCCTGTCTCTATCACAGAAAATCACAGTAACTGGTGTCCTTTTCACCACGTCTGAAAATGTGACCAGTAAACATTTAAAGAGCATTTGGACACACATCTGTAAAACCTCTCAGCATCTGCAGTATACAATGCACTCTAGCATAGGACCTTACCCTCTTTCTCTTTTTCCTTTTCTTCTTTCTTGCTCTTTTTAGTAGAAGATTTGGACTGAGTTGTGGCTTGTCCAGAACTGGCTGCAGGAGGGGCTGAGGAGGACGCCACACTGGAGGAGCCCGTGGAGGCTGCCAGGGCTGCGAGCACTTTGCTACCACACAGAGCACAGGAGAGCAGCTGCAGCAGCACGGGGGACACCCCCTCATCTACCAGAAAACTCACTTGCAGAAGGAAGTACAGGACAGCTGTGAGGAGAAAGGTGGAGTCAGCTCTGGAATGACTGAACTACTTATGGCATGGGCGTGAGGCTGTGGGATGGGACAAGGCTTTCTCTCCCAGCTCTCTCTGCTCAATGTTGCCAAGAGCCGTGCAGTGATCACAAAGGCATGGGGTGGCCACACTGAGGAGATCTAGCCCCAATGCCTCAGGTAAACGAGTCCTACACTCCTGTTCGGTGTGACTTTACTGCTACAGTCTTGGAGTCCTGCTCTGTACTCCTGTGCCTAAGTTTTGACAAGCAACCCTCGTCAGTGAAGTCCTGGCTTGTGTTCTGTTAGCAACTATCTCCAGTGCCCAGTTCACAGCTTAATGCAGACAGCTTGCCACAGACGGCACAGTGGCAGCCCAGAGAGCACCACTTACAGTCATCTTTGATGCAGAACTTCTGCCAGTTGATGGTTCGCTGGGCGGCAATCTCTGCACAGGCCTTCAGATGCTCCATCTGAAACAGAAGCCATCACAGGTGAGCGATGCCGAGAAATAACATAGGCTGCTCTGCATGTCAGGCCTGGCTTGAGACCACAAAGTAACCCTGGTCTTCAATGTGAGGCAGATGTCCTCTGGGTTGGCTGGTGGAGCTGGGGACAGGGCCCCCACACACCTGCCACCTAAACACAATGCCTCTGTCTACTTCTACCCCGCGACCCCCAAACCCCTAGCACCCTGCCTTCAGTTTTCTGGAAAGCTGCAGGCTACTTACTAAGGCAAAGGAAGGCCATGCCCCCAGAAGCTACAACCCACGTCTCCTTCTTCACTATAAGAACAAGGACACTAAATGAGCAAGCTAGGCTGTCCTTAACACCAAAGATGAAACCCCTGAATGTGACACACTCCTGTATTTAGGCAGCAGAACACACTTACACTCAAGCTTCTTTAGTACTTAAGGACAAAAGCCAAGGTGCACCAATCTCAGGTTGATCCTATGTATGACAAATGACCCACTTCACAGGTGAGGAACCCTCAGGTCAGCTCCTCAGTGCCAGCGATTTACCTGGTGCTTGACCCCCAGGCACAGCATTCTCTGAAATATTTACAAACCCTGCACTGCCCTGTGCTAGTACCTCCTTGGCTGAGCCTTACCACATGCGTGCTCCCCTCCCCCCCCAATCATCCCAACCCTCGTACCAGGCTGATGAGCGTGTCATACTGCAAGGCGGAGCCGGAACTGGCTGTAACCACACTGGCCCGGAGGAAGATGCCCTGCTCCTCCAGTAGCTTCTTGATCCCACGCACGTGGGAATCCAGGGTGTGCAGGTCTCGGAGCTGTCGGTATTTCTCCTTTGATCCACAGATGAAGAGCAGAAGTTTTCGGACTTGGCGGCGGACAAAAGGGGTCTGCTGGATCATCAGGTACTTGAAGGATTAAACAGCATAGTTAATATTATTCCAGAACGGTAACCACCACCTGCAGCTACAATGCCCTGGTTCGTTTGGGGGTTGGTTGGTTTGTTTGTATTTTTTAACAAACTGTTACTAAAAACTTTGAGAGTATAAGTCACATTCATCCACAGGGAACTGGGTAGGGCAGATTCCATGAAGCTTCAGGTGCTGACGCCTTCGGTAAGATGGCATTGTATCTGCAGATCCCTACACACACCCTTTAGCATTAACCGATCTCTACATTTCCCCCAGCACATACTATGGTGTAAATGCTTTGTAAGAGATTATATTGTGCTGGTCAGAGAACACTGGCGAGAAACACCTATAAACACTCAGCACAGATGTCCTTTGTGTTGCTCTCGTATGTGTTTGATCTAGTTGGTTATCTGTGGGTGCAGCACACGTGGATATCAGTGGCCAAGTGGGTCAACTCCCGGCCATACTGGCCTCTGAGAACTTGAAACTCCCTTAAAGGGACCAGGAGGAAGGGAGTGACACAGAAAGAAACAACTTTAACTGGGGAACAGTCAAATACTCTCGTTCCTCTTCTCAAGCAGTTAGGAATCTACAAGGAGGCTGCTGTCTTCACATCAGTCCAGGGATGATGTGAAACATCCAACTTTACTCTTCAGCTAAGACGCTAGGAAGAGGCACTCGGCCTTCCTTCCCGGAGCGGATACTGAGTTACTGTACTGGTTAAACTACTGTCTTCCCTCCAAAGCATTCACTATCTCTACTGTGAGGCCTGGCTAGAACTGGGCAACCTCAACTAACTCTTGGTGCTGCCACCTTTTGTCTCAGTGTCTGCCACTGAGTGCCCTCGAGGGAAGCTGAAGGCAGGAAGCACGGGCTGGCTCAGGCCTTTACAATGCCCAAGAACCAGCAACAGCCATTCAAGGAAGCGCTAGAGAGGGCTCTACCTTAGCAGCTTCCCTTTACACCTGTGTCGACACTGCATCTCCTGAGAGCTCCAAGGCATCAGGAATAGTACTTCCTCCCAGAGAGCTATGACCATGATGCTGGCCTCTTGTCCTGCTAGGCTGCTGGTGGTTATCTCTGTGTGGTCACCGTGCTCCCCTTCTATCTGCTTGTTTCTCAGGGAGCCATCTGGCCAGTCACCAGTCTTCTCACTGACCAGTGTGGGAAGGGAAGCAGTGCGTGTTCTATCTTCCTGACTGTCCTGAAAGACTAAGTGGCTGCCAACCCTATAGGCACAGAAACAAGAGCCTACAGCTGCTTTGATACACAAGCCCCAGTGTCACCACACAATACACTCCAAAGGGGCACAAGCAGGACCTGAGTGCGTGAAGGGCTCTGTGAGGACACTGAGTCAGGGTTAGGAAGGAAGAGCCCTCAGAGGGGAAGGGAGAACTTTCCTCTCCCCGAGTAGGACACTGCTCAGAGTCTCACTCACCTCAGAGAGAAAGTAGAACCAGGAGTGATCAAAGACAGGAGGAGGAATTCGGGAGCTGGTGTCTGCGATCTTTTTGATTTGGTAGGGAAGCCTCAGCACCATCTCTGTGAGCAGCTGGGTATAGGCTTCAAACACATCAGCAGCATGACCCTGGAGAAGAACATCTTCATAAGGACCTGGGCTCACCATGACCACAACCAGGAAAAACGCTAGTTAATCATTAACTAGCATTTATGCTGCCTTTCAAAGCTGGAGCCAAAATTCACTTACAGGAAGAGCCTAGGTTTCTTGGGACATGCAAGAACGACAGTGGAGATGCAGCCTATGGTCCTTAAAAGCTCTGGCAGTTGGGCAACAAGACAGCTCAGCAGATAAAGGTGCTTACCACCCAGCTTGATGACCTGAGTTTGATCCCTGGGATCAACATGGTGGAAGGAAAACAGAAGCCCTCTGAACAGCCCCCCCGCCCCCCCTCCCACACACAGAGGAGAGAGAGGAAAAAAGAGAGACAGACACAGAGAGACAGAATACAGGTGTATACACGTGCATACCCATAAACAGTTTTCAATTATAATAGAATTTTTTATGTTTTTGGATTTGTTTTACTCTATTGCATGAAATGTTTTACATGCATGCATATACGTGCACAATCTATATGCCTGTTGAATCCCCTGGAATGGGGTTACAGATAGGTGTGAGCCATCATGTGTGTGCTGGGTATTGAACAAAGGTCATCTCCAAGAGTAACAAGTGTTTTTTAGCTACTAAGTCATCTCTGCAGTTCCCAATTAAAATTTTTTTGAAAAAAAAAAATTGTGTGTCTGTCACATGTATTTGGGCGCCTACGGAGGCCAGAAGAGAGTGCTGGGTCCCTGCAAGCTGGGACTGCAGGTGACTGTAAGCAGCCTGACAGGGTGTTGAGAAGGAGAAGAGACTAAGAGCCAGTGCTCCTAACTGCTGAGCCATCTCCTCAGCCCCCCGCTACAGTTTTTTCAAGAGAGACAATGGGCCTGGAGGCAGCTGCTCAGTGATTACAAGTGCTGGCCGCTCTTCCGGAGGGTTGTGTTCAAGCCTATCACCTCCATGGCAGCTCACTGCTATCTGCGACTCCACAGTCCCAGCAGATCTAACACCTTCTTCTGGCCTCCACAGGCACCAGATGCGCAGACATACATGCAAGCAAAACACCTACACACACAGCATACATTTTAATAAACAAACAATGTTATACAAAACTACCAGTCATTTAAAGAGAGAGCAAGACAGAAGTAAGTACATGGTCAGACTGACGTGTTATACTGCCGCCCATTCAAAGCAGGCAGCTGGTCTACCCCCTGGCTCCACAAACTGACTCAACAGGAGTCTAGGGTACCGACCATCACCATTGATGACATACTGGTGAATGCCAGGCACTGTGCTAAGACCTTATAAATATTGAGCTGGCAGTGTTCACGACCCTGTGGAGCAGCTAAGATTTCACCACTTTTCCAGGTGGAGTAGCTGAGGCCTACTGAGACTGGGTAGGATCTTGCCACATGCCCTGGCTAGTAGGTTAGATTATAGGAGATCTTTTCCCTGGGCTCATCTACCCAGCAGGTTCACCAGCCTCTGAAGAGGTGTGGAGGGCACGTGACCACTGCTGCTGTCACCTTGTCTCATGTACACTCTCACAGTTTCCCAAGAAGTTCCATGTGACAGGAAGTGACCGATCACACTTGCTTCCTCAGGCTTACCACAAAGGCAGGAATGAGAAACCCTCCAGAGCTAGCTGGGAGGAGTGGCCGCCTGTTAGGTCACGATGAGATTAGAACCCATGTCTCGTGTGGCTCCTAACACTAGTCTTCCTAGCTTTACTTATCAAAAGCAGAGCAAACAGCTCTGAGGAGAGCCGCTGACCAGAGAGGCCTCACCTTCACATACTGGCGGAGAAAGAATGGGCTCATATCTGGCGGAGATGAAGTCGTGTGTGGTTTCAGCAACTGGCTGGTGGCCACGGGCTCCTCATCACTCTGCTGGCTCTTCCAGTATTCCAGCAGAGACTTGAGTACATGGAGGCAATAGTCCACAGCCCCCGAGCTCAGTAGGGCTGCTGCCGTGGCACTGGAGATGAGGGAAGATGACTGAGGGAGAAAACAGAGCAGGCAAGGCCGAGTTGTAAAAACTGGACTGAGTCAGACCAGCAACACACTCACCACACGGCTATCTTAGGCACAGCCCTGAGAGAGGTGTTCATCAGTCTGTTGTATTTCAAGTTTCTCAGCTGGCTAAGTCACTCTTCCCAGCTCTTGGCAACAACTATATCTAAGAGAAAACAAATACTAGCTCTTAACCTGATCTTGCCACACACCTCTCTGCCAGGGAGGCAAAGCTTTCTCCTTCGCCCGAAGCAAAGCAAACAGAACCTCATTTGAAGGAGAGACAAAAAGTTCCACTCTAGGTCCTTCTTGGCAACCTCACCCTCCTAGTAAGGGGTCTTCCAGAAAACTAGTCTCCAAGGGAGACGGTGGGTGACTGCATGCATAAGAAGCAGGAAGGAGCAAAGCTACTGTACATAAGACCATTAGGAGAGCCTTGGAAATCCCAGCAAACCCCACAGTTCATAAGCTCATTAAGATTGGATGCAGTTCAACCCCGATTTTCACCGTCTCTGCTTTGTGCTAATCTCATTTCCCCCCACACACTGGCTTTCTCTCTACTCCATTACCATACCTTATAGCAACAGACACTGGAGATCCTCTTAGCTACTCTGTGCTTTGCGGCTCAGGCCCTTGCTTTTCAACAGTGGACCCTCCAAGCCCTTTCCTTAACCCCTCCATTGGAGGGTTTGCTGGCAAGGACCTGGGCTTGGCAGGGATTCCGACACAGGGAGAGAAGCTCTGCACCTGAAGAGGGACAGACTGGTACTTCCCTGGATGCCGACTGTCTTATTCTAACAGAGGACTATCACCTCTGTCCTCAGCTCTGCACTAACTACTCAATTATCTTCCCTTGTCTCAAACTCTTAAGCTCAAAGCACAAATACCTCACAGATGGAAGATTTGGACCCGGACTTGGTGCGGGACATGAAGACACTCAGGAGTCTCATCACAACCAAATGGACTTCATTCAAGGCACTGCGCTCGTTCTTCTTGGAGACATCCTGCAGGCAGAAGCCCAGACACCTATGCTTCCTCAAAGCTTCAACAAGACAGCCCCGTGCCCACACATGCCTTTCAGCACTGAAGAGGAAAGAAGGCTCCAGAAGAGCTGTGGGTTATACCTGGTGCAATGGTGGCTGCTGCACTCAGAGGTCATGGAACATATGACAAAGGCACAGTCTTTGTCCTACTTGTCATTTATACTCCTTTAACTGTCAACCTGAGTCACCTGAGAAAACTCTCAGTGAGGGACTTAAACGGCTCAAGCTGTCTTGTGCAAGTGACTTGATTATTTTAATGGGCGTAGGGGGACCTAAGCTGAAGTGGGAGGTGTGCTCAGGACTGTGAGAACTGAGAGAGCTGCACTCATTCTCTCCTCTGCCACGTCAAGTTCCCACCTTGCTTTCCTGCAGCGATGCACTCTAACCTCAACTGCAAGCTAGATAAACCCTTCCTCTTTGATGCTACCTTTGTCCCAGCCCCAGGGATGAGAACCCAGAGGAAGCTCCTCTAAGGAAGGAGAACCTGAGAAAGACTCCTGACTAATCCTCACACTGCCGCTCCACCCCCGGCTACTCCCGGTTTTCCACCCTTTTCCGAGCTAAGCCCTGCTCTCCCCACGGCACACTTCTCCAGCTTACCTTTTTGTCCATGCCCAGCTCGGCAATGAGCTGTGCCAACAGGTTATCCAGGGCTCCCTTATCCTTCTCATCTTCTCCATCCAAATCTGTAGTGAGCATGAGAATGACCTAGAAGGCAGAGGGTGAACAGAGAGCCGACCTCTGAAGGCAGAAGGGCTGAGCATGTGTGTCATGAAGCAAGCCTGACCCCTGACTCTTTGCCCTAGCCTGCAATGCAAGAGGGCATTCCAGACTCCAGGACTGCCCTAGCTTAAGTGCCCAAGATTGTAAAACTCACCTGAGCCATTTGGGACACCACTGAAAGGCCTTACAAAAACTTTATAAAAACAACTGAGGAACATGCCAATCACAACAGTGTGAAAGAGGTCACTGTGCTGATCTAAGAATTAAAGAGCACAGCGTGTACTCTATTACTCAGGATGGAGACAGAACACTGATGGAGTGGGTGTCAGGACCCTTTTCAAACCTCCTAGCACTGTCAGTTACCTAGCTGGGTGACTACGGGCATCCCTTAACCAGAGGTATAACCCGAGGGCTGCAGCCTGTAGCTCAGGCTGCATGCCGTACTTGTGTGACCTTAACAGCAGCCCTCTGAGGCCCCTGAAAAAGAAGTGCATTGCCGAAAGGCAGCCTAACCATAAGGAAGTTGATCGGGAGGACTGAAGATACCTGCATGTATGGGATGGCCCGGACACCTCCGACGTTCCGTAACTGGGGCAGTGTCTGCAGTAATCTTTCCAACAGCATCAGACGAACCATGTGCAGCCTGCAAGGCCAAGGAATGTACAGGAGACATGGAGTGGCATACAGACAAGATCCAGTGGAGTACGCTCCTGCCTCCTGCCACCAAGGCTAATGAGGAGCCAGATACTTAGGAATAAGCCTACCATGTTAGGCAGATGAGACTTGGCAGTGTTACATCCCTACAGTCCATCCCAGCACCCAGGAGACTGAAACAGGGGAATCTGAGATCAAGACTAGTCTGGGCTCTAAGTGAATTTCAGATCAGCTAGCTGTGAGTACTCAGTGAGATCCTCTCTTATAAGAGCAAATTAATAATTACTATTATCTTAAAAAGTATTATGAACAACTTTATGCTCCAAACTGACAGCTTCAACACAATGAACACATTCTATATAAAACACAAAATGCCGAAACTGATTTATAAAGAAACAGAAATAATTTTCTATCACACAAAAAATGATTCTGTATTTTAAAAAATCTTCTCTTAACAAAAATCCAAATGCAGATCAACCTTTATTAGTGAACTTTTCTAAAAATGTATGAGAAATAAATCTTATACAAACTCTTCCAGAGGAGGGAAAAACAGAAGCTTGTCGGACTCATTTCATAAGGTCAAAATAGCATCATAACAAAGACATTTCAAAGGAAACTTCTAGACCTTAAGAAACACTGATAAACCAAGCCCAAATACACGACGGGTTAACTTGTGACCAGCTGTCTCCACAGCACAGTCAGACAGGCTAATAAAACTCTTGTCCTTAATCAGCTGTATGGGTTGTGCCTTACACTGAAAAAGAAACACAGTCTTAAAGAAAAAGGACACCACCAGCCTTCCACAAGCTGGAGGTCCATCAGACCTCCAGCTAGACAGACCTCTGGCTAGACATTAGACAAAGCAGCGTACTCCAACTCCCAAAGCTGGGAGCCACACCACTTTGATGTCAGCAGTGCCTGGGAGAAATGGGCAGCTTTCATTTCCCTTGATGCCTGCGGCACTCCGCCTCTCAGTTCTGAAATATTCTTTCAAGCAGGTGTAGTGACAGGCTGGTCCTGACCTGTTGCTAGTGTGCACATCTCCTTCAGCTTCCCCTTCTCCTTCTCCCTCAGAGCCGTCTCCCTCTTGGTGCCCAGTGGTGGTGCTGATGGCGCCTGTGCTAGAGCTGACGCTCCCTGGCCCAGCAGGGTGCCCCTCAGCTGTGGCATCACCATACGCACTGCTCCGGCCAGACACTGGAGGGAAATAAGAACACATCAACTCCCAAGGTTGGCCTTGATGGGGAAAATGTTAGGTTCCAACTGGTTTTGGCTGGTGTGGTCTTGGGCCCATAGAGCTCTTTCAGTTTTCACCTGTGCAACCTACAAAACTGGCCTAGCCTCAGCTAAGAGACTGCTAGTGTGTACGCAAACCTCACAGTAGCTGCACTGGGGGAATGGCTTGCTTAACGCTCATTCCCTCAGGAGGCAGGTAGAAAAAACCATAGCAATATAGGTTTCAAGGTCATTCCACAATTATTTTTAATCACCATTTAGGGCTATAAATAATATCACTGTTCTTTTTGAACTAACACTGTGAAATTTTTTCCAGATTAGTCACTGGATTTGAACTCCAGTCACAGAACGCTTGGCACTCCATGGTTGAGTTCAAGTGAACTCTACCAGATACAGAGAGTCCCCACAACTCCTCTCTGCAGAAACCAATCACAAGACCGGGCAGGGATTCCTTGTCCACCACCCTGAGCCCAAAGAGATCAAGACACCCAAGCACATTACCACTGTGCTCGCCAGCCACTGAGTCCACTGCACTTCCCCCGCTCTCTGAGCCCACACTACCGCCGTGGTCGGCTGGCGAGGTCCGCAGGGTGGAGCCATCGGTTGCTGCGGTGCTGCCCTCATCATCTGAGGCTGGAGCTGAGAGAGTAACAGAGCTGTTACAGGCACAGACCCTTCCCTCGTGGGGACAAAAGCATCACAGCACGCTGCAGAGGACACAAGGCAGTCTGAGTGTCTTGAGGGCAGAGAAAGAAGGCAAGACCTGCTTTGCCAATTTATCAACAAAGGGGACAGACACTCTCCAGGGTGCACTGCCAACAGCACTCAGACAGGAGTGAAAGCCCAGAGCACTGGGCATTTCCTTCGCTGTTACAGCATGTGCAGATTCAGTAAGATTCTGTGACATGGACAATGAGTCTTCGCATTAAATGCTTCATGGTCACCATTGTCTAGGTGTTACTGACACCTACTGAGATCCACACTAGCCACTGCATTAGGAGCACAGACTTCAATGAGGTTTGCTCAGCAATCCATCTGCAGTTATGAAATCACTTAGCATGAGCTCTTGAGTCAACTTTGATTTTTGTCGTTTTGGTTTTGCTTTCAAATTCTTAAAATCATATGGCTCAGAGGAGAGCTCATTAGAAAATTTCACACCTCTTCATCATCCTCATCAGATGCTAATAATGAAGCAAGGAAATTCCCCAGAGACAGCCACAGCATCCAGGATCAGGGCTGAGCTGAGACAGGAGGAAAATGCTGGCTGAGAACCACAGAGGAGGAAGACAGCCAAGACAGCCAGCGAGCATGACAGACATGACCAGCACAGCACGACCACGACCATGACCACAACCACAACCACAACCTTGAAGGCTGAAGTGACAGCAACCAAAGAGACCTCAGAGAAGCGAGAAGCCATGGCAGCAGGCAGGGGCAGGCAGTCTGGCCTTTTCTTATCTAGGCAGGCTAACCCTCCCAAAATAAGCTAGTGTAGGGGATGCAGCAGTCTAGCAAGGCTCCGTCCCTTCTCGGTTGGGTGGATTTCCAAGGATTTCTCCCATGTGCTGCTGCCCCCCCAGTTTGGTCCAACTGTCTACCTGGAATTTTATCAGACTAGGAAAGAGACTTAAAACAAAGAATATAAGTAAAGGTTTCCTATAGCCTGAATTGGTCACAAAAATTCTCTCTCAAGCTTACCGGTCTCTGCTGGCTGCTTGCAGCTTCAACTGATTTGCAAATGAAGGCTAAGAGCCAAAAGCTTAGCTTTATTTCTCATCTCTTTCCATACTGTCTAACAAGTTAGAACTCTAGCAGAAGGCTGTAGCAGAATGATGGTCCTGTGGCCCATCAGCCAACAGGATGCTCCCTGGACCTCTCCTTGGGTATCAGCCAAAGCCAGGCAGCATGCAAAGTGTGAGGAAGCAGAGCCACAAGCACTGATGCCAAGTTGCAGCAGAAGCAGGAAGTCCAGGATGGCCTGTCAGAGCAGCTGCCCGTCACACTCTCACAGCACTGAACAGGGCTGTAGGGTCTTGGGACCCTGAGCCAAGCTCCTTGCTGTGGACAGTTACCTGATGCTGTGGTGTCAGAGAGGGTTCCTGCGTCCAGAGAGGAAGAGCTGGGTGCCTGGCCGGACAGTCCCAGGCTCTGCAGGCCCAGGGCACTGCTGCTGCTGCCTGGGAAACAAGTGGAGAGTGAACACAGGGTCCCCTCTGCCCCGTCCACAGTATTGCTTTGGCCATCTGCTGGTGTTAGGAGTCTAAACACCAGCACGCCGTGACCCCTCTGGCCACTGCTGTCCACCCACCAAGTTCAGTTACAGATTCAAGAGGCACCCATTCGAAAAAAACCAAACCAGCAGTAACTATGAGACTGGCCTTAGAAGTGTCATAGCCACCCCTCACTCTCCACCTGTACCTTTGAGCAGCTCTCACCCAGATCAACCTCTCCCCCAACTGGGGACAAACTAAGTCAGCGGGGTATCAGCAATTGTCACACCCTTTCTCTTGTGCAAGTTTGCTGTGTTCCTGGCATTGCCTTCTACCTTGCTGGTCCTGCTGTAGGCTCAGGGCAATGGCTAGTTCAACCATGGTCTCATCGTCTGCATCAGGTGGGATGTCCAGCATGGGAGGAAATCCCTCAGCACCTGCCAGCAGGGCCTCCAGAGGAGAGGGGTTGCCATTGTTGACATTTTCAGCTGTTTCCAGCACCATTGACTCAGACTGCAGAGAGAAAGCCCCATCAGTGTCCCACAGCAAACAGTACGGCTATTGAGTAGGAACTAGAGGCGAGATAGAGGCTCCTCCTCCCCTCTCCTGCTGGCCAGACTCACCACCATCTCAAAATCTCCATGGTCCACCTCACTCTGTTCCTGGCTTTCCTGACGGATGTGACCACCATCGGGGATACCCGATGACTGCATTTTCTCATCTGCGTCATCATCATCATCGTCGTCCTTATCTCCTGAGACAAAGAGACCCCAGTAACCTACTGGGTAGGTTTTCTCCCAGTAAATACTGGGCAGTATTTACTCCCTGGCATGTGATTGTCACGTAGCAAGAGTCTAAAGACAGGCCCCAGCTGGCACCCTGCACTTGCAAGGGCAAACTTAGGTCTCTAAGACTTTTAAACTACACAATCACTATGAGAAAAACCAGAACCAGGATTAAAATCTGAGGCCACCGTGGCACATCCCACCGGAGGATTCCTTGTCTGTGGGAAGGCTGTGGAAAGCCCAGTAAGATCCCCAACTATTAGAAAAGGATGGAGACTGCCTTCCACTTGCTGTGCTGCTAAAGCAAGTCCTCGCACATGCATGCATGTGGAGGTGAATGAAGTAGATGTCCATTGTCTCCCTCTGTCACTCAATGATTCAGGCTGACTGATGGCCAGTCAGCCCAGCATCTGCCTATCTCCTCTTCCCCAATGCTGGTAATCTGAACTCAGACCCTCACATTTACACAGCAAACACTTTAGCAAGTGAACTACCTTCTAGCTGCCCATACAATAAATGCTATTCTAGGAAGGTGTCTGAAAGTTACAAAGTCATCTACATTCCTCAAGGTATGCACGGTGGGCTGGGGCGCAGCTCAGTGGCAGAGGGCTTGTCTAGTATGCAAGAGGCCTAAGTTCAATTTCCAGTACTTCGAAAGAAGACATGGTTGTTCCATAATACGTACCAGCTACAAGAATCCACTGAGCACTGAGATCTGCTAGTTTATGTTGGAGACAAGCTGTCAGGGGGAGCCATACACTGGATTTCAAAGATGGCACCACAAAACGCAAAGCGTCTCTGTTAAGTTTTTATATAGACTCCGTGTTTATCTCTAAACTTGTAACTTCTCTTTATTCTTCACAAGTGTGGAAAGTACCCAAGAAGTACCTCACGAGGAAAGTCTGGAATTTGCTACCTAATCTATTATGGGTGAGTCTATCAGGACTCTACTTATAAGCAACAAATCAGACCCTTAATGACGACGTTGTGCTAAGAAAAGCAGTTTTGTTCTAAATAAAAAATAACTTTTGTTTAGCCACTGTGACTACTTTTTCACAGGTACTATTTATTTTGTGGGGCAGCACAGCAAATGTGTGGAGATCAGAGGGCTCCTAACATGATCCTCCTGCCACATAGGTCTCACAGATCAGTCCAAACTTAAGCTGTCAGGCTTGGTGGCGAGCGGCTTAACCTAGTGAGCCTTCTTACCAGCTCTCACCGTGAGATTTAAAACTGTCTTTTAGGTGGACAAGGCCCCAACTGGTAGCCTAGGCTGGCCTTGAACACATGACCCTCTTGCTTTATTATCTTCCTAAGTACCAGGAACACAGGCACTCACTCCACCACACCCAACAGCCATGTATTTTTTACAATTTAGTTATTAACAATTACCTCCAAGACCTTGGCCTTTTATTTTGGAGACAAGAGTCTTGCCACATAACCCAGGCTAGTCTCAAATTCAGTGTCTGTTCCATCCCATCCTGTGCCACCCCACCGCCACCCCCCCACCCCCGCCCTCAACAGTGAATTTTACGATGTCTTTATGAGGTTTTCCTAGGGCTTTTACTTAGAATGCTTCAGGCAAATAGCCCAGCCCATCTTCACACAGCCATGCGGTATGCAGATGCTTTGCTGTCCCCTGGACATTTTCCACAGCCCCCTCTGGCTTCCATGATTCTGACTTTATTCTACTTGTATGCATTTTATGCACTACCCTACTGTATAGAGTATTAAAAGACCAGAAAACTAGAAAGACTCTGGCCAGCATCGGCAGCAGCTCACCTCTGGGCCACCGACCCACCCAGACAAGGCCTACACCCAGACTTTAAATTACCCATTGGAGTGTTGCTTCGAGGGGAGGAGGGCAGTGTCACGTGTCTCCGCTTGTTCCTGGGCCTTAGGACTCGAATTAGAGCTTGTTTACAGGAGAAGCTGACAGCAGGGTCCTAGGTTTGAAAGGAAGGTGTCAAGCTTAGGCATTCCACTGTCAGCCAGGACTTCACCTTCTTCTCTCTCCAACTGCTGACACAAGGGAGAAGTCTGTCTACTCTCACCTGTGTCCTCCTGAAAATGCAGCAGGATGGAGCAGAGCAGCCTCTCCAGACTTGGCCCAGTAAGACCGTCATCAGCTTCCTGCCGTTTACCTGCTGGGGTCAGTCTGCAAGGCCCCTGGGCCCTGGGGCCACTTTGGCTCTCCCAATGAGCTCTACCTTCTCATCACACTCAAGTCCTCTGCCTAACTCACACTCCTCTTCTGTAGCAGGCACACTAGCACAGCCTTCGCCCAGCCATGGAACCGATACTTACTCACCATTCACTCTACATACAGCAGGCTCCAGACTACCGATGGGAAGAAGTCACTAACAAGGAGCAAACCCTCCCTTCCCAGACTTGTCTCTACAGCTCTGCTGTTATTTGCAATTGCTGAGCCCCATCAAATTTTTAAAAGATTTACTTTTTGTGTGTGGGTGTTTTGTTTGCATGGTAGGTCTGTGCACCACCCCTATACAGGGCCCAAGGAGGCAAGAACTGAGTGTCAGATCCCCTGGAACTAGAGTTTCAGGCAGTTGTTACTTACTATGTGGTTGCCAGGAATTGAACCCAAGTCCTCTGGAAGAGCCACCACTGCTCTTAACCACTGAGCCCCTCTCATCAGATTTTTGAGTCTACTTTCTTTCATTAGGTTAGTACTCGTTAGACTGTTTTCCACACACTCCCAGCTGACCAGAGGCATCCAGGGCTGTGTTGATACGTACAGGACACAGCAGCATCTGCATGTAGATCTTGGATGCTGTGTTGATACAGTCCAGCTCGCAGGTACAATAACCATGGATAATGTCTACCAACGCATTAACTGTAGCTTCAATATGAGTAAGGCCTGAATGGAAGAAAAGGATCACCTGAAAAGCTGTTGACAAAAACAGCTCTAGACCCTTGAGAACCTGAGACAAAAGCACAAATCTCAGCATCACCTAGAGGGTGTTGAGACAAAAATAGGCAAACACACAGCAAAGCAAACCCACCATACTGCGGTATAGCCTATCAGCTGTGGTTGGAGTGATTTTATTAAGCCTTTCAACTTCACTAAGTGTCCTTAAAAGCCCTAATAGAACCTGCACCAGAGAAGCAGGAATCACTGTAGACAGCCATGGGCAAAGCGGGGAACCTTGAGGTGGGCAGATAACACCTCTACTCCTATAGTCCCCAAACCTGTTGACAAAGCAGGTCTCTGACAGGCCAATGGGCCTGGGCATCTAATCTCCTCTCTGGCTGTGGAGCCGTCCCTCTTCCCCAGCTCTCAGGAGTGTGACTAAGGCAGCAGCAGCAGCGTGGGAATGCGTGAAAACACTTTCCACACTTCTACCTTTAAAGCGACTCTCACCAAGTCTTTCAGATACATGTTTTTAAATCTCAACTACAGAGCCAGCGTCGTCACAGTCGTCATAGTCGTCGTCCCCACCCCTAGTCCCTATGGGAACTAGGCAATCCCCCTGAAGGAAGCAGTTGACACACACACACAAACCCACCGCTGCACCGCTAGTTCCAAAGGGCAGCAATACACTGAGCTCACAGACATCTCTCTGTACCTCTATGGAGGAAATGGTCACAGTGTGAAGAGCTTCTATCTACTTCACTGTATCAAGATCCAAATGCCCCTGCTATCGTGATACCTGGCAGGCAGGCAGGTGCCAGGAAGGCATTCTTGGGCTTAGACGCATGGAGTTTCCAGAAGTGGTTTACAAGCTGAGTGATGAAACTACAGCCATCTCCTTCCACCTGCTTCTGCGGCTCTTTCCCCTCATCCGCTCCTTCTAAGCAGGAGAAAGGAAATTGTTAGTGATGGTAAATCTAAGACAGAATTCAATTTGTTTTAAGGTTAACTCAGGTCAAGGAAGCTTGCCTGCGGAGGGAGTTTCAAGTGGGGCCCCAATCAATATGCCAACTATCCCTAGATTCCAGCAGGCACATCTGGGAGAAAAACAGTCTGGGAAAGGAACATCACAGAAAACATTGTGTGTTAGAGTTAGGTAGAGAGGGGAGCATTCAGGGTCTTTATAGCAGAGTCAAAGAGGCCCGTTCCGACTGCTAGACTAAACCTAGGGGAATGTCTGAGATTCCTCTAGAATGATTCTAGGATTGCACCGTTAGGAGAACAAACAGGAAGGCAATGGCATACAGGAACACGCAGGTGACAGGGACTGCAGACCCAGCAACAAGCTCTTTCTAATAATGTCAAATCAGACTTGGCACTGAGCGCTGGGCAGCCAATGTGAAGAGAGGATGAAAGAAGCTGAAGGGAAGCCACTGCACACACCGGCCATGCTCTGCTGCCAGAGCAGTGCACAGCCCGCAGCGCCTGGCCTGCAGGCACTAGGGCAAAACTAAGCTTAGCTTCACCCAAGGGCCTGACCTTCTGCGTCTCTAAACAAAGTGATTAATACAAGAAAAATCCCACTCCCTACCACATTCTGTTGTGGCACCAGGGTGGAACTAAGCTTAGCTTCACCTTTAATAACCTCACAACAGACCAGCTGAGGTTCACAATACTAACTAAATTCAACAATGGTCAATTTAGTTAAAATGAGGCCTCCGCAGAGGCCCTACAAAGTTAAACAAGACAAACAAACAAACAAGCAAACAAATGGCGAACAATTATCCACCATCAGAGCCAACAAGAATAGGAAGAGCATGACAGAGAGCAAAGAGGTGCAGTGAGCGGGCATCAGGACCACGGCCACAGAGGCCAAGTTCACCTGTTTCCATCTGGGGCAGCTTTGACTCCGTAAAGTGCACGAGGTTGTTAGGACGGGTGACGGCAATAGAGCGAGCTGTGATCACTAGGCGCTGGAACACCTCGGGGTCCAAGTCCTTGCCTTCTTTGCTGGATGTGTTGAGACACTGCACAGCTTTGCTCAACAAGGCCTGGTCCTATAAAACAGCCAGGTCACAGAAAGTCAACCACAAGCAAAGGCAGGGCACTAATGCACACAGTAGGCTGGTCACTCCTCTCAAGAACTGTCAACCAGCTTTCAAAACCAATCTCCAGGCTGCCCAATGCTCAACGGCCTTAACTGACATAAAATGAATAGTCTTTTAAAAGTCACCAGCCACTTAACAGCCTCACAGTCTAACAGGAAGCTAGCATCCACTCAGCCAACAGAACTGCAGCAGCCAATCACTTCCTCTAGCAGACTCATCCATCCCTCAGCAGGTCCTTCACCCTAGGATGATGCTTTGAAAACAACCTTTCCTTGGCAAGTTAAATTCAGTCCTTGCTATTAAGAGACAGAAGCACAAAAGATGGGCTTGGTAGTGCCCCCAGCACCCACCATCCTACTGGTCTGAACTACCATGTTTCCCATGGGGCCACGTGGCCCAGCTTACCTCCTCCTGCAGATATTGGCTCTTGTAGGAAAGCCTCTGGGCCCAACAACAGCCCTCATCCAACAACCCTGCCACCCTTGTAGGCCTGCCGCCCCAGGCCACAGCTGAGGGCTCGGAGCACCCGCACAGTAACCATCTACGGCAAAATCCTGACCCTCGAACTCTCGCACAAGAATCAGCGGCCCATGCTTACTCTCTTTATTAAGACTTGCTGATCCTGCTAAGAGGGACAGAAAAATAAAGCAACATGCATGCCAGTGGCTCGCTAGATGGCCTCTCCGTCTAGGGTAGCATCCATACTTCTCTCTCAGGAGAACCATGGGACTCCAATCTCAGGGTGAGCGTTCCTCCTGCTTATTCCACTAAGCCCTTACTTTATAGACAGAGAGCCAACTTATTGGATTCCTCACCATTCAGGACAGTTCCCTTTCTACATTAAGTCTCCCAAGGAGGGAGTGGTTACCTTGTGGCTATGGTAGGCCGAGCGGCTGCTGTGCAGGCTAGCCAGGAGGCTCTTTGATTGCTGTTGGACACTCGCAGGCGCTGGCAGGGAAAGCAACAAAGTAGCCAGCTCCTGGGCTGCGTGCTTGTTTCTCTCCTGATACGAAAGACAGCAGGGTTATCACTCAGCACCTCAAGGCACCGCAGAATGCTCTCTATCTGCCCTTCCCTCCTGCCTTCCAGGCCAGCTAAGCTAGGTTACCCATCACTGACTAGAAAGAGCAGAAAAGAAGATTTCTAAACTTGAACCCTCCTACGACACAGGTGCAGCAGCTCAGGGATGCTTCGCACATCAAGACTGTGCCATCAGAATTCTTCAGCTCCAAGGCAGCAGGCCTCAGTCAACAACCCTACTTCCTGCCTCTTCAGAAAGCTCCCGTGCGCTTTGAAGAAATAACTTGCCTTCTCAATGATTGGGCCAACAGCAAAGCAGCTTTCCAGGGCTTCCAAAGAACTCACAACCAGCCTGGGGAGACAGAAAACCTGGCTTGAGTACAAGCACTGTTCTCTCTGCCTGTGTCAGCCCGGCAAGCTGTAGTTGTGAGGACCTTGGGAACAGCTACCGAATGCCAAATATAAAAAAATCAAAGCACAATAAGACCTGCCACAGGCGCTATGCGTATCGCTGCCTATGTTACAGGCCAGAAGAAACCTGGCTCCTGCTCAGAGATCAACCTGAGGCCATGTTCATAATCCGCCACTCAAAGACGCCGGGGCTTTTCTTCCTCAGAGGATAAATGTGCTTCCTTCCCTGCCTGTGGCAGGGATCCTGAGGTGGGCTTAAGTCTCGATGCAGCAGTGCCCGAAGCTCAGGTGCTCAGAGATCAGTGGCACAGGGAGGCACAGGGGGAAGTTAAAGCCATCTGTTTACACTGGCGATGTTAAGGCCAGGCTTCTGCTGACACAGCCAGGAAAATGCACACAGGCATTCCCTACGGGCTCAGTACAGGAGCAAACAAGCTATTCCTAGATGCATGCCACTGGAACATTCAAAGGATAGTACAAAGCATATTTAGAACACGAAACTTCTCCTTAGGGAGGAAGCAGGAAGTCTAGCCATTAAACAGTATCTATCAGATCACATGCTCTGGGCTTACTGTTGTGAATTTAAGTGACATAGTAAAACGACCAACACCCTGACAGCTGGGGTCTGGACAGGAAAGAAAAGCACCGAGAGAGTAGCCAAAGTGAAAAGGGGCAGGGGGAAAGGAAGGCACCAAGGGAAGACGGAGGAGGCGTAGGATAAAGGGAAGTGGAACAGGCTCCAGGGGCTTAGGAACTGGCAGGGGCATTTCACCCCTCTACCCCATCCCTTCACATCCATTGTACAAAATGTGCAGCAAGGATGGATTAAGGAAGACAGAGCCAAGAGGCTGATGTGGCCAACACCAAGGGTGCGCTCACAGTCCAGGGAAGGCTCCGGTTTACACATGGAGAGCTCTGCAGCCATGCAATGACCAGAACAGAAAGTAGCAGGACTTGGAATAGAAGCAAATCAGCGCAAAGCCACAATGCGGACGCTGCTCTCTGACACACACGCACTCGTGCAGAGAAAAGAAACAGGGCATACTAACCGGTCCAGCTTGGTTAGGGACTCAGTTTCAGAACTTGGGGGAGAAGCAAAGGAAAAAAAAAAAAGGAAAAAAAATGTGAAGCTCAGAGAAACCTAGAAACACATCCTAAGCAAACGATATATGAACAAGGGAGGAGAAAGGCAGAAGTGTAGAGGCTGCTGGTGGGGTGCACTGACTCCAAGCACGGCTGTCTCAGGACTTACAATGTAAGAAGCTCACTCTTACATCAGGACCTGCTTCATCTACCATGGCAAACCAGCAGCCAGCTAGCACAAAGAAGCCAAGCACGTGCTTCCGAATGCCACCGTAGGGAGGTCTAAGGACACTGCACTCTCCTGCAAGATGCTGCAGCAGCCTCTCTTGCTGGCAGTGTTACTACCACAAAGTAGCAACTTCCACAGAGAAAGATGAGAAGACGATGCAATTGGCACAGAGGGAGGATGTTGCTGTTGTTTCAGTCTGGATCCTAATCTACAGCATGGGTCTAGGCACTTTCTAGACGCAGCCTGAGGCTATTCCAAACACTTACAGAACATTAAGTAAATGACCAAGCCTCTTCCTGGACAGAGATTCAGTAGTAGACACCTCTGAAGCCATTTCCCAGGCTCTGTGTGCGTATTAGGGAGAAACTGAATGTTCCAGGGACTGAGAGTTTGACAATCATAGTCTAGCTTGGGAGACTTAAGACATAGAGGAGGCTCTGTAGTCAGTGCAAAATGGTTAAGAACCAAACTCTGCCAACACCGGTACCTCTCCAGGACAGTGCCACTAGTTGTAGCTGGAGCAGCTGAGTCACTCTCTCCAGTGCCATTGCTCTGGTTCAGGTTAGGAGGGCAGATGTTGCTGACGGAGGCAGAAGGAAAGTCTTCTGGGGGCTCATCAGGCCAGCCAAACTGCTCTTTCGTCTTGCCATAAATTTTTACAGCATCTATCATGGTGACACCAGCTGGATCCACGGAGGCACCAACTGCAATAATCAAGAGAAGCCTTTAGAAAGCATATTTACTACGAATTCACAGTACCTTTCCAAGGCACAGAGCAATCAGGTGCAGGTGCAAACCTCATCCACCTCAAAGACTCTGAAAGCCGTGTCTGCTGACACACTTGCAATATGGCTACTGCTGAATACACAGACAGTTGGATGGCCATAGTCTAACGTCTCCCATGAGAGAGACCCTGAGCATCACTGTAAGGATCCCCTGGTGCCCACTTGTGTTCTATCGCCCATCTCTTTATTCCCAACGATCGCTAAGCACTTTCCTTGTTCGGAGTATAGGCATCACCATCTACATAAACAGCAACTATTTCTAGGAGAAAGGACTTCAGCTAAGTGGCCAGTAATTGACAAAGAGCACACAGGCTCAGTAACATGTGAAGAAAGCCCGGAGTCAGGGATTCAGCTCACTTAGTGGAGTGCTGGCTAGGTTCTGCCCTTAACACCACATAAACTGGCATTGTGACACATGCCTCTAATTCCAGAACTCAGGAAGCAGAGGCAGGAAGAACAGAAGTTCAAGGTCAGCCTCAGCTATAAAATGAGTTCAAGGACAGCCTGGAATATACAAGACCATGTCTCTATGAATGACTGAATAAAATGCAAAAAGCTTTGAGCAGGGGATATAGCTCAGTTGATAGATAGGACATATGCCTCGTGATTTCATCAATCTGTTTTGCCTCCTTTGACATGGAAGCCTCCATCAATGAGGCTAAAACAACACCAAAGAGAACAGCTATCTGTGCCTGCCCCGCTCTACAACATACCTATTCCTTTTGACAGGCCTAATGGCACTGACCTGTAATCCCAGATACTCAGAAGGCTAAGGCAGGAGGACCCCAAGTCCAATGCCTATTTGGCTTATCGAATGGGAGACTGTTTCAAAATTTAAAAATGCTAAAAAAATGTCTGGTGATACAGCTCAGTGGTAGAGCATTTGCCTAACATGAAAAAAGTCTGGGTTCAATTCCCAGTACCACAGAAAGGAAACAAAGCAGTCTCCTTTCCTGGCAGCCTGCCTCTTACACCTCCAATACAGGGAGACTAGGTCCAGCAGGGAATCCCTCCCTAGCAGTGAAGGGCCACCTAGTGGTCCTCTGTTCTAGTGACATGAGAAGGCTCCAGCCTGCCCTGGGTGGCTGACTCACTGAAGAGGTTCAGCTTCCTGTCAGCCTGCAGGGCTTCCTCTCTGGTGAAGGGGAAGTCAAACCAGCGGGAGCGGCTCAGGTTAAGCTGCATGGTTCTGCCAAAGATCTCAATGTAGGACGGGGCCCGCTCGATTGCCTGGGTCCCAATCTGGATCCGCATGCCCGTCATCACCATGGTGCTGCTGTTGTTGCTGATCTCGATAGTGAAGCCTCCAGGCTGCAGGGGGTAAAGAGTACAGTCAGAAAATCTCCAGGGTCCTTCCTCCCACATCCCCTCAACGGCTCCCTGTGTAAGACCGAATTTCTTAAACTCCATCCTAATCATGTCACAACAGATGTGAGAGGGAAAGTTCCAGGCTCCTCCCCGAAGCTTGAACTATCAAATGGTGCCCTGGACTCAATAACCCTTCGAACAATGGTGGGGATTTAGCCTGGGGGGACTCAAAACCTTCAGCACATGATTTATTCAAGGATCACTTGACCAGAAGTGAGCAATTTTGCGCACATATTCTATGTCTGATTCTAAAAGAGGATGTGAAGCCAGCCAGACCTCTCAGTGGTGGGAGTCCTTGCCTTGCATGTGCAAGGCCCTGGCTTCAACCCTCCTACTGAGGAGACAGGCAACACTGCTCACAGAGTGAGCCAGCCCCATGTGCTGCTCACCTTGGTGTTAGCCACGTACATGCCAGTGGAGTTCAGCCTGTGCTTTATCTGCTGCGCATTGTAGACTTGCAGGAGGTCATTACCACCAAACTCCACATCCGTTAGCTGCTGGTTGTGTTCAAAGAAGTCAATGGGGAAGGTCACCTGGCTAGATGTGCGGGCTGCTGTGGGAACAGTACCAGATTGTCGGAGAGCATTAATGTACAGTCTCTGCACTTGGGCTCACTCCAGTCAGGTCAGCTCTCCCTAACCATACACACACACACACACACACACACACACACACACACACACACACCTGCTATCAGCAGTATGAACTGTACAGTTTACAACACAACAGAATCTATTCCCTTATGGTACAATAAGCTACATCATCATCTCAGACACAGAAACTCTACAACAAATTTAAGGAAATGTGATGATGCCTGCAATGTACTTCACTGAGCCAGGACCAATCATGCTTCCTCCTCTTCAAAGAGTCATCTCCCAGCCAGCAGCAAAACCTTTGATGTCCACATTATTCTGCTGGAAACTGCTCAACTGAAGGGATCAACCCTGAGCTAGATCAAATGCACAAGGAAGCCACCTTCCCTAACCCCAAAGAAAAGCCAAAGCTGAAGATAACATTCTTTATGGGACACCAAGACCTGCTGACTCAAAATGGGCAGCAAACAGTGGATGCCACATGGGCCTATTTCAGAAAATTGGCTAGGACTGACTTCTGACCTCATCAAGTATGAAGGCAGTAAAGGCAGTTCTAAGCAGCACAGGGCCTGCTCTGTCACTGTCTAGGAGAGTGCTGAGCCCACACCCCTGGGGCTCGAGGGCCTTACTGATGGCAGCTGTTTTGCGCTTTCGCACAGGTTTCATGATGCTGATGACGCTGTTGGGCTGCAGGGATGGCTGCAGCCAGTAGGAGGTGTTCTCCACGTTGGCCATGTAAATGCGCAGGCTGCCGTCCTCACACAACAAGATCATGGTTGTACGTTGCTGCTCATTGCAGGCAGTGTGCCTAATGGCAACCATGTCTTGGATCTAGGAGGAGAGGACGAAGGGAGTTAGTTCTCACATGTGGCTCAAGCTCCACAGAGTGCCCACTTACAAAGGGCAGCAAAGGCGGTGGCAGCTACAAAGAGAGAGAGAGCTTTCACCTATTTGTTTCTTGAGATGGGTGCTCAACATGGAGCTTAGGCTGGCCTCCAAACTTAAGCCTCCTGCTTCAGCCTCCCCAGGGCTGGAATTATGGACTTGTGCCACCATACAGAGATAGAAAAATCTTTTCCAACTGCCAGAGATGGCCCAGATTCTTAGGTTAGGCACCCTGGGAAGAGGACACTGACCTTTGCTTTGGCGGGAAGAGTCTTAATCTCCTGGATGAGGAAAGTGTCTGGTTTCACCATGACCACCAGAGGCACGCCAGTAGTTTGCTGAACACAACACACCAAGCCAGGGTGGTTCATCACCTCGGACCACTGGCAAAGGGCGGGAGAAGTCTTACTGCCACCATTGGAGCTGCAGACACAAAAAGTGGATACTGTGTCACTCCCCGTTGTCTAGTTCTTTCCTTAAAAGACTGTGCTAGTACAGCAGAGCAGGCCCAGAGGGCATGAGCAAGGGGCAGATACCCTCCCCTACACACCCTTTGCTCCTCACTGCCCATCACCTAGGCAGCACAGTAGAGCTGGAATCATCCCAGGACGAGAAAGCAGGAGAGCTAGTCCTGCTCCTTGCTGGTTACAGCATTGGGTGAGCTAGCCTGGGGTACTGCTGGTGAACTCACCCTTGTGGTGCGTGCAGGTGTAGGACAGCTGGCATTCTGACCAACCCAGCTACCATCCAGGCCAGATCCAGGGCTTTAGGTCGGCACACCCAACATCTACCCCACCTATGAACTTCTAGAGTATATGAAGGGGCTGCTCCTGCAGATCTCCATGACACCAGGCAACAACAGGGTATCTGAGAGGAGTCCTGGTGAGGACTTGATAGTGTAGGACTTAAGGTATTGATGGTGTAGCAGAAGCCAGAGGCCTCAAGAGGCAGATCAATGACTCACTGCAATCAACATTTGCAAGGTAAAGATGTGTAGACAGAAGGGTGTGCTGTGGGACACACGTCAGCCTCCACACTGAGAAGCTTTTGTTACTGTTGTTCTGTTTTTTTTTTCCTTTTGTTTTCTTTGGGGGGGGACAGGTTACAAGGGCAAAGGGCAAATACAAAGGGGCAGGGAGATGAGTGGGATTGGGGTGCATGATGTGAAATTCACAAAGAATCAACACAAAGTTAAAATAACAAAAAATGTAAAACTGTTCTATGTAACTCAAAATAGAATCCCTGGCCAAGAGTTCAGATGTGCCCTCGGTAAGCTTACTAAGAGTCTGGTGCATACTACCATCACTGCAATGTGTGCCGCCTCCCCCCCCCCCCCCCAAGAGTCTTCACCGAAACTTTGCTGCTAGGAATAGGTGACCTTTCAGGTCTATCAACTACATAAGGCCATAGAGCTTCGTACGATGGAAGGCATGTGCCCTATATGGTTCTCCTGTCCATTTGATGTCCTTCAAAAGCAGGTTAATTCTACAGATCTAAAATAGCTCTTCGGTGGCAGCTAAGGTGTAGAAGAGACTCTGAACCTCTTCTTCCCATCTCTAGCATCAGGAAAACCGATGAACGTCCTTACTTGCCCCAGTTCTAGCCATTCCACCAGGACCGATGCCATGTCCTGTTTGCTGATGGGGCAGAGGGAGGGTGAGCTTCTCAAGGAGGCAGACTGAAAAGACAGGGTGAGTGCTCAACTGACGCTGACTCCTCCTTCAGATCTGGTCCCGGTTAAAACCTTGAGTACAGATTTCCTCTCTGTGTTACAACAGCAAACCCCTCTGCCCCTGCAGCCTGGGGGCTCCATGTTAAAGAACAAGCAAGCAGGCTTGCCAACCATGGTGGCTATTTGTCTTTAAAGATGGAAGCTGGTGTGTACGAGCAGTTCGAGAAGCAGTAGTGGGGAGGAGAGGGGGGAGCATGAGAGGAGAGGGCAGAGAGCCCTGCTGAGTGAGGGTATCCCTCTCACCTTTTGATGTTGATGGGGAAGAGCTGCAACACCTCCAGCGTGCTCCTGCTGACGGTGGCTGCAAAGGACTTGCCCTGACTGTAGCTGAAGAAAAGCATCTGCAACACGTGTGAATAGTACACAGACACACCACCACCTGCCACCTGGCTGTTACTGTCCTGTAGGAGCAAAGACACGCATGTGCAGGACTTGCTGGCTGAAACCCAGCTCCTGGGGCAGAACTTTAACCCATCACCAGGCATGAGACCCCTACGACTGGGCTCCACAATGACAAGTGAGTGTGATACACAGAAGTTACACAAGACTGAACAATAAACGTGCTTACAAAATACTATGGTATGCCAAGTTAAATTTTAACTAACGTAGTAGGGCTCTGACGGGCAGTGTGGAGAAGACAGCCCTGGCTAAAGTCACTAGTTAAGACACGCGCCTCTCCCAGGAAGAACACAACTCTGCCAGGTAGGCAGGATGACCCTGGTGAATAGCCACCTGGGAAAAGCAGCCCTCATCTGCCACAGGATAACTGACAATAAATATCCTATACTGTGAATCGCCCCATTTGTCCAAACAAGCAAACCTTGGGATTTGGGATCTATGTCTCTGTAAAACATGTTAATTGCTCAAACTGTAACTTGGGGGTATGAAACTATATAAACAAATGGGGATTTCTGTTCAGAGCTGGTTCCCTTTTGTGTACTAGCTGAGACTGGTCATGGTGGCTATTATTAGATAGTTTTCTGAGTGACAGCTTGAACCTGGGTTCAATTCCCAGACCCACATGGCGACTACTGACTATCTGTAACTCCTATTCCAGAAGATCTGATCCTCTCTTCTGGTCTCCAACGCTGGATCCATGTGCATAGTGCACAGACATACACGCAAGCAAACACCTATCTATACACATAAAATAATACTGAAAGACTTATTAACTCTGTTAACGGATGCTGAGAAGTAAGGACTTTACAGCCCAATTGCCTTAGTGATTTAGATGAAGTAAAAAGAAGCAAAGAGCATACACGTGCACACACAAGAAAGGGTAAGGAAACCAAAGGGGACAATAGAGGAGTTTCTCAACATATCCAACAGACGAAAGTGACTCTAACCTTCAGGTCCTCGTGATTTATTTCCAGCACATTAGTGACATAGAAGGGTCCCTGCTGGGCACTGCTGGCCTCCTCCATGAGCTGTGTGTACATGTACCCCGCAGAGGACATGATGACAATGATGTTCTTGCCTTCCTCGTTGAAAAGGAAGGTAACGTCTCTTATCTTTGAGCTTGGCAGGAGGAAGTAGAAGGTTGGACTCAAGGCATCAATAGACAGGTCATAAATCTGCAGCGTGACAGGAGGGGAAACAAGGGTTATCTTTCAGTCCCATCCCTGACACATGCTAGGGAATTCTAACAGCTACAACTTCAGGCTGATAGCCATTCACCCTCTGGTCAACAAGCCCCACTAGTAAGGCCTTAAGCATTACAGCACACATAAAAATAACTGTTTTCCAAATTCTTCAAGGGGTGAGCAGGAAAAGATACACAAATTTATAACAAGTAGTCACAAATGTGTACAGACCCAATTCCTATAGACACGTGTTGTCAACCTACTCAGTATCATAACAGATAATAGTTTTTAACTCAAGTATTCAAGAAAGAATGAAAGCAAACCAGCATCACTCACCTTGACGAAGTCTGCAGTGACAATGGCTAGCTCAGTCTGGGAACCAGGTAGCCACACAGCTTTGATGATGAAGTTCCCTGTTGCCAACTGGGGATGTAACACTAAGTGATCGGAGACAGAGCCTGAGCTACTGAAGGTGAGCACGTGGCAGTCCTGGACAGGGGTTCAAGAACAGAAGACTAGAATAGTGACTGGTACAGTGAGCTAGTTCACTCTGAGCTCCCACGTGCCCTGTTTTCCTAACATCCCCGGCCTTCTGCTTGCATTCAGACTGCCTAGACACTCCGGTTTGCAGATCCCCGGCCTTCTGCTTGCATTCAGACTGCCTAGACACTCAGGTTTGCAGAACACACAAGGATCAGAGCACTCAGAAGACATGGAGTGAGCTCAGAGAAAGACCTCTACATTCTATTAGCTTTCATGCCTTCAGCTATCAGTGGAGAGAAGGTGAAGCTGAGGCCAGGGAAGACTTGGCCAAACTCACAGCTCAGGGAGTCAGACCTGCACTGGTCTTTACCTTCAGCCCACACACTGCCAGGTAGTCCTCCTTGCAGGGGTTTCCAGTAAGACTCAGCACTGTGAAGGGAACTGGGGCAGAAGCCAAGCGGGTTAGAGTCAACTTCCTCTTACTGGAATCGGCTTGCTTCAAGAGCGCAGAGAGCTGCAGCACTGTGATCTGCAAAGGAAGCACAACCTGCTGAGGCCCAGACTCAGAGCAGGCCCTCGGTGGAGTCCAGGGCAGGCAGTTAAGGAGGCTTCCTTGGGAGGAGCGTAAGTCACTGCCTTGCTTTGTGGATTTAGTCTCTTAGAAAACCTGCAGATGAAGTTCAGCCTCTACTTCTCCCCCCCAAAAAGACACGGAAGGTCATCCATCCCTTTCTCCCAGAGAGGACAAAAAAGTCAAGTGATGAAACCAACTGTTCTGTGCATAATCTTCTCATAACATCCTATGCACCACTGCCCTCAAGCGTCCTGCAAAGCACTTTCTGCATCAGCTTCGTTAAGGACTGTCCATAATGTCAGTTAAGGTAAGACAGCCTCGCTGATTAGAGGCAAGAACAGAGAAAAGATACCTAGCATCCCCAACTGAGCATCTGAGTCCCTGAAGAACAAGAATCCCTAAACAAGGAACACTGACTTCCTAAGAAGACCTTTGCCTCTCAGCTTGCACCTTTCTGCATCCAAAAATGGGCATGATTGGGAACTAAGTTGTCCTGAACACCAGCCAATCACTGCCTTTGCCAGAGCCTTTCCCAAGCCAGCTCAGTTCTAGAGATAACCAAGAGACTCAGGCCCAAGCCAAAAGGTTTAATGAGATCTGCCTTAAAAGCATTCTCAGCAGCAAAGAGTGGGTGTTTCCCCTCAGAGGCCCAATTTGAACACAGCCAGATCCTAAAATGAATGGGAAGGAATCATGGGACCTACCTTGCCCTTCTCATGGCTAACAGCCAAATGCTGGCGGCGCCCATGGGGGGAAGAAAGCACACACATAGCCACCCGCCTGAGCACATGGGCACTGATCAGCTGCCGTATAGTCTGGCCCTGGTCTCCACTGTAATTCATCCGGACATTCTCAAAGGCACCTTCCTGTGAGCCTAAGGTGGGAACCTGGCAGAAGGGAGAAGCAGAGAAAGTATTGGAGAAAGCATGTAAGACTGAGAGGGTTCCTCCAACTGTCACCCGAGGGGCAGTGCAACCCCTAGGCACTCAACAGCATTAAATCTGGGAGGCAGGGTTCTGTAAATCTGATCAAAATAAATTATATGCATGTTCATAATTCTCAAATAATAAAATTACTAACAACAAGGGGAAAGAAGAAGAGTGCAGTGGTATAAGCCTTTAATCCCAGCACTGTTGTTTCCTAACATTAAGATCTATTCCCACTTATAAAATGATGGTAATGACACAGAACACCTTCCCTTCGCGCATTGCACCTGGCAAAAGTGAACTTGGCAATACAGTGGGTCACCACCTTCCATCTTTAATTTTGATGTATTTAAAATCTTAAATGCCCCGCTCTGGGTGTCTGCCCACATGTGGACTGGCCAGAGCTCACAGCTCCAGGAGTCAGTCCTGCACTGTCTTTCCCTTCAGCCTGCACTGCCAGGGAGTCCTGTTTCCATTAAGACTCAGTACTGTGCGTACAAACCCCGGGGACACTCGCGCTCTCCCAGGCCCTGCACTCCTGTCTATTCCTTCCCTTTTGGGAACTGCCTGTACTTATCCCTGCAGCTCAGGAGTCTAAGGTACAAAGCTGAGCGACCAGCCCTGAATCACATGACTGACAGGCTGTACCCCAAGCTGTAAGAGTAACTGAAGGAAAGCTGTCTTCACCTCAGCAACCTTTGTTGCTGGAAGGCAACAAAGAACAAAGCCATCTTGCAAACTACTGAGCCTTAGGAAAGAAGACACAAGCAAGAGGCTTTCAATTTTATACAAGGAAATTTCAGTTTTAGTGCCCATAAAATGGAGTTCACGTGCTTTAATGAAGAGGACTTGCTCGCCAAATTCCCGGATCCTTGTCAGACACACCGTATCTGTAGGTTACTACATTGCTCAGAGTATAGTTGAGGAAGGCTGTGACCAAAGATGCTAGGTTCTGCATGGCCGATGACCCACTAAGTCTATTCCTCAGTTGCTGTGGCAAATATGGGGACACCATGCCACACAGGTTGTACAGTCACCAAACCTCGAGACCCTGACATACTCACCATCAGCTGGTCTGTCATCTCCACAGCCTTGTCCACTGTATGCAGTTCACTGAGGGCCTGCTGTGCCCGGCTGCTGCTCCCCACGGCTGACGCCTGCTGAAAGTTGGTCTGAATGGCATCCATGAGGAAACTGAGCATGTCTAACACGAGAGGAGCGAAGGAGAAATTGGCCTGAGAGAAATCGAAATACACAAGTGAAAAAATGAAAATAAATAAAAATGAAAAATCATGGCTCACATGCAACAATCTTGACAATCACTGTCTGGAACAGAGCATGTCCCCTTTCCAAAATCCTAGCTCTGATGACAGTCAATGGGAGGACTATCTCTAAGCCAAGGTCCCACAGGCACCCTAAGTCATTTAAGGCACCTTGCATGTTTAACTACCTCTCTCTTATGCATACAGAATGGGGAAAAAGGAAACACAATCAGCACTCAATGGGTTCTGCATTCCAGGCCCAGATAAGAACTCCTGGTCAAGAAAGTATGTTCCAGAATATCACTCCCACTAGCTCTAAATCCTTCCCCAGAGATGGGCAACACATGCTACTTGCACACACACTGCATGACTATAAAAGAAAAAACTGGGCTACCAGGGGAGGCTCACAGACCACTGGTCAGAACTGCTGGACTCTGTCCTGTGCACTAGTGCCCCCCAGGAAGCCCCACCTGATTCTGTAGCTCCTCACGGCACCCCTCAACTGTACGGCACAGGCTGCTCTTCTTGGGCTTCTCTTCATCAGTAACCTTTCCATCACTGATGGTGACCTTGGCCTTGTCAGCGGGAGAGGCGCTGGCATGGCGCACCAGACTCTCTGAAACCCTAGGCTCGCTCTGAAACGCTGACTCCTTCATGGTAGAGCTCATGCCACTGCTAGGAGTTCGCTTCACCAGTGCCTAGAAACAAAAAACGTCAATGTCCCTATGTTCTTGCTACAGTCAGGTGAGACACTGCTGAGCTATTGGAAGCCAGAGAACCTGGCTACACATACACCTGTGATCCAAAGCCAGATCCACAGGGCTCACTCAACATCCATCTTCACTGCCCGCTCGCTCACAGCATCAGGCCTGACTATACGACGAGGATGCTGATGCTCTAAGTGCGTGGACCACAAAGGGATTCATCACCAATAACACAATGACAACAAATGCTTGGCCAAACAGAGCTGAGGTGGAAATTTTCTGGTCTACTTTAGATATTCCTGTATTACTAACAAGCTGCCCATGTAAAACTGTAAAGGTCCCATCACTCACCAAGCAGCTGCCATCTTCCTTGGCTCCACAGTCACAGAAAAAGGAGCCATACTTGGCATAGGAAATCTCATGATCCTTGTGACACACCTTCGCACAGACTGTGCACACACCTACTCCATCCACCATCTTACAAGTATGACAATGGTACCTACAAGGAACGAAAATCCACAGTGAGTCCCACCCACCTAACACCACTGGAGGAGTCCCAGCCATCTTCCCTTTAGAAGAACTCACCAATGCTGGTTCATAAATTCCTTCTGTGTGATGGTGAAGGTACACAGTTTATTGCAAAGAGAATCTTCATCCTTCAAAGATGAGCAGGTCTTTTTAGTCCTAGGTGTCCCTCTCCATACAGGGTCCCATAAGAACACCCCTGCTCCAACCCTCCATGGAGAGACACCCCGGTGTCTAACGGGAACCTGCCCTGATTTCAAACAGCCTCCTACAATTCAAGTGCCATCTTCTGGTTTTGTTGATAAGAAAGGGGTCGGGAGAGACAGACAACAAAAACCCTTAATACTTTCAAGAGTCCCCCACCATCCCTCCCTAGGCTTGTATGGGATGAAGCAGAATAAGTAGCTCCACAGAGAAGAAAGGCATATACTTATTGAAAAGTTGCTTCAGCAGGAGACTGGCTCCTGTGCCTGCTCTGCAGGCCTAGAGAAGCACAACAGCAGACTGCATTAGTCTTGTGAGAAGGAAGAAAGCAGCAGGGCTCAACATCCTCAAGGCCACCAAGGGAGGAAGAGTACCAAAGTCTCAAGCACACTGGACAGGCTGGACAGCCATTCCCTTCCCTACTTAGCACTTACAGAGTCCTCAGCCTGGGAGTCCTCCTCCTCCACCGCTAACTCTTCCACCCAGTCTGAATCCACTTCAATGGCACGCTCTTCCCCATCCACTGACAGATGGCTTGGTCCTTGACCATTACTCTGGCTCAGGGCATTTGTGACATCAGCCAGGTAAGACATAATATGACATGTGCACTCCAAGACCATCACATGCTGCAAGAGAAGATGAGGAAGCTTTAGTTCTCACGTCAAGCACTTTCTAACAGGGCTCGAGGTCAGTATCAAGGCACATCATACAGCCCCCCAGCTCCTACCAAGGCCTGCACACAGAGCTACAATGAACTCCTGTGGACTTGTTCACTCTTCAGCATTAAGTCTGAGTGAATTTGCAGAATGAAATACAGATGAAAACTGAGGCCCCTCAACACAAGACTGGCTTGAAAGGGTCTCTCAGTTTTCTCCCTGCCAGAGACCTGCAAACCACAGCAGGCAGTTCTGTATTTCTCTCAAAAGCCCAGTGGACAGAGGCTGGAGAAACACTCAGCAGTTAAGAGCACATGTGACTTACAGAGGACCCAGGTTCAGTTGCCAGCATCCACACCAGGAGGCCCAGAGCTGCCTGTAACTCCAGCTCCAGGAGATCCAACTTGAGATCAAGCGTGCACATGAGTGTGCACACACAAACACACTTCACAAATAGAAAGCTGAACATGGTGGCATACACCTTTAATCCTAGCACTCGGGAGGCAGAGGCAGGTGGATTTCTGAGTTTGAGGCCAGCCTGAATATGTCAAGTTCTAGGACATCCAGGACTACATACAGAGACACAGTCTCAAGTGTCCCATTCCCCCCAGCCCCCCAAAAAATTAAAAATGAAATAAAATAAATTTTAAATGGCTGCATTAAAATACCAGCAACCACTGATAGTCAAATAGCAGGCTCAGATTTCTAAATTCCCAGGAGCCCCTTCACTCTGACAAATGGATAGTAATTAGTAGAAAAGACAGAGAGAGAAGAGTCATAAGTACTTAATGGGGTTTTGGGACCAGAGCCTGTCCTCAATCTACCACCCTGCTAGGTGTGTGGGTGGGGAGTCAAGGAAAGAGGCTGACCTAAGACTTCTGTCACCCTCAAGTCCTTGGCACAGACCAGAGCTCTACAAGCACACTGAGTAGTAAGGCTGAGGATGCCACCTGTGACCCCCATGACGCTGACCCAAGGCAGCAACACGTCCCTGTGCTTAGAAAGGGCTCTGCTGAGTCCCCATCAGAGCATCACCTCCTGAGACTCGCATAGGGCCTGAAAGCATTTACCAGGGCAAATGAGGCATTGGGGTTCTTGGCCTTATCTTCCGTAGGCCAGACAGACAGACACAGAAGCTTCAACAGAGAGAGACTTCTCTCTTCCCCGGCTCCCTGCCTTCAGCTGCCCTCATTTTCCTTACCTTTCCGTGCATTACATTGGCATTCAGTTTCTCAACCACATTCTTCTGTGACAGGTATTTCTTGCTGTCCCAAAGGAAAAAGAGAGAAATCACAATCATCTGAGGCTCCAAAGGAAGGACACACCTTCACAGGCCTCCAATCAACTTATGATACTGTGAAGAGAACCAGTCTGTTTAAGCAGCAGGGAGTTGACATGGCTTGGACTGGTCTGGTCTTAGGACCAACAGTGCACTCTGTATTGCTTTCCCAGGACTAAATAGGAAACTCCACTAAAAATAATAAAGACAGCTAGGCAGGTACATGTGCCCTTAAACCCAGCACTGGGGAAGCTTCGACAGGACATTGAGTTTAAGACTGCATCAGACCTGGTCTCAAAGGAATGCGCACATATATGTGTTCATGTGTGTGTGCGAGTGTGCGTGTGTGTGAGTAGATAGGCAGGTAGGATGAAATAAACAGAGTGGAGGCTACCACATAGCTAGCTAGTCCTTAACAAAGGAATTTCCCATTTACTTTCTATTATCTCTGACTTATGAAGGAAGTAAGTCCCGACGACCCTTCTCTCCTCTAAGTACAGAACACTAGTACAGATGAAGTCCCTCTTACCATCTGCCCAGCCAGTCCACAGCAGCATTGTGAAGCTGAAGGTGGCCAGCTCCTTGACCGGCACTGGCTAGAGTAGCCATCACAACCATGAGCTCGGGGAAGCCGGTCCCATCACCGTTCGCCAGCATATCTGTTGCCATGGGGGTCAGAGTGCCCAGAAGCACCGCACACACGCCTTCTCCAACTTGGCTAGTTTAAAAAAAGAGAAAGTACTCTAAGTATACGCTTTCATTTTTATGAGCAATCGAGATACCAGGCTATAAATGATCAGTTCAAAACTCATGGTCACACAGAGGGCCCTGCTTAATTTGAAATGTGGGAAGAGGACTTGTGTGTGGAGTTGAGAGGGGCAGGAGGCAGATGAGATGCTGTGGGAATGTTGGACAAATGGCTCACAAGTTAGAGTACCCGCTACTGTCCCAGCACACATGGCAGTGCATGGCCACCTGCCAGTCTTGTTCCACAACCCCAGTGCCCTCTTCTGGCTCCTACAGGCAACAAGCACACAAGTGGCGCACAGACGTCAGGCAGGCAAAAACTCCCACTCCCACAATAAAATGAAATATAAACAAAATCTCTTTAAGAGGCATGCAGATCCCTGTGAGTTCAAGGCCAGTCTTTTCTACATAGTGAGTTCTAGGACAGTGTGACGGAGAGTAATCAGAATATATTATAAACACGCATGAAACTGGCAAAGTACAAATTTAATGAATTAGAACTACTTAGTGTTATAAATTAAGCATTAAATATATAAATAAACACAGCAATTTCAGAATTGGACTTGAACCACTACAGCACATCTAGTGAGGCTGCAAGTGACAGGCCAAGTCAGCCCTGAGGTTTCTCCGTGGGAAATCTCACGAAGCCGTGCTACAGTGCTGGAATCTGGAAGGAGAGGTATGCAATGCCTAAAGGGAAGGCAGCCACAGCTGCTCTGCGGAGTTCTGGGTTTTAGAGGAAACACACGGACTTCCTACCTGTTTTCCCGGACGATGTACGTGGTCAGTAACTGTAGCAGCTGCCGGTTCTCCTGAATGACCTCCAGCTGGTCAGAATCCTTTGGGGGTGATGTTGTCATGCGGGTGAGCCAGGCCTGCAAGCGCACTGGCTCCACACAGGCAAGCTGGGCAAGAGAGCCACAGAGGTGAAGGAGGCTTGGGTTAGGGCTCTTCTCAGCTAGAACAAGACAAGAGGCTTCTGTCAATGAGGAGGGCAGGGACCTCACAAGGAAGGGGTAAGCAGCCAGAAGAGAAAAGGCCTCAAGAGTTTCAGCATCTTTCTCAACTTTCTCTGAAGAATTTTCTACACTTGTTAGCACTGTCATGCCTCCAGTAAATTCAGGCAGAAGCCAGGCACAGTATTAGCCGGACATCAAAGTTCCCATAAGAAGATTACCAAAAGCTGTCACTCACTCAGCTGGAAGAGTTTGGTGAAGAATTTCAAGACTCGGTTACAGAATTTAGCAGAGAGGTCCTCATTGGCTGTGGCCATCATGATCTGCACAAGCTCCCCACTGTAAGGTGAGGGGGAAATGAGACAACCACATTAACCATCACTTAGGAAGATCCTGCTTCTGCTTCACAGTCTCACCTTGGGGAAACGGTCACCTGTGGGGCCCACAAAAGGTGCTCTTGGAATAGAGCCCTCCCCAGGAGACAGGCACTCAAGCAGGCCTTCTTGGTCCCGCACTTTCAGTGAGTCAAGGGAAGTAGTCTTACCCATCAGAGAAGAACTCCTCCATGGCCTTTCGGGCCTGGCTGCTCTCCAGCTGCTTCTCCAGGTACTGCAAACACTCCTCCAGGACGGACTCATCCAGCCCACTGAGGACCAAGACCACAGTTCAGTGGACGGACTCATCCAGCCCACTGAGGACCAAGACCACAGTTCAGTGGACGGACTCATCCAGCCCACTGAGGACCAAGACCACAGTTCAGAGCCCTCCCGACTCTGAAGAACATGCTGACAACTAGACCTTGAGGCAAGCATCTAGTTTAACATAAACACTGGCATACCATACATGTTCAATACATGATTAAGAACAACAAGGCCTCAATCTTGTTTTACTACCTGATTCCCTGGGAAAATAAAGAAAGAGAGGTAAGCCGGGAGTGAGTTCACACGCCTACAATCCCAGCCGGGAACTCTGTGACAGCCCTGATCTCAAAAATGGAAAGTGCAAATAAAAATCAGTAAAGAGAGGAAAGGCATCTGAAGTTAGGCGTCAGCTGTGGTTAGCTCATGACTGTTTCCAGAAGAGAGAGATTCCTACGGGGAGAAGTCACTTTAAGCACCTATGTTTGAAAAGCAAAAGAAGGAGCTAGGGAAATGCTCAGTGTATGAACTATTTGCCACACAAGAGTGAAGACCACAGTTCAGACTCCTAACATCCACATGGATGCTGGGTGGGTGTTGCAGCCCAGGATGCTGGAGACAAAAGCTGGATCCCCAGGAGCAACCTGGCTGACTGGCCCAAACTGAAAGCCTGAACTTACAGGCTCACCGGCTAAGGTGGGATACAGTGGAGAATGAACATGTAAGACTCCCAGTGTTGGCCTTGGGCCCCCACAGGACACCAATGTACATGTGAACATGCACATACACACATGCAAAAGTATTTTTTTAAAAAGGGATGGTGACAAAGTTTGGTAATGCCAGAGGCTGAGGCAAGAAGAACCCAAGTTCAAAGCAGCCTGGCTACAGAGCAGGACAGGGCAAATGAGGAAAGGAAAAGGCAGACAGGCAGGCAAGTCGTCAACAGAGAGGAGACAGCAAGTGCCAATGGTGGGGCCTTCCCTGCAGTTCCTAGGAGGGTCCTGCACATCCCCACAGCATAGCCTAGTGAGACAGATCAAAGGCCTGCTTTCCCCAGACCACCCATTTCCATCGTCACAAACCATGAGCATGAGTTTCACTGGTGCCACTGTACACAGCAACCCCACCACACCTCGCACTCGTTTACCTGCTATCCCCAATATGAACATTTAACATTCCACTCTCTCATAGGCTAGTTATTCCTAAGAATCAGTCATTACAGCAGATCCCAGGACCTCTTCACACACTTCAGCACGAGCACAGGATGCCCAGAAGCCCAGTACCAAGGAGCTGTCATCACCAGCATGGTGGCAGGAGCGGTGCACCTCGCCCATAGCTCTCAACTGCTCACCTGTTGGGATCTGCATGGCTAGCCAGAATGTTGTAACACCCCGTAATCAGCTTCTCATACACGCGAGCCAGGAACTCATCGGATTCCGCAGGTCCCAAGATGCGTTCCAGGGAGTTACTGCTGATCTCAGCAGCACTCTCTGTGCTTGACTCCAAGAGAAGCGGTAGCAGAGTCCGGATGACCTGTGCTGGGTTCATCTCGTCCGACCACCTGCAGCCAGGGAGACGGAAGCAAATGAGGGGACATGTCTTGAAATGCTGCAAGGCCAGGGCTGGCCAACTGGGGAGAGCTTCTAGTTTAGTCTTTTTCCCTCCCTGACAACTATTTCTTATGTGCGTATACCCATACCATTTCATATTCTTCTTCACTGTCAGAAGCAAAAATCACTTCCATATAACAATTCATTTATTAAAATAAAAAAATTAATAAGATACATTTGCATTAGAATAAAAGAAGCTAAAACCAGAGAAAGCAATTCATCCTTGAAAACTGAGAACAGCCAGGAATCTGGAGCACTTTGAAGGCAATGCAACATGATCCCCCGGTGACCCAAGTGCAGGATGACAAACTGTCTGGTGGCCGGCCCTACTCCCTGATCCTAGCAAACACTTCGGAGTAAAATTACTACCACCTCAACTATACTCTACCCCTTCAGCCACAAGACAGCACATCCACCATGGACAGCGGCCTGGGCTCCAGGCTCTAGTACTCACACAATCAGATCTCCAGTCAACCTGACCAGGGAGAGAAGGGTATGTTTCAGGGAAGCCGCCAGGGGCAGACTCTGGCCACACAGAGTCCCCAGGTGAGCAGCCTGCACGGCACTGATGTAACTCTCTGATGGGACGGTGTCGTTGGCAAATGCATTGCGCTGAAAGGAAAAGGATCAGGTGCAACAGACAGATAGACCGTCAACCCCAGACAAAGGCCACTGATGAAATTTAAAAATCTACCATAAGCTAGGGCCTCACTAAAGTTTGCAAGCAGTGCCCTCCACTCCACTATCCACAGGCTCCTGAGGACACTGCGTTGAGGGGAAGAGGCAGCCAGATATCATTAGAACAGGTTAATAGTTAAATATAACAAACACACAATACTCCCTCCCAACAGATCTGAACATACTGCTGCCTGTCTAGAATGGCTAGGAAGGATCTAGATTTTGCAATGCATTTGATTCCCACTACTAGGACTGAAATTATCCTTAGGAACACTGCTGGGCGCTATCAATAGGCCCCAGTTGTGAAGCCAAGAGAAGACGGATCATACCTTGCTCCTCTATAGAACTTTAAAGAAGGAATAATCCGTCTGCAGAGGTAGTGTGAGTGGGACAGACACAAGCACTCCACAGCACCGACAGCCCAGAAAGCCTAAGGCCTTAAGGTCTGCCGCAAGAACTCATGGCAGAGAGCAGCGGCTGACACACTGACACACATGTAGCATAACCTGTGACAGCACATCACAGGGAACCAGAGTTTCACAGGTGACAGGCAAGGCTCAGAGAAATACAGTGGTCTGTGCTCTGGTAACGTGGACTGCAAGGCAAAGGGGCCACCTAAGAACACTTGGGTAATCAAACACACTGACTACTGACTCAGCTGTAGCCAGAATGGTAATATGACATTATCTGCAAGGAGCCAATTCAAGCCTAAAGAATAAGGACATATAAAGGGACTTAGTGTCCACTAGTAGTCCTGGAACCCAAAGGGACTTACCCAGGATCCAATGTTGGGAAACTCATTGGTACTGATGGTATTCCAGGACTCACAGACAGACTGCACTGATGACGGTAAATTCTGCACTAAAGTTGGACCTGCAGGCAACAGTAAGGATGAGCAATCACCACAAGAAAGAAGGAATGATGGAGTATCTAAAGCAGCCCCAAATGTCAGAATCATTACTAAGACAGCTTAGATGGCTATTCTACAGCTGAATATGTCGAAGACACAGCTAGTTACCCAGCAGCTAACAATCCTACCAGTCACGTTCTAATCTCACAAGTAAAGATGACAACCGAAAACAAAGGAGGGAAGCATCTTAGCACATCAGGCCCCAATCGCCATCAACCCTGTCGCCTCCACCGCGGTCTCAGAGGAAGTACTGCTTTGAACCCCTCCCCGACCCCCCAGAAGACAAATCCTGAGGGCAGGAATCATGAATCCCCACGCACAGCATTCAGGAAAGCAGTAGTGAGACTCCAAAAGTTAAGATTATTAAATGTGGCACTGCGGACACATGTGGCTGTAAAGAATAACGGGGAATTTCTGAGTTGAACTGCAATCCTGCTCAGGAGCTGATTCTCCACCCTGTTTTTATTGTTGTTGTTGGTGGTGGTGGTGGGGTTTTTTGCTAGATCACTCCTGGACAAGGACAGAGACTGTTACTAAATTCTGCAAGTCAAAGAACTCCACAGAGCCAGCAAGGAACTGCAAGCAGCCTTGTTCTCAACTAGTGGCTCTTGGTTTAGATTTCGGCTTCACTGACTACATAGGAGTCATGGCTAATGAACTTGTACTAAACCTCAGTTTCTCTGTAAGTAAACTGGAGAAACGACACAACAGAGTTACTGGAAGAGCCAATCAGATACACCCATGGAAATGCCTGACAGTCAAGGTGGCTCAGGTAAGGCTAGTAGGCAGAGTGAAGAACTACTACATGGCCCAAAAGCACTTGCGGTCACTTACCCAGTGTGTTTGCCTTGCACCTACTAGAGCCGATAGCCAAGACAGCTGCAAAGCCGTGCAGCTTCTCCTGCGAGGGCTTCTCGGTGGATCCCTCTTCATTAAGGTTCTGAAGCAGATAGGCTCTGAAGGGGAAAGAGGAAGGAAACACTGTAAGAAAAAGGTTCCCCCATGCCCAGGAGAAGCTAACCTTAGAGAGGCTGAAGAGCCAGCATCTCTGTTTCCAGCCTACTTAAGGACAAGTAACAGTGCCAGCTCCTCATGAGCAACTATTTCCCAAACAGCCCACCCTCAGAAAAGCTCCCAAAACATGATTCCATGACCAACAAATCTAGAGGATCCTGAATATGCCTATCCTACCTCCCCTTCTTAGAAGGTCAGCAAAGGACAAATGGACAGATGGGGACACACATACACACATTCTGAGACTATATTTTAAAAGATAAGTCTGATAATGTTGGCACGCTTTTAATCCCAGCACTCAGGAGACAGACAGGGAGATCTCAGAGTTTAGGGCCAGCCTGGTCTACAGAGTGAGTTTTAGGACGACCAGGGCTACAAAGAGAAACTATTTCTTGAAAAACCATATAGATGGATGGATGGATGGATGGATGGATGGATAGACAGATAGATGTATGTGTGTAAAAACAAACAACAGAAAACAAAGCTTGTTCAGCACTAATTTATACAACATTTCCCAACTTATTAGCCACAGAAAAGCCAGCAGCAGTTCAGTTTGGAGAAGCACCAGCCCATGAGGCAGATCAAAGCCTAGGTTCTGAAGAGGGCAGGTCCATGCTTAGTTGTGGCTGCTGCATCACACCAACATCAAGAACGATGCCTGGCACACAGTAGGGCATTTGTTACCTAGTTAAGCTTCAAGTTTGTTCAATATAACTGCCTCCAGCAACAGCCCTCAATCTACAAGGTGTTAGACACTAAGAGACAGAACTACTTAAGTTACACCAATCCAGGTCCCTATCAGCGAATAATCACTACAGAACAGGGGTTGAACAATGAGATCCCAGGGACCAGATGATCAGTGAAGTGGCCAGACAGGACCTGCTGCAAGGAAAAGCAGCTCCCCCACAGCACCAGACTGTTGTGTTGAGGCTAGCTTTGCCAGCCTACTCAGACTTGCTCACAAGAGCTTCTGGGGAAAGAGAAGTGTAGAATCGAGGTCTCATGCAGCTGAGTCAACTGCCAGTCCTCCTGTTTGTGTGCCCTAAGTGCTAGAATTGCCGGTGCAGGCCACTAGGCCTCACTGTTCCTTCTTTTCACTCCAAGCACTGAAGACAGAATCTCCCAGTTCCAATTTAGGGAAAACTGGGAATCTCAATTTGTGGGTAATCTCCAATTTGTATATACTGAAAATGAACTTTAAATTTTTAAACATCAACTGCTGAGCAAGTTTTAAAGAATGTGTAATTTGCAAGGTTTGAGGAAGAAAGAGAACAGCTTGAAACAGCCTCTAACCCATTAAGGAATATTTGTCTCTCTGTAAGCCCACATCTGGGAGGGCGGCTGAGGCCAGAGGACTGCCACAAGCTCCAGAGGAAGCCACAGACTGAGACTGTTTCAAACACAGTTAACAACTGGTCCTAGGTCTGGGTCCATGAAATAAAAGTCCTGCAAGGGCTCTATTCTCACAGAGAACAGACACTCAGAAAAACCCCTATCCTCTCTGTAGCCTGGAGCTGGACTTCTCCAAGTACTTGAGGAAATTAAACATCCTGGGACTCATGAGCTGACTGAAACCTCTCTAATTGTCACCCTTTCACATCCTGCACCAAAGAGAAAAAGCAAAGCTCACACACAAGGAAAGGATACACACAGACAGACCCAGGGATCTGTCAGAGAGACTGCTAGTCCCCCCACCTAGTGAATGAGGCGTAGGTGTCAATGAGCTGCAGCGTAGCTGGAAGGAGGTTCTTAGTGATCTCAGATGATTTATGAGGATCAGTCTCTGCAGCCATCTTAGAAAAGTGCTCATCCAGAGAGACCTGGACCTTTGAGACAGCAGCATCCAGGGTGTAGATGGACTGAAGACTAGGGATCTCATGCAGCTGGAGAACGGTGGTGCAGTCGATGGAACAGAATGACGAGATCTTTAAAAACACCCAGAATATGAATCAGCTGTGGCGAAAGGCCCTGGCAGAGCCCAGCTCTGTCATCACAATGAGAACAGCAGCTTACCTGTCGGGCAAAGTACTCCTCTACAATCTCAACATCGTACTTCACGGACCCACACTTGCTGGCGGCCAGTTCTATGAGAGAGCCCGCATGCTCGGGCTTCATGCCTTGTTTGATAAGGTGATCCTGTTTGGATGGCAAGAAAGAGAGTTTAGGAACACAACCTGGAAAAGTCCAAAGCTTTCATTAACTTTAAAAGTCCCAGTGGTACAAAGCAAGTCACCCGTGAAGCTCCCTCACAACACGCTGGGCTCCCCTTTGGCACCTTTATCCAGTTGACATAGGAACTGATCCGGAGCCGGGACGACCATCGCAGAGTGTGTAAGATGTCACATTCACTCATCTCAGGTGAGTTCATGGCCAGCTGGTTCATGTAAGTCTTTGAAGGTGGCAAAATTCCTAAGATCCTCCAGAGAATCAAGAAGTAATACTGCAGGGCGCACGCCTCCTGAGGAGATGAACAGAGCAGTGGAAGCATGTGGCATGCTTAGTCCCCGATGTAACAAGTGTTCCAAAGGCAGCCTTCCAGGCAGAACCTGTGCTACTGTGAACTGGGAGGCCTGCTAGAGCATCTTAGCACACAGGCACTAAGCCCGACAGGCACATGCCCTAGGACACTCCGTTCCTCTCTGCACATTTAGAAGCTGCAAGGATGCTCTCAGGCAGCTCTGGCTCCCTAGAACTTTATCATCTAACCAAGAAAAAGACAACATAAGCTGGGCAAGACCACAATCAGCCAGCCCATTAGCAAACAGCCTGAAACTACTGAGAACTATTCTGAGATGTCAAGAAATCCACACGCACTCACAGGCCCATAAAAGTTCAAGTGTGAGGCTTCTGCCATGACACAACAATCAGGCAGCAACATTTGGGCAGCTATTAACCCTCAGAGTCACATTAATCAGCTTCAACCAAAACATAATATTATAGCTGGCAAAACATACAAACTACGTAGAAATGCTATTGAACCAGTTAGTTCTGCAAACGTAGCTCAGGCCCAGAGGGAACTTCAATAGGATGAGGGGTCACCACACACACACACCCAGCCCCTCCCAGTGTCCACCTTCTTACCAGGGCTGCCACGTTCTTATTTTCCTTCCTCCTGACTGTATCAAGCTGAGATCCAGCCGCAAGTAGGGTAGTCAGTGAGGAATAAAGTTCCTCATACTTCACAAGCTTGGAGAAAAGAACCTCACATGCCTAATACCAAGAAAGACCAAAAACAATACAGGTGTGAGTGTGGTGATGTACACTTCTGAACCTAGCACTTCGGCAGAGGCAGGGGGATCTCTTTGACTTCCAGGCCAGTTGACTGCACGGGGAGACTCTGTCTCAGAAAATTAAAAAAAAAAAAAAAAAGAGAGAGAGAGAGAGAGACAATTCTTCATACTGGAACATTTACCCCTCCTGGCCCTCCATGAAAACTTAGCCTCCTGACTATAAAAACATCCCACCTCATCCTTAATCGGTCCCTTCTTGCAGCAGACTGGTGATGTGGCTTTACACTTAAGTCTGTATATTAGAATGACAGAGTAAGACAACCATTTTTATTAAATGATTTGTTGATCTGTTAAGTGTCTGATGTTTTCCTGTTAGACACTCAAATGCTAACACAGGCCAAATTTCCTCATAATAGAAAGTTATTACCCATCTCCAACTTAGCATCTGTGGGGTGCCTGCCCCACGTGAGGAGAATGAAGGGCGCCTGCCCCACGTGTAAAAATGGCTTTCAAATCTCGAGCAGGGCAGGGCAAGGCAGGGAGGGCAGGGCAGGGCAGGGCAGGGCACACCTTATTTACTCAGGAAGCGGAGGCAGGATGATTTCTTGACCTCCCTTAGGCATTTGAAGCTACCTTAGTAAGCATATGGAAAGACCCTAACTCTTGGGGGTGGGGGGGGGGAGGAGAAGAAAGAAAAAAGGACATAAAAAAAAAAAAAAGAAAAGAAAATTCCAGTACCTCAGAATCCAGCCGGTTCGAATCCTCCTCGGAGGCTTCTGTGGACAGGACGCAGTAGAACCTGGGTTGCGGGGCTGCATCTGGAAAATGATGACCTTATTAAGCAGGTGTGAGGCATGTGAAAGTCAGTGTCTAAAACTTTTCTAAAGCAGCAGGTGATGTGCCACCCACAGGAGGAGACTGAGGCAAGAGGCTAAAGTGTCTCCTTAGAGTCAAGCCTCCACCAACAAAGACCAGTACGTCATCACCCTCTTGCTGACAATCTTCCTTCTGACCTGATGAAAAATGTTTGGACCAATTTTCTTCTACTTCCTTGAACCCATGATACAGAGGAATGTTGGCTCGGCGGCTGCTGATGTCTTGGGATCCAGTTGCCCACCCAAAAGGGGGGCTTAGCAGGTTGTGCTGCACCTTTGAAACACAGACGTTTGAGTTAAGGATGCGCAGTCATCAATATCCTTTTCATACCAGGGATAATAACATATCTCGCAATGCCAAAACTTGCAGCATCAATTGAAGATGAAATTTCAAGATTTTTCTGTAATTTCCTTTGGAAAGCAATTTTTGCTAGTGCATCAAGGGGAATGACGGTCCATGACCTAACTAGTTTCAGAACTGCTGAGCACAGCGCCTCTTAACCATCCTCTCATCCTCTCGTGTGTATTCACAGAACACTACAACTACAGCATTTACTGCGGGACCCTTCCTCAGGCACTAATACCGAGGGAGGGGCAAGGCTGAGGACACTGTTGCTACTGGCAATGCAGGGTAGATGACAGAGAACATGTGTGAGTACACACAAGAACAAGAGGACAGCCACCAGTCAATCAACTGCCATCGAGCAGTCCCCAGTCATCACTTCAGGCCAAACAGAAAGGCCAATCCCAAAGGCTTAGGTACCCCTACCCATAAAGCCTTCACAGCCACAGATAAAACTTTATTGCCTGCAAAGAATGGAGCTCTCAGCAGGACAGCAAGGAAAGGGTGCGGGTCTTCACCTGCTCAAACAGATACACAGGGGCTTTGGAGTACTGATGAAGTAGGTAGTCGAAGATCAAAAGGAGGCGTGCCAGGATCAGCGGCGCAGAGCGCATCTGCACCTCCATGTTAACACTCAGCTCCTGGATGCTCTGCACCAGCATGGTCAAGATGGCCCGGCGGCCCTTCTCAGAGAAGCTGTGGAAGATGAGCAGCAGCAGCTGCAGGTGCTCCACATTCAGGTCTTCTGTCTCACTGGGCACCAGCCCCTGCAGTGCGTTCTGCTTCATTGTAGTCAAAAACCTGGAGCAGAGAAAAGGGGAGCATATCTGGTGGAGAAACCCCAGAAAAGCCCCCAAGCCCCCAACACCCAGTGCTGCAAGAAGAACAAGTTAGTTAAAGAACAAAACTGGTACAGAGAAGCCAAAAAGTCAGTTGTGGGCCAGCAAGATGGCTCAGCGGGGTGAAGAGGCTTGCTACTAAGCTTGCCACTCCTTGTTCCAACCCCAGGTCTCACATGAAAGAACCAACTGCACAAGTTGTCATCTGACCTCTACAAGAATGATGTGACACAAGTGATTGTTGACGCACGCACATATGTACGCATGCACATACGCATGCATGCACGCACGCACGCACGCAGAGTTCTAAGCCAGGTGGGGTGGGCAGTGAGACCCAGGAGGGAGAGGGAAAGAAGATGCTATCATATTCAGGAACTTGTCAGAGAGCTTTATAGAGAAGGAATGAGCACATCCAACTGTCTCCTGTCCTCTGGCCTTTAGGAAAGAGATTTGCGCTTTAACAAGGGAGCCCTTCCTCCATCCCTAGCTCCCAGAGCCTTCTTGCACGACTGTGCCATGAAGAACACAGTGACCCTCTGGCATTCGAAGAGGGCTATGATCTCAAAAATCCAACATTACAGCTATTTGATCCTGGGCTGGGGGATAGAAGAGCAAAGCCCTTTAGGAAAACAAACTGCTTTGAAGCCTAACCATGTAAACAAAACTGGCAAAAAAAAAAAAGCCCATCTAAGGGGGATTTAGGTGATTAGGCTTAGCTTCCCCCAAGGAAACAAGTTCTTTAAAATTTATCCAAAAATGGCAGCAAGCCACTCTACATGGGCTCGTGTAGGAAGCACACTAACCAAGGGGAGCTCAGCCTTTCTCTTTCAGGAGACTGGTCATTTTTGGAATCTGGACTCCGAACAACAGTGATCACTAAATCCCCCTGCAGATCACTAAATCTGGCTACAGAAGGCATCTCCTCCCGGACCACGCTGTTTAACCTGGCATCTGCCAAACTCCCCCGTCACCTCTCCACCCTTCCTAAGCACACAAAGTAGCTTCTCACAGCCAGACTGCCAACCAACCAGTCAGACCCCTAAAAACAGTACTCAGTCGCCTACAGACCTTGTGTTAGGGCCTTACCTGTCCCACACTTTCAGGCATTCAGGGACATCAGGGTCACCTTGTGCTCCAGCTTTATGCTGCCAGATAAGCAGGAGGCGGGAAAGCACAGAGAGGCCTTGGGGGTGAATGTACAGGGGCCAAGGGCCTTCGGAGAAAGGAGCAACTCCCAGCTGCTGTAGCAGTGTATTCTGAAAGGAAGGACACAGCAGACCATTAGAAAAGAGACAGAACAAGTCAAAAGGTTCTGTGCTTTACCTACACTCCTTTTTCAGATAATGAATAAAGGACCTGGCAGTATTCTCTAGAAGAGATCTGGAGAAAAAATCCTGTTATTCAACAAATTAGAAAAATAAGATGAACCCCAATCACACTTGCAGCTGAAACAGAGCCTACAACAGGCACTGGAGACAGACAAAGTCTCAGAGATAGTGGAGTCAGATAGCTTTCAGGAGGCTGGAAAGTGAACAGTTGGTCCCTCCAGGAGGAAATTCAACAGATGTCACAGCAGTAAGAGGACTGGGTGTTTTTGTTTTGTTTTGTACTGTTTTGTTTAGACAGCCTGCTGGTCCCGGACTCACAGGGATTAAAGGCATGTGCCACCACACCTGGCTGTGGACTTCATTCACAGCTAGTTGACAGGTACCATCCTCAGTGGAGGGGTTGGTAAGTAGAGAAATGCAGCCTGTGCAAATCCGCATGACTTTCTCAGCAGAGCTGTCCTTGCTCCCAGCTGAGTATCTCTCCTGGCCAACTAAGTGCAAATACACACAGTGAGTAGGTGCCACTGAACACCACACACGTGTTCTGCCATACCACTCCAAATGTGCCTGATCTTGTACCAACACCAAACAAATGCCTGATTTCCCATACAGCTTTGGAAGACACAAATCATGCTAAAAGAAATCTCTAAGTCTAACAAACTAAATGCAACTCCTTGGAATTCAGCATCCATCATTCCGACTACACGGATCTTTAAGCACCAGGCAGTTACCCCAGGACAAGCTGTGAGCATGCCAGGCAGTCAAACGGTGGAAGTTCCATGTTCCACGTCACTAATGAAGAACACAGAAGACCGTTCACAGGATGGAATGGGGAGGGCAGGTTTATTCCAACAGCATCGATTGCAAGGGGGCAATTCTGAAAGGGAGCCCTGCCTGGATGGCCTTACCTGACCTTAGCAGACTGCCTGATCCACACACTAGGAAAGCAGCAGAGGGGCTGCACCCAGTGCAGTTCTTCCATAGCCCTCCAGTGGGAAAGCCCATGTGCTGAGGTAACAAAAAGTCATCAGTAAGGCTTTCATTTCCTCCCTAAGTAACAATAGGTTATGGGTCTCACTAAGAACAGGAGTCCTTTAAGGTCCTGACAGCTGAAGAACAAGTTCAAGACACAGCTCTCTACTTTTAATTCAACACCTGGACAAATATGCTTCGTATATTACTCCAAAGAAACAAAGCCCACATAGAGGGATTCAGTGACAGACAGGTGAGGGCAGGCGACCTTCACTTCCGACAGTCACAGCAGAGGTATTTACAGAACTTACAGCCCCAAACAGAGGCCTGGGGATTCCCTCTGCCCTGCTGTCAGCATCAGATGCGAGCCCACAGCCCCCTCTCCACTGCTGAGGGCAGCATCTGAGCTGGCCCCCTGACCAAGAATGTGAATTTTTAACAATCTCCTCAGGAATCTCTGGGTACACTAAAGACTAAGAAAGACTACTTCTGCTCATTACAGAAAGTTAGCAGCTGGGTGCAATGACAAGTGCCTGTAATCCTAGGCTAATGCAGGAGGACTGCCCAGAGTTTGAGACCAGGCTAGGCTGTATCAAGTCCCACAACTACAAAGAAGTCTAGTCTTTTTTGTTTGTTTGTTTGTTTTGTTTATAAAAATAAACCAAGTTATCAAAACAAGAATACTACCAAATATGAGGAGAGGGTGTGAACCACGCTACCTGACGTCTTGTTGGTTGGCGTGAAAACAGCAGTACAACCTGACGGGCTGTCACTCACCCAGCACGACCTGGCAATTCTACTCCAAGTGACAGCCCCAAGAGAACCAGTCTCCTCCACACAGAACAGGTAACACAAGTAAGAAAGACCATAACAACATCTGGAATGCAATGAGCCTGGACACGACTCAAATGTACCCCAGTGGAAACGGACGGACGGAGATGAATCAAGTGATACAGTGCAAGCACAATGGGTATCAGAGTGCAATGTAAATAAAGGCTCCAGAAATACCCACTACAGACAAACCTTGGCCACAGACACTGGGCAATCAATACTAGGTGAAAAGTAAAGCACACAAGCACAGAATGCTGCTCACTGTAAGCTAAAGTTGTGCTTCATTTGGTGCTTATATACATATGAAACCAAAAAAATGAGGACTTAGGATTGAGAGCACATTTTCTTTGATGGGGAGGACCGTGCACTGCATGGTCACATTCAAGGTCTCGGACTAAGTTTTGATGACAGTTTGTAGAAGAGAGCATGTCTCTTGCGATCTGAATGCTTGCTCCCTGAAAATACCTTTCACTCTGTACTTCCCCAAGCGACGGGTGAACATTTGTCAACCATATTTTGTAAATAGCTTTTGGTGAGTACCACCTACTGGTCTACCAGGAGAAGCACTGGGAGTTTATCTGTTTTCTTCCTTTAATCTTCATGACTTGGGGGAAAGAACACCCTTTTCGTCCACAGATCCTAACCTCTGCACAAAGCAACACAGAATACCCGAGTGCAGCTCTGCCCAGCAGAGAATAAGGGCAAAACACCCTTCAATGACAAGAGCCACAACGTTTTAGGGAAAGCGTAAAGCACTCCCTCTTGGGCAGCCATAGTGCACACCAACCTGCAAGTTCGGGGACTGTAGGTCAGAAGTCACCAGGGAGTGGTTGAAGTGATAGAGAGCAGCAGCAAAGTCCTCATCCGACGACCCTTTGGACAGAGGGAGACAGTTACTCAGGAACTTGGAACCCTAAGTGCCCTGCAGCAGCGGCACCCAGCTTTTCCACTGACCCTTGAGTCCGTCTTTGTCCACCTCCTTAATGATGCTGGCCAGGGTGGCCATATGGTGCTCTGAAAGAGAGGCGCTCAGGTAGTCCCGGATGAAACTGCTCCGAGAGTTCAGCATGGAAGATGTGATGAAGTCCAGGATGTTGGAAGCCAGCCCTAAGAACTAACAGGGGCAGAAAACCACTCAGAGCAGGGCCCCCACGAGATATAAAGCTTCTGCCTACCCTAAATTCAACTAGAACTGCACACGCCCATAGGTCCCCAAAAGCGAAGACTATCACTTAATTCTTCCAGTGGGAATGTCCACAATGACACTCAGCTGCACAGAAAGAAGGGCAGACCCACTTGATGCAGCCAACCGCAGAAAACACTGTGTGAGGCAGGACACCTGAACTCATGCCATCCCTGTCCCTCAAGCCATTACCAGTAACATACTGGAGACGGACCCTGCATCAATGACTATTATATAATGATCTATACATACAGATAGTCTCACTTCTCTCTATTGTTAAATTAGTTTGTCATTGTTGGAAAAACTAATTATTAAATGATTATACAAGGGCTAGAGAGGTGACTCAGCGGTTAAAGAGCACTGACTGCTTTTCCAGAGGTCCTGAGTTCAATTCCCAGCACCCACATGGTGGCTCACAACCATCTGTAATGGGATCCAATGCCCTCTTCTGGTGTACTTGAAAAGAGCTACTGTGTACTCACATACATAAAATAAATATTAAAAAAATAGAAAAAATACATATAAATGTTTTATGCCCATAACCTTGACATGAAGCTATATAAGGCTACATTAAAGAATTGTGCCTGATTCATTACTCTGATGAACTATCAGAATAGGGGCTGAAATACAGAAGATAATCAATAAATATTGATTGAATCAATAAGAAAACATTTATGATGCACCAAACCTCTGCTAGAGGCTTTGAAAACACTCTTTCACAATGCCCTTCAGGGCAAGCACAGTCACTTCCCAACAAGGAGACATTCAGATTCTGGCCCAGAACCAGTAAGATTCAAATCAACTTCTACTTATTTATTCCTAGAGACTGTGCTAATTAATAACTGTTAGAACCAGAAGCATGTTATTTAATGACATGACTACTGCTGGAAGTTCTGCAGAGACAGATCTAAGTACTACAATCATCCAACTTATAAACACTCTAGCTCAGACAACATCTGCTTCTCAGCTCAACCACTCACTCTACTCAAGTAATCCCTCCCACAGACACTCAGAAATCCACTCTTACCAACTCAGGATCTTTACGACTGGCCAAGATATTGCCCTTCTCACCAGATGCCTGTTTATTGGGGCTTTTAACCCGAGGAGAGCTCTCCAGGGGAGGGGGTGGCGGAGGGGGTGGAGGCGCAGCTTTTTCTTTACTGGGAGAGATGGTCTCCTCAAACCATTGCCCCAAAATAGGCTCACTGTCATCATCTGAAGAGAAAGAGCATGTCACAAAAATAGCAATTTTTATGTGTGTGAACCTGTTTCCTGTAACTGCTCAAGTCAAAGATCACAGGACATCCTGATGTTGAAGATGGGAACTGACCCTGTCAATCTGTCAAGACCTCTAAATAGATACATAAAGTGATTCCATCTTATTATACACAGGATGCAGAAAGACTGATTTCTTAGGGGTCCAACAACAGAAGAGAAACCACTTCCTCTTATCTGCCTGCCGGGAAGGGCCAAACATTTATAAAAGCAAACTAGTCTCATCAGCTGCATACGCTAGACGGTAAGACTCGTACCCCTTGGTGTTTCCCCCTCTTCCACAAACTTGAGCATGAAAAACAAACCAAAAAACAAAAAAACAAAAACCTGAGACCATCCCCGCTACATGTCTGCAGCCCCTCCCTATGTGCTCCTCAGCTACAAGTCCATGGTTAAACCAAACCCCTGCCACATGGCCTTCTGACCTGTGCAGGAAGGACAGAGGTCCCAGCACAGGTCGTCAAAGGAGCGAACATGAACAGTTTGGTTCTGGCAGAAAAATGAAAAGCTACATGGGACTGACTGAAAGCAGTCATTAGCATTTCACCTTTGACACTCAACTTACTCTTTAGCCCAGGCTGGCCTCCAATTCAGTAAAGTACATCAATAATGACCTTGAGCATCTGCTTCTCTTCCTGCCTCCTTAGTGCTGGGATTACAGGTGTGTGTTACCACACCTGGTTTATGGGGAGGAGGGGATCTAGCCCAGGGCTTCATGCCTTCTTGGCAAGCACTTTCCCACCACTCCCTGTCCCTCAAGCTGCTCTTAAACAGCACATCATTTTAAGAACACTCAAAAGCAAGAACAGAAATGCACAAGACAGAGAAGCACAAGGGCTATCTCTGGCTACCTTGGCTACTGTCCTCCTCTGTGCTACTGAAGTCATCCTCATAGTAGGTGTTGGAGTCAGTGGAGGCGCTGGCATCGCTGCTCATGGAGCCCTTCCTCTGCCGCTGCAGGACACATGCCTAGGGAAACACAAGGGTACAGAGCATGTGAGCCTAGAGACAGAGCCAAGAGCTGGAGTATCCACCATGCTTCTGCTTCAGATGTGTCACCACGGACCACCAGGGTCAGCAGACAGCTAAAACTGGTAATCCATAACCGCTTCCAAAGTTCACAAACTACTCTGGGTACAGTGACATCATGTGCTTGTAATCCGCAAAGGCTGAAGCAGGAGGATCAGTTGTATGTAGTTATGCAAGCCCAGCTTAGGCGACAGAGACCTTAAGAAAGGGAGGCAGGACGAGAAAGAGAGGAGTCTGGGGAGGACTCCTTTCCAAAACTACCACCACAGTCTATGTTCATAAACATCATGGTCTATGTCAGCCTTACTCAACTCATCAATGGCTTAACTCCCACCCACCTTTCTGTATGAAGTTGAAAGTAAAGTCAAGAGCAGGTTTGTCAGCGGGACAGAGTCAATCAGCCGTTGAATCCTTTGTGTGGAGGTGCTCTGGGCCATAATACTTAGGACTGCAGGGGGACCATCCGCCTCCCAGCCCTGAGGATAACAAAATCAAAGTATATTAGTCATATTACTCTGGTGAGAAACAACCTCCATGGTGCTCGAGTCAGCATCCCAAGTAACCCCGCCAACCAACCCAAGGACTCCAGAGCTCCTCACCTTGTGAAGCGCCTCCACCTGCAGGTCTTGAAAGAGAGATGCCAGCAGCTTGATGGCATGGTTTGCCAGTATCACGGAGAGTACCCCAAATCCCTGATGCCTATACAAATAACAGAAGCGCAGACCTTAAAACCATTAGCAATGAATCACAACCTCAGAAATGGCCATTATCCTGCTGATCTGGCATCCTAGACCCCTTTACAGATCTACAAACCTTCCCTCTGAGGACAGAATTCTACACACACACACACACACACACACACACACACACAACCACCCTAACACTGCAGCTCACTCCCCAAAGCCCAAGTATGGACTGTCATAGGATCAACAGGCTTCAAGGCAAAAATTCCTTCCAAATGAAACTATTTCACACTAGCTCATATTTCACATCAGTTCAAAGCTGTTGACCAAAAAACGGTGATTAAACTTTAAAAGGAGTATTTTCTTTTTTTGAGGGTTGACAAGATGGCTTTAAAAGGTAAAGGTGCTTGCTGCCAAGTCTAATAATCTTGAGTTCTATCCCCAGGAACCACATAGTGAAAGGGAGAGAATCAATTCCTCCAAACTGTATTCTGACCTCCACAGATGTCCAATTGCACATGCACACACCACTCCTAACACCCTAACACCCTAACACACACACACACACCACATGCATAAAGGTCAAAGGTCACACCTGGATGTTGTTTCTACCTCTCCAGTGCTAGATTTACACGGGCACTTTGGGTTCTCAAAACTGATGTAGGTCCTCGTGACTGCACAACATGCCTAGCTGAGCTAGTTCCCTGGCTCCACACCCGGCCCCTCTGACAGCACTGAGTCCCGCTGATGCTAATACTTCTACTTCCACCTCATCCTGAACAATTCCTATCCAAACACAACACGGCTCCAACCAGCCTCTTGCTCTGGTCTCTTCACAATACTTGTGACAACTCATAATGGACTTGTTGCCTGCTATTTCTTCCCTTAGCAAATAAAAGCCAAAATGGGGGTAATGGCAGATTCTTGGAAAACCTAGTACTTGGGAGGGTAGGCAGAAGGACCAGGAACTGAAGGCTATCCATTGCACAGCATAAGAGACCGTATCAAAACAAACAAACAGAGAGGAGCCCTCCTCTGGCCTCCAGGAATGCATATGGTACACACAGACACGCGCGCGTGCACACACACACACACACGAATACATACATAGGCAAAACACCCATACAAATACAAATAAAGAGAGCTGGCTCAGCAGTTAAGAGCACTTGTTGCCTTTGCAGAGGATCAAGCTTTGGTCCCCAGCACCCACAGAGAATTGCAATCATTCATAATTCCAGTTCTAGGGGATCTGACCACTCTTCTGATTTCCATGGTTACTAGGCATGTGCATGATACACATCTATGTATTTAGGCAAAACACTCACACATAAAATAAATTTTAAAATAATTAAAACTAAGCAAATAAAATACAGCCAAGTACATAAAATAAAAAATAAGTACAGCTCCAGCAATGCGTCGATTTATAGAAGTGCATGAGCAACGCACTGTGTTCACTGGTACCCACTTCCTAGCAAGCACACCTCGTCTTTTGATCTGAACTTGCCACAGACTCTAAACACACACGTCAGACATTCCTTCTCCTTGTCACAGATGAGGAAATGGAATTAAAACCAACCATGACCTATCCAGATGCTGGGGCAAGAACATGAATCGTGGAGACCAGGGCCATTACTACTTTTGCTATTAAATTCACAGAGCTGGAAGGGGAGTCCTCTGACACGAAGACTTTAGTGCTCAGGACAGTGTGCTCAGAATGCATAGACCCCTCAACAATCTACAGCAGCCAATAAATAACCAAGCTCTGATGTGGGGTGAGCAGCTCATCACCCCTGTGAAAACAGAAAGCATAGCACAGCATTCACAAACAGCTTCCAGACAGACACATACCCTTTGCCAGGCCCCAGTTTGGGAGAGCCTACTCCCTCCTTTGTACGAGAAAGGATGTCTCTGACTCGGAGGGCAGCCAACGGGTCCTTCTCTTTCCCTTTGTCAGCCAGGGCTGTGGGGCTGAGGTTCAATATGAGGAAGAGGCTGTTGAGCAGACACCAGGCGCCCAATAGCTGGAAGTTCTGGAAGTGCTGTGGAGAAGAGAAAGGACAAAACCAGCCATCAGCAGGAAACCCACACCAGACAGAAGGTGCCTGCCTGCGCCCCGGATGCCTCTTACCTCTCCACCAGCACGGCGGGAACTGCTGATGGCCTGTCCAATCATGTCGTAGATCTCAAGCTGCCCGGGGAACAAACAGACATACAGTCTGAGCAGGTTAGGTCTTCATCACAAATCGAAACCCTACCTGAGCCAGCTCTACTAGAAGAAGTGTAACTGTTTGCAGGTCACCTGGTAACAGACTGCCACCAGTTTCTGACCTCATGAGGCACCGCCTGTACCTCCCTCAGCAGCAACACCTTCATGGGAGTTCTCATACACCCGTAATTATATGACGGAATAAATGTCAATCCTCCATGGCTTACGGCTGCCACAAACTTAGCTGTGTTTTCCACAGAAGGGGGAGCATGCATGGAAACAAACATGCCAAACACCTTGGCAGAATCCCTCTTAGAAACCTGTCCAGGGAAGGGGTGTGGAGACCGCAGACAGCCTACGCACATTCAGCATTTACTCTGGAAACCATTGAGGGCTTACTGGATGCTGGTCCACTTTGAGGCAGGCCATAGCAAATAGCATTTTGTCATAAGTGCATAGAAAGAATTAGCTGTCATGGAAAGCCGGTTGATGCAGAGCTGGGTGTATGGGAACTCCATTAAGAAAAAAAAGTGGAGCCGGGCAGTGGTGGCGCACGTCTTTAATCCCAGCACTTGGGAGGCAGAGGCAGGCGGATTTCTGAGTTCGAGGCCAGCCCGGTCTACAGACTGAGTTCCAGGACAGCCAGGGCTATACAGAGAAACCCGATCTTGAAAAACAAACAAAAAAAAAAGAAAGAGAGTGGATCTAGCCACACTCCCACATTCTAACAGTTACAGGCTGCCACGCCACCAGACACTTGACTTACACATTTCTGAACAATTGTGGCTGCATCACTTTCGTAGTCATCTTCTTTGGAGCTCGTGGACCCTGTCCGCACTTGCTGGGCACTACCCACATGAAGAATGGCCATGCAGGTGGCTACACTCACACCTGGAAAAGAACAGGCACAGAGCCCAACCTTGAGAATGCCTCAAACCCAAGACAGAAAGATGGGAACACCTTAGCCATAAACAACTGCATAACTTGACTCCTCCAAGAATTCCAAAGCGTGCATGTGTGTACATGCAGTGCTGCCGTATAATCCAGCAGCTATACCCCAGCTTCTCCCCCAAAGGAGCAGAGACCCCCATCACACAGGAAACTGCGCATGCACATTTGATGAAGCTCTAGTTATAACTGCCGACAAATGGAAGCAAGCAAGTTGTCCTTCAGGACGATAGACAAAGCCAGGCACGGCACATTTACATCTGTAATATTCAGGAGTCTGAGGCAGGAATCTCACAAGCTCAAGTCATGCCTGGCCAGCTTGGGCAACTGGACCACTACTTCTCCAAATAAAAAATAAAAAGGCTGCATATACAAACACATATTATAACACAGGCCAGGCATAAGTGAGGCCGTAAGCTTAATCCCTAACATCACACCCACACCCACCACACACACACCTACACACCCACACCACACCCACACCAGACCCACCACACCACACACCCACCACACACACACTCACACCACCCCCATCACCACACCCCCTCCCACACACACACAGACCTACCCTCCAGCTGTCAGACCCTCCCCCCATCACAACCTGACAAGCAGTAGGAAAGGGCTCTATGGAGACATGAATAGCACTCTTCAGGACTCTTCAGACACCACCTGCCCATGAAGCCACCCTCACACCCAATCTCACAGCAAGACTCAACCTCTCCTTGAACTGCACCCAAAACAGTCCCCGCATCTCCCAGCGCCCCTCTTGCATTGTTCTATATTATTCTACTTGGCTCTGTATTCTCTATCGTTCCTTGTGGGCAGGGACAACATACGAACATTGCTCATCTCAAATAAGACGAACAGCCTTGGGTTTTTCATATAGTATACAATAACTTCAAACACTATGAAATCAAACAAGCACACAGGACAAGTTTTGGCAGAGATGGCCATCAATACAGTACTTGCTGTGTAAACATGTGGCCCTGAGTTACAGCCCTAGAGCCCATTTTAGAAAGTCAGCCAGAGCCGGGCAGTGGTGGCGCACTCCTTTAATCCCAGCACAGAGGCAGAGGCAGGCAGATTTCTGAGTTCAAGGCCAGCCTGGTCTACAGAGTGAGTTCCAGGACAGCCAGGGCTACACAGAGAAACCCTGTCTCGGAAAACCAAAAAGAAAAAAAGAAAGGAGGAAAGAAAGAAAGGAAGGAAGGAAGGAAGGAAGGAAGGAAGGAAGGGAGGGAAAAAAAAGAAAGTCAGCCAGAAGTGGGGCATGTCTGAAATCTCAGAACTGAGGAGGTTCACTCGTGAATCCCTTGGGCTTGCTTTGCTGGCCAGCCTACTTGGTGAGCTTCTAGACAGCAAGAGACTGTCTCAAAACAGAAAGAAGAAACATGGACAGCTCCCGAGGAACAACACCCAAAGCTGACCTCTGGTCTCCAAATGCACCCCCCCCCCACACGACTGTACATACCCATGCAAGCCCATGTACACATGTGCATACACCCATGGACAATGTTCACATACACATAAACACAAACAAGTCAAGGCCAGCAGTTTAAACAGTAGATCACTTAGATTCCTGTAATGACTTTCCTCGGCCTACATGTGATATTAGATGGTCTCTGAAGTAAGGGAGCCAAGGAAGGAGAACAGAGTTCTCAGGATTCTCAGGGCTTCCTCAAATCAAACCCAGGTTGGACTGAAAAAACATTAAAACGGACATGCTAACTTCTCACCTGCATACAGACAGCTGAGGCTGAGCACTGTCACATCTTGCAGACGGGAAGGATTGAGGGGTTCCAGCACAGGCAGAGAAAGGGTATCCAAGGCCATGGTTACATCAATCACCAGTGAGTGAAAACTGGAACACAACAGGACATCAGCAAGGGTCACTAGACACACTCCCTTCTGTGGTCTCATAAAGAAAAGCAGCAGGGGTAAACACTAGCCAGTGACATCCCTTCTGACTAGAACATAGGTAGGAGGTCAAAGAGCACCTCACCCATTTCGAACAGCAGTGGCATCAGCTACTGTTGCAGGCATGATGAAGAAGGAATTGGCCACCACAGCATCCTGAAACCGATTGATGTAGCGCAGGAAATAGGGCAGGTTCAGGCATACTCGGAGCAGCTTCTCGGAGCCTCCTGGATTAACAAAGAGGCACAGTCTCGTAAAGGCCGCTGTCAGAACCAGCCCGGCACTCCTCCATACAGAAGCAGCACAGGCTTTGTCAGAAGACAGACCGGCTTTCTAGCAGCAGGCAGACTCTTACCAAGCTCTTGAAGGCTAGCCACATTCTGAGCTATGAACACATTCTTGGTCTTGACAGCAGAGGCCTGATCTGTGGATGACTGCTCTTCATTTTCTCCTTCCACCTGAAGAGGAACACAGGCATTATCACGACCGCTTGCCTGCGGCTGGGCACCTGCTAGGTACAAAAATAAGGCAGCTCCTTGGACATTCTCAGACATTCAACTACATGTGGGAAACTCTCTACTGATCCAGATGAAATAAGAAAAGTAGAGCAAGTCACGGCTCAGAAACTATTTTCCATCAAACACAGAGAGGCGCCTCATGAGGAGAGCAGCACAAACTTGTGTACATCTGCCCCGAGGAAGCACAAAAGAACCAGCAGCACGCCATGGTACAGACCATGCAAAGGAAGATGGGTGCACATCTGCTTCACTTTGTATGACTTGTTTTGTATGATTTTTTTCCACCGAAGCCATGCACAGAAATGTTGTTTAACTGGGAATATATTCTAAGAAATGCCTCATTGAATGAATCTGTCATTATATAAGTGTCTGAGTAAACTCACACAAACCAAGATGTCCACAGGTCACTAGACAGTAAGGTTTTATAGATCCACCATCGTGTGTATGGTCTGCCCCTGACCAAAATGGTATGCTGCCTTTTACGTAAAACATAAAACACAATCTTTTCCCAGCTCTATCATCTTACCACATGAAGATGAGGCTATTTGGGCAAAAGAACTCACCAGAGCCTGTGGACCAACAGGAGGAGACGGTACGGTTCTAGGGTTAAAAACTGAGGTCAGCTGGTTCAAAAAGTTCATCTGTACCTCCTTCTGCCTTAGCTCTGGGCTTACTGGTGAGGCCAGCTCTTTCTGGTCTTCCACTGAAAAATTGAGAAACAGAAAGGGGGAGGATGAGAAGAGCACCCCAGAAGGCAGCGGTGGCCACAGAGGTGGTCATGGAGCCAGGAGTGCAGGGCACACACCATCTGAAAGCGTCTTCACTGTCTGTGGAAGCTTGGCGGACTTCATCATTGCTGTAAAGGTGATAATCTCTGTTCTGTCTAGTCGGCTACAGCCAGTGCACAGGCCTTTTATCAGCAGAATCAAGTGTTTCTGAAAGTAAAACACGGTCACATATGTCTTTTAGAAAATTCTATGCTTTGGGGATTCTAACTAGTATGGGGTCAGATTTGGGTTCCTACAAGTAACTGCCATGTGAAGGGCTGGGAGTGTAGTGCAGGGCCGGAGCAACTGGCTAGCATGCAGCTGGCCCAGGGTTCAATCCCTGGGGCCTCCAGAAGGGAGGGTGGAGGTGGGGAGAATAAGATTTCAGTGAAAAGTACCAAAGCAAAGATCCCAAACTGATGGTCATAAAGACCTAACCCGTTTGCAAATCAGTCTTATTCTCAGAGTGTATCATTTTTTTCTGTTTCCAACTTGAGGCTGTGGTTAACTTTTATAAAAACTCAAGGCCTTAAGACAAACAGATTCCTCACAAGTCTCAATAATACACAACAAGGTAGCTGGACACCTCCATTCCAGCATGGCAACAACCTGCCATAGACAGAGTGCCAAAGCCAGGCCCTTCAAGCCTGCCACCCTGCCAATCACACACCTTTCTCTCTGTTCCCTGCTCACACATACGGAAACTCTTGAAAGACGCCAGCCTATCTATGGCTGGTAAACTCTGCCCACTGCTGGCTCACATAAATGAAGTTCATAGTATGTATTCACTCCCTTCCCCATTCGGTCCACCCCTGCAACCCCAGGTTTGCAATATAAAGACCTCTGCTGGCAACACACAACAGACGAGGTATGGCCCACAAATAGTTACTATCTGCCAGCCTCAGAAAAGGTTTATCCACTTCAGCCTGATACCACCCATCCATCAGTTCCCACACTCCGAAATGTTTTTAAAGTAAGGGCCCAAAACAGAGACTCTGCTCTCACCTGGGACACAGCACATGCCTCGTCCGGGTTCTCCAGACGCAGGAGGGAAAACTCAATGAGAACTTTACAGGCAGCTGCCACCGACTGAAGCTGGTTCCGGGGAACTGGGAAACAAGAACAGTCACTTAACGGCCAACAGCTCTGCCTCACACTCAACAGAACAACAGAGCAAGCACTTAGCTCGGGAGGTTCAGCACTGTCAGCAGCTAGCACCCTCTGGATACAAGGGCCAAATGCTCACACATCCATTGAGGTAGTGTTTACTAGAAATTAACATAACTTTAACAGGAAACACACTACACTTTCTGCACATTAAATGCATTAGCTCATCCTGTCTTTAGGCCACTCTGTGAGAGAGATTTCCATCCTCTCTCACCTTATTTTATTTATTGTATGTTTCTACTGGTTTTGCCTGTACATAGATGTATATACATGCACATGCACGCACACACACACAGTACCACGGAGATGCCTAGTGCCAGAGGTCAGGAAAGGGTATCAAATCCCCTAGAATTGAAGTTAGACATTGTTGTGAGACACCACATGGCTGCTGGGAAACAAACCCGGTCCTCTGAGAGGGTTTGTTTAGCAAGTACTCCTAAGTACCACGCCCTCTCTAGCCTTCTTTTGTTTTTGAAACAGTCTCAATACACCCTTCAGGCTGGCCTCAAACTCCCTATGTAGCCTAGGGATCCTGAACTCCTGATCCACCCACCTCACGTTCCCCAATGGTGGGACTGCAAACACACCACCGCGCCCTTCCTCCTTCCATCTTTGTGACAGATGAGCAAACTAAATCACACACAAGCTAAACCACCTAGAGTTAAACGACAACAGTGAAGTCCTGGAGGTTTGCCTTGTAAGTTCATGCTGTTGGCCACTAGAGAATGACCTCTCCTTGTCACAGGTGCTACGTGACATTATGCAAGACCTGCAGTTGCTTCCAGAAGCTGCAAGAGCTCATAACAACCCTAGACTGGAAGGTTATTCAGAAGCAATTTGACCAGCTGTTTCCAGTTTACCTGCTTAGCAAATAAGTGAGCAATTAGTTCATCAGAACTGAAAAATGTGAAGAGTCTGAAATAATGTAAAACAGCACATGGTCACTTTGACATGGGAAAACTCAGCAAATGGGGAGCAAAGGTCAAAATCTCTTTATACCAAAAAAGACAAAAGAGATTCATATGCATGCCAAAACCAGTGAGGAGCAGAACATCCTTACTGGGTGCTAGCCCATGTCACTACCTACCAGCATCACTTTCAATGAATCAATCTGCCACAGGTACAAATGCTTTGACACCAGGCAAGTTCCAGGCCAGCTTGGATGACTTAGTGAGCTCTAAACCAGCCTGGGCCAAAAGTCTCAGTCAATGAATGAAGGAAGGAAGGAAGGAAGGAAGGAATGAAGGAAGGAATGAATGAGGGGTTCATAAGGCCTCAATCGTAGCTCAAGAATTACTGATAATTTATAGATGGTGAGGGAGGGTCATTTTTCTTTGATATGGTCTCTGGCAGGCCGCCGGGGCTCCAGTGAAAGACCCACACCTGTGTGCATCAGACAGCACTGACTGACTTGGTGAGTTGTTAAAAATGAAACAGACCATGAAGTTGGGAGGGGACATGTGGGGGGATACAGGGACAACGGGCTGAAATATATGTAAAATGTATATATATATATATATATATGCATGCATAAATACATACACACTCTCTAAATATACACATGAGGTTTCAAAGAGTCAACAATATTACATGTAAAAAGAGGCTGGAGAGAGGGCTTAGCAGTTAACCGTGTACTGCTCTTGCAGAGGACTCAAGTTTGATTCCCAGTCATCACAACAGGCAGCTCATAACCCCTGTGACTCCACCTTCAGGGGATCCAATGCCCTCTTCTGACCTTCAAAAACAACTGCACTCACGTGCACATGCTTATAGACAGACACACACACACACACACACACACACACACACAAAACTAAAACTGAAAATAAATTTCTAAAAAAAAAAACTAAAAAAGGCAAGGAAGCATAGAATCACATAAATAAAGTGGAAATGACAAAAAAAATATTAAAAACTAATAAAGTGCTTTTGATTGATAGAAAAATGGACTAACTCCACAGCTATGAGGCAAGTGACTAAGCCAGCAGCTTCTCAAGTCCCTGTGGCTGGCCCAGAGGAGGGCTCTACACTCCCTCCTAGGGCAGGAAAAGGGCAGAGACAGACAGACACACAGACTTCCCCACACACAGATGTACACAGTCTTACTCACAAACACACACAAACACACAGACTAAAACAAAATTTCCTGAACAAATTGTTCAAGGAGAGATTCCGTAGCCCCATCCTACCCCATTCCCAGCCCCGGGTACCAGAGCAGTCGGGCGCACTCACTGAGGCTGCAGACCGTGGTGATGTAGTGCGTGGCCAGTGCGACAAACGATGAGTAGAACGGCTCGTACTGCTTCTCGTGGTGTAGGATTTCTGACTCACTGTAGAGAAGACAATGTCACCCAGAATCAGTGCCCACCGTACGCCCCGCAGGACTCCCCCCAGTTGTCTTACTCCACCTTTCAGAGCCCTACTTGGTAGGAAGTAAAGGAAGCAGCCAGTCATCTCTACATTCAACACGGGGGCTGGGATGGCACTGAACACGGGGCCTTTGATCCCAGCCGCACAAAAACAAACAACAAAAAGCTCGGAGAGTTAAACATCCTGATAAAGGAATCAGGTTAAATAAGAAGCAGAAGCTAAGGAAGAAAAACCATTTTCAAACCCATCAGCGCTGTGGCACCCATCTTTAATCCCAGCATCAGGAAACAGAGGCAAGAAGATAGCCTGGTCTACACATCAAGTTCTAGAACAGTCAGGTCTACCTAGTGAACCCCTTTCTCAGAAATAAAATTAGAAGGGAGCTGGAGATGTGGCTCAGTAGCAGAATGCTTGTGTAGCGCGTGTGTGGCTCTGGGTTCCATCCCCAACACTCCACAGACAACACAAGTGAAGAAATGCCAGTAAGGATGTGGCTGAGGGTGTGGCTCAGCAGCAGAACACTTACTGCAGCAGAACACACGTGTGCACACGTGCGTGCACACATGCACAGTAACTGATTTAAAAGACACTTGAATTGTGACAACCTAAGTACTCACACTCCTGGTAGCAGAAGCAGATGAAGGTAATCATTCTAAAGACCAACACAGCACAGAACAGAGGCTGGGAGAGAATGAGTAGCTCACAGTAAGAACCCGAGTCAACACTCCCTACACGAGCAACAGCCTCTGAGTCACCCACCCTTCAAGGAAGCTAACACTAGACAGCAACAGAATAATAAAGGCTTCAAACCTCATCCCAGTATTTAGCAGAGGAAATGTCCTCTTCTGGGAAATTCTGGAGCCCAATGCTCTCTGAAGACTGGATACATTTAAGTCACTTTACCAAATCAGAAGCCAAGGCACAACCCAGGCACAAAAGCAGCAAAGAAAAGACAAAATGTATCTTATGAGATGCAAAGAGCAGAGTGATGGTTAGTTTCCTCGGTGAATTAATCCCCAGCAAGAAGTATCCACCCAGCAAGAGAAATGTAAACAGAGTTGATCCATTCACCAGCAGGTTTATCTTCTTGCCAAGGGAATACAAGAGCCAAAACGCCATGTCTGTGTTTGGAAAGTGTCAATGTGAGCGATGAGTTACGTCAAACCACACTCAGGAGTCTGGCACTGCAAGCGCTTTGCTGTCTGGGGAGTCATCAAGGATTAAATGATTATTATTAAATGTGTATCAAAGATTAGGCCCTTATTAGAACCGTCCTCTTGAGCACCTATGACGCACCAGGACCTTTCTGCCGAGCGCACGCTCTTCTATTTGTCATGACAGCTAAGCCAAGGGAAACATAAACCTTCCAGCTCGGAGCAGCTCTTCCTCTGCCTGGGGACTCTGTCTCTCTAAGGCTCCCTAGTACACCCTTCTCTTCACGACACACACTTGAGATTCCCTGTCCATCTTCTTTCTTCATGTTTTCCTACTCCTTAATTCCAAGTAGTCTGCTGAGTCACTGCCCTTCACTGTTTTATTTCCAAAGTTCAGATCTGCTTACCTCTGCTCTTTTCAAGTTTACCAATCTTAGAGAAAGACTATACACCCAAAGGATGAGCTTATTCTGCAACTTCATTCCCATTCTGATAATGAAATAAATTAACAAATAAATACACATGCATACTCAGGAGAAAAAAAATCTTCTTTAGTTGCCTGGCTCAGTCAGAGACATGGGGTGAGTGAGTTGATGGATGATTTGTTGATTTTTTGTTGATTTGTTGATTTGAGACAGAGTCTAATGCAGGGGCTCTCAACCTTCATAATGCTGTAACCCTTTAATATTGTTCCTCATGCTGTGGTGACCCCCAACTATAAAATTATTTCATTGTTACTTCCTAACTGTAATTCTACTACCGATACATACAAACTGTAATATAAATATCTGTGTTTTCTGTGGTCTTAGGGAACCCCTATGAAAGGGTCATTTGACCCCTATCCCCAAATGGGTCTTGGCCCACAGGTTGAAAACTGCTGGTCTAATATATTGCAGGCTGGCTGGGGACTCAATATATAGTGAAAATGAATGACCTTGAACTTCTAATCCTCCTGCCTCCACCTCCCAGGTACTGGAATTACAGGAATGTGCCAAGTGTATGATGCCACCAGGCATACAACATGTCTGTTTTGGGTGCTGCTGGAGAGTGGGCTATACGGATGTTAGGAAACTACTCTATTTAGCTAAGCTATATTTCCAGCTCTACCTCTGTGTGTGTTTGTGTCTCTATCTTACCCTAGAGCCTCACAGATCCCACCATGAAGTATCAGCAATCCCGCCTCCCCCCACTGCCCCCTCCCCAAGTATACAGCAGCCCTTACTACAATAAGGTGACAAGGACGCACCTTGGTGGTGGGGCAAAAAGATGGGTATTGGGAGAGGAAAAATGGTGCTGAATTCAGCTCCGCTTACAATTTGTTTATGGTGGGTTAGCAAGACAGCTCAATGGTTAAGGGCACTGGCCACAAAAGGCCTGGCAACCTGAGTTTGAGCCCAGGAGAAAAGGTAGAAAGAAAGAAATGATTGCATAAAGTTGTCTCTGACTGCCACATATGTGCCAGAAGCCAAATGCAACATGCATACATACATCATACATATACACATACACAGTATATTTATATAAAAAAAATATTTAGGGCAAATAGAAATAAGGTCAGGAATAAGAGTTTTTAAAGGACTAGAAAGTAGAGTAGACATGATTCCTCTATCTCTTGCTTTCGAAGAAAAGTCATCAGATAACGCTATCACCCATTCCCCCAGGAAACCAAAGAAGAGGAACAAAGGGCAGAAGGCTCAGTAGGCAGGAGAATGAACACTAAACACAGACAGACATCACCAGGAGATGAGGAGACTAGAAGGCGTGTCACCTCCTTTCCTGAAACATCCGTTTTTAACGAACTTTGCAACCATATCCTCACTGCACCTTAAACACCATTAGATGAAGACAGTGAGAGTTTCTATCCTACGTGGAAAGAGAAGGAACAGAAGGTGCCAGGTCAGAGAATCAAATCTGATGTTTAAGTAAAGAAAGAGAGAGGAAGATGGGGGAGTGTTCTAACAGCCTCTGTGTCCCAGACAGTAGCAGCTCTGCCCTAAAGGTCCAAGAAATACCTACCTGGGAGACAGAATTTTTTCAAATGCTTATCATGAAAGAAGCCATAGCCACTTAGGAAGGGGGTGAGGGTGTTGTTTTTTAAATCTATGTAGACTAAATGTCAGCTATGCTCCCAACCAAGTCTGGCAGAGTCCTGAAAGGAATTCTCTGGGCGGTATAACACTTAAAAGGTCTTCAGTCTGTTCTAAAAGACTTGTGGGCTATGGACAATAGAAGCCACCCATACTCAACTAAACTCAGGTATCATTCTCTTTCAAAGATCTAATGACACTTTTGAGGGTACACATCACTTCACCTGTGCTAATCTACTTACTGCTCTTTACTTCACAAAGTGGCCTTAACATCAAGCAATTTTATTCAACAGTTAAGATCAGTTCCTAAGAATGTCCAATGTATTCTGTTCTAAAGAGGTCAATTCCAATTATAAAGCCTGACTTGAGACAAGGGGTAAAATGGAGAAATCGAGAAGAATCTCTCAAGGAGCAGTGTCAGACCCAGAAGTTCCAGAAGAGGCGTTCAATGTGTGAGCAGACTGTCAGACAGGAACAGGGACTGTGATGATGAAGCCAACACAACAGTGCCACAGAAAAACATGGGTCCCAGAGGACAAGGGAGAAAAGGAAAGCAGCTATAACCAGAGAAGAAACAAGGCAAGTGCAGAAGACCAAGCAACCATCCCACAAGCACAACAGCAGCCCAGTAGTAGCCTGGGCCCCTAAACTTACAACAGCTGGAAACAATGTCCACCCCAGCAGGAACAGAGGCTGAAGTCTGACACTATACGTAGTGGCCTAAGGCCCTAGGCAACAAATGCTTCCACATTTCTGAGTCCCCTGCTGCATTTCTCTGGAGAAAAAAACATTTGAGATGTTATTAGTGTGCTCTAAGGGATGGGTCAGCACACCAGGGCCCAGAGTCTAAACCCAGCTAGCTGCCTATGAGTAGCTGGTTTTGATATCTTTTAATGGCTGAATCTTCTACAATGTGTACATTGAAGGCATGTAAGAAGTTAAACACGCCACATTTGGTCAAACTTGGATAATATAACACATGGCTACCCACACAGTCCACAGACCTGCAGTTTCTATCTGACCCTTTAGCGAAAGACTGTTGACCAATGTTCTACACACACTTTTACACAGTTTTACACACTTTTACACAGCGAGAAACATTTAAGCCAGAGCTGTATTTTTTGTATGATCATGTTTCTCCCAAGAAGACACAAAACAGGATTTTAAACTTAACTGAGCTATAGAAACCACAATGTAAACTTCAAAACTCCTGATTTCCAATAAAACACAGTACAAAGCACATCCCTTTTTCCCAAAACCAGAGAGGCCAAAATCCTGTCTACACACACAGACAGTTCCTGGTTCTCTCCGGTATTCAGAAGGTGGAGGAATCACTAGCACTTAGCAAAATTCAATTCTAGTTCTGTGTTTGGATTCATCAGGTTACAAGAGTTTAAAATGCAAAGGCCAAGAAAATGGGATGTACATTATCAACAAATGACATTATAACCTCAGCTCACATCCATAAACACAAAAGAAAAAGGTCTCCGAGGAAGTGAACAGTGGGGACTGTAAGTAGAAAGCACGGACATAAGTGGGAGAAGTGGTCCTTGGACCTGAGTACCCCAATGTAGGGGAATGCCAGGGCAGGGCGGGAAGGCAGGAGTGGGTGGGTGAGTGAGCACCCTCAAAGAGGCAGGGGAAGGGGGGATGGGATAGGAAGTTTCCGGAGGGGAGACCTGGAAAGGGGATAACATTTGAAATGTTAAGAAAATATTCAATAAAGAGGAAAGAAAGAAAGCATGACTCAGGAAAACTAGCAGTAATTTAAACAGTTAAGACGGTAAAATAGGAGGCCACACAGCCGGCTGGAGATGGGATGAGTGGTTGGCACCTAAGCCAAGTTCAATTCTCGGACACTAAAAGAGAAGGAGAGAATCAACTCCTAAAACGTGTACTCTGACCTTCAGAGTGCACACTCACATCACACACACAATTAGATGAGAGTGGGGCAGAGAGATGGCCCAGTGGTTAAGAGCACTTCCTGTTCTTCCAACCCAAGTTCAGATCCCAGCACTAGTGTCAGGTGGTTCATGACTGCCCATAACTCCATCTCCAGGGGATCTGAAGCTTTCTTCCTGCCTCCTGAGGCATCCGAATACACATGATACACATACACATGGACTTTTTTAAAAAGGAGGAAAAGACAGTAAAATAAAAAGATGCTAGATAATTTGAGAATACTTTTTGATACTTGTTTTCATCTTCAAAACAATCTTGACCATAATTAAGCAGGAAAATCTACTTGTTAGATCTTAAGTTATCAAACCCAGTCACTGTTTTATTATAAATTGTTAAAGATCATCCATCCAAAACATCACAGGTAGTGACAATTATTGTGATAAATAATGCCAAACCACAGCGATTTCTATCTTTCCAAATAACGTTTAGATATATCCTGCTGACCAACAAGCTAAAATGACCTGCTTAGCAATTTCAGGGAGTTACTGCAGCAAGGTTTGACTAGGAAAACGAAAGTGAGAAAGCAAGCTTTAAAATAAAAACCTGAGTCTACTATTAAACTCAGCAAAGACTGCTCTTAGCCCAGTAGTCAGGAAAAGGTGGACACAGAGATCGCCACGTTCCCATGAAGAAATATGACTCTTGCAATCTAACAATCTGTATTAAAAGGTATGAACATAACAGCAAGCCAACGAACAGTCCCATAAGTAAGAGTTTAAAAGCATTTTATTGAGAAAGAGGACTCAGATCTCGGATACACGCAATTATAGTGCAAAGTAAACCAGTGGTAACTAGTGGCTTCAGTCACAGAAACAGCACGTGCCCCCAGTGATCATAGCACCAAAGAAAGACCGTTATTAAACTATGTGGTAGATCTCCAATATAAATCTCAGGCTCTGCTGGCAGGGAGAAATGCAAACTCATCCACACCCTGACCTTAACACCATGGGGGTGGGAGTTGCCGGGCCAGGGGACACAGGCCAAGCACCACCTTGCATCTCACTAGTCAGTTCTCAAATGCGTCCGGCCACACCCTCCAGCAAGAGCAGCCATAAAAGTTTTGCTCGGGAGGGGAAATCAAGTCAGAGATGGTTTACGCCAGAGCTGGGTGGAAACCAGAGGAGTTCTCGTCCCCAGCGCCCGGGAGTCCCGAAGCCATGCGTGGAGTGGATTCCCGACGGGAAGCTGCCTGACAGACTGGACTCACGACCCGGCACGTCCTCCCCTCCCCCCCCCCGCACCGCCCGCCGGCGCCGCCGCCCGGTACCTCTCGATGACTGAGGCCACCAGCTGCGGCAACTCCTTCATCTCAAAGGCGGAGTAGGACGCGGACAGTAGGGGCCGCACCGCCACCTCCCAGCCCGGGGTCGTGTCCTGCCCGGTCGCCGGGGCTCCGGGCGCTGGAGCTGCTGCCGCCGCCTCTTCGCCGCCGCTCGTCGCCATCTTTCGTCGTACTACTGCGGCTCCCTCCGGGGGCTTGCCACCGGCCCAGCGCCGCCTCCCGGGAGGGGGCGGAAGTGACGCACTCGTGCGCGTCAGACAGCGCGCCGAGGGTCGCCCAACAAAAACGCAAAGAGCTGGACGGTCTCTGACTTCTCTGGGCTCAACCCAAGGTAGTGCGCCTGCGCAGGATTGAACGTGCCGGGGGAGGGGGAGCAATGCCCTCTGCGGATGCGCGCCTGCAGTGAGCAACACTACGCATGCTCGCAGGAAGCGCTAACTATCGCGCGTGCGCGGGCCCCGCACTGAGCACCAATATGGTTCCCCAACCTCCAGGAAATGTAAGTTTGTGACTTGGATTCCGAGGAGATGTGCAAGACAGTAGAATGACACCATCCTAGGACAGTCAGGGGCTCGAGGAGGCCATAGCTTGTTGAGTGTTAGTCGCTTCCTCTGCCCAGTGTACTGCACTTTCTAGCGCTTCCCACTTCACAAGCTTTCTGCGCACATCTCTGCTTTGTAATTTTCTTCACGAGTTCCTATTTTTGTAGTCACTTCTTTATATGTTTAGAATCCCTTCAGTAATAATCCTGAGAGGACGCTGTTATTAAGTTTTTTGAAATTTGGTCTTTATAGGCCAAATTGCGAATCTTCTTCAGGCTCCAGAGTGTAGGCATTACAGTCAATAGCCGTCGCACCAGTCTTTCAGAGGCCCCATATTTTTCGTACAGATTGGCTGTTGATTTCAGCAATCCTTCTATCTTCACCTTCAGTGGAATTACAGGTGTGGGAGTCCATACCGGTTTATAGTTCCGTCTGGAAGTGGAGGGTGGTCTTATTTTATTCGGGCGTTCTCACTGTAGCCCGGTCTGACATGAACTCTACACAATCCTCCCAAAAAGTGCTGAGATTATAGGTGTGCTACACCACATCCGGCCATCAGCAGTAATAGCAAGTTTGTATTTCTGGCTTTTAGGTGCCAAGAAGGCACACAAAATAAACAGCTTCCTTTTCAAATACATAATTTAGTAGTGGAGGTTTGTTCTTGGGAAAACATCTATGTTGTAAGTTTAGATTGAGGAGCTCAAGAGATGACTTTAACAGAGTTCCATTCTCTCCAACCAGGTCTAGCTGCTATGGCTATAACTCCAGTTCCAGGAGATCTACTGTCCTTTTCTGGACTCTATAGGAACCTCCATTCCCAGATGCACATACCCCACCCACCCACCCGTGTGTGTGTGTGTGTGTGTGTGTACATATACATACATAAATCATTTTAAAGTGCTTGGTAATGCCATCACTGGGGAGGCAGAGAATTACTGCAAACTCAAGACCAGTCTGGTCTGCATAGCAAATTAAAAGCCTGTCAGGAATATACAACAAGACTCTGTCTCAAAAAATATATGTATAAAAATAAATAAATTTGGGTAACACTGAAAAGCAGTTTAGATGAAACACAAGTTTCAACAATATTCCAATCTAAAAAGTAAGATAGTACTTTCCAGAATAATATTTTATGAACTAAAAATGAAGGACTTTAACTCCCAAGAGGCTGGGGAATGATCTGAAAATTTAAAATTAATTGTAGGGCTAGAGAGATGATTGGACAGTTAAGAGCACAGGCTGCTCTTTCAGAGACCCCAGATTCAGTTCCCAGCACCTCTACTCACAGCTACCAGCAACTCTAGCTCCAAGGAATCTTACACCCCCTTTGGGCCTTTCCCCACACCCAGCCTGGGGCACACACATACACATAAATAGAAACAAATGTTGAGGGAGTTAGAAAAGGCTCTTCTAGAGGGCCCAGTTTCAGTTCCCAGCCATATGACTGCTCTAACTATCTTTAACTCCAGTTCCAGGGATCTGATGCCCTCTCCTGGATCTTTTGGCACCAGACATGCACATGGTGCACAGAGATACACACAAGCAAAATACAATGTACACATAAATATATGAAGCCAGGAATAGTGGTCCACACTTTTAATCTCAAGGCTCAGAAGGCAGAGGCAGACAGAGCTTTGTGAATTCAAGGCCAGCTTGGTCTACACAAGGAGTTCCAGGAAAGCCAGAGCTATACAGAGAGACAACATAAAATAATAATAATAATAATAATAATAATAATAATAATAATAATAATAA
>JADRCH010000165.1:4087769-4099999 GCA_019843965.1 Rhynchomys soricoides | reverse complement strand
AGAAACCCAGATAGTGCACACACACACCCCACACAAAAGCCCAAGCAGTAGTGCACACACCCCACATAGAAGCACAGCCCTGGTCTACATAGCTAGTTGTAGTCATGTAGCCAGGGCTACATGGTGAGACCCTGTTTCAATAAAATAAGTAAAAATGTTAGATGTGCTGAGGTTCTAGCTCAGTAGTAAAAGTAGAGTGTGCACTAACACACATGAGTCCCAGCATCCTCCTTGCGGCCCCCCAAAAACTTAAGATTTCAAAACTACGTAAGAAAAATAACAGCCCTCGTGGCTCACCTTATGGAGAGCTCAGGGCAGAGAACTTGCCTAGCATGAGAGACTTTGGATTCTATCCCTCATGCCACATAGAAAATTATACCAATGAAATTTAAAACTTGCCCACCACCAAGTATGATGTCAAACACCTGCAATCCCAATACTAGGAGGCTAAGGCAGGAGGATGGCAAGTTTGAGGCCAGCCTGGGCTACTGGCCTAAACTAAGTCTCAAAAAACAAAAACAAGCCAGGCAGTGGTGGTGCATGCCTTTAATCCCAGCACTCGGGAGGCAGAGGCAGGCGGATTTCTGAGTTCGAGGCCAGCCTGGTCTACAGAGTGAGTTCCAGGACAGCCAGGGCTACACGGAGAAACTCTGTCTCAAAAAACCAAAAAAAACCAAAAAAACAAACAAACAAACAAACAAAAATCAACCAAAAAGAAAACAAAGACCTAAATTAAGAATAAATATGGTTTTAACAAAGACCCTTTCCTCCAGCTGGGCTATCAGATGTCTAGAGGGGCCTGTAGGGACGATGAGATATGCCATACTGGGACCTCAGGATCTGACCATGGCTCAGACAACCTGGTAGCTTTATACGGCCTAACCCTAAGGTAGGTGGTGGCACACACCTTTGATCCCAGCACTCAGGAGGCAGAGACAGGCAGATCTCAAGACTAGCCTGGTCTACAGAGGGAGTTTCAGGACAGCCAGGGCTACACAGAGAAACCCTGTCTCCAAAAACCAAAACCAAAAATAGAAAGAAAGAAGGAAAGAAAGGGAAAGGAAAGGAAAAGAAAAGGATTAAAGGTCTTAGCCTTGCTATAGCTCAGGAGAAAAAGCACAAGTTGTGGGTGAAAAACCAGATTACCGTTCTGTGCTTGGCTTTGATAGGCTGAAAATAACGGTGGCATGCGATGAAGGCCTGGTAAAAATTAGTTCTGACTCCATGTATGGATCTCTCAACTTCTCTCCAGAGAGGTCCTGAGACCTTGGCTAAGAATGGCTCCTGCATCCACCCCATCAGTCAGGCAGCCAAGCATACCTTAAAGGCAGAGCTGACCCATCAGGCTTGAAAACAAGAGGCAGAGGATAAGGTGTCAAGAGTAACTAGTAGCAAGACTGGAAACACAGAAGGCTAAAGTCAGCTTAAACAGCCTCAGAGGGAAGAAACCAAACAACAGCAACCACAGCAGCCATGGATGGGCACATAAAGGAAACAGCAATGGATCAAATGCATGGAGATCCTCGCTGAGGTGCGTATGTGACCCATAAGGACTGTTCTTCACCGTATTCCTGAAGCAGTTCTACATGAAGGTCCATCTTCTTCCCTCCAGACTTAAGTGCGACAAGAACCCAACCCAACCTCAACGATCCAACAGTCCATAGCCATATCTCCTTAGCTGTCCCTCTTCCTTGAGGCTCCACTCTGGCAGGATGCTCCCATTTTACCGCCAAGCTCGATTGAGGAGTTTCACCTGTGCCAGCCTCTTTGTGATCATGGTGGCAAAAACCAGGCCAAAAAGGACACTGCTGATGAGCACATAGTCATAGTCATCTTTCAGGACATCAAACTGCTTGGACGGGTACACTCGAGTTTGGTAAATATCCAGACCATAGGCCACAACCTGAAAGACAGCTAGAATGAGAACTGGGGAGTAAAGACAGCCAGTGAGCCACAGCAACTCAGACTCAGTCAGGAATGAAATGGGATCCTCAAGGCACAAGGCCACTACTGCCGATGCCATGTGGGACCACTCACCAAACAAGTGGACTCCAGGCCTGAGGGCGCTGTATAGATGCCTCGAATTCGAGAGACTGTCTGGTTATAGTTGATGAATCGTTCTGCATGGACCTGGACATCTGGAGAATATGGGATCAGGTTCTCTTCTCTGCAAAACACAGGTAGGGACAGGGACTCTAAAAGCCTCTATAAAGGGATCTCTTTCTTGGCTGTCTTTCCTGGGATCCAGGTCCCAGGACACACACTAAACCTGAATCTCCTTTGAGGCCTACTTCAGTTAGGTCGTTACCAATACAGCAGCTGAACGAACACAGAAGGGCTGTAAGGAAGGCTGGTTGGAGAATAAAGTTAAGCACCAGTCTCCTAAGTTGTTCTAAATTTGGTAAGAACACATAAGCCAGGCATGGAGCATACACCCATAATTCCCAACACTTAGGAAGCTAAGACAGGAGGACTGTCTCAAGTTCAAAGTTCCAGACTAGCTTAGGCTACAGTGATTTAAAGGCCAGCCTGTGCTACGATGAGATCCTGTCTCAAAAACCAAACAAAGAAAACATCACACAGATGGCCAGCACTGTACACCAGAAGAAAAAAATCAGGCCATTTTCAAACCAACACACTGAGCCACTGGCAACTCCTGCTCTTCAGACAACTGCCTCCCTCTGGTTCATCCTCAGAAAGAGTACAGGATTCTTCTAGCTCCACTGTGGCTCTGGCTTCAAGCCATTCTCTATTCCTCCCACTGCCTGCCCTTCTGGGTTTCCCTAAGGAAAAAGACTTTAGGATACAGGGAAGGAAACAGGAAGAGATTCAGGAACTCTAGGCTTCCTCACTTGCTTCCCTTCCTCACCTGCTTCCCTTCCTACGTCTTCACCCTTAACTACTCCAGCCTTCAGACTCAACATGTATGGCTTCTGGGCTGTGGTGCTGTTTCCTCTGCCTGGAACATTCTCAGATACCCATACAGCAAGAACCTACACCAACCAACCACCTTCAAAGCACCTTTCCCAAGGAAATTCCCAGGGCTCCATCTCAAATTTTTCCACACACACCCTTGACACCCTCACAGCTTCCTGGACTCTTTCCTCCTTAGCATTTACCAGTAAGTAACACCATTCACTTAGCTTGTTACTTAATGTCATTTCCCACCCAAACATCAGCTCCCAGAGGCAGGGCCCCTAGCATGGCAGACTGAGCACTAGCACTGGCCACAGATTCAGTCCTGACAGTCAGAGCCTTGCACCCACAATCGCCTCACCTGCTTTGTTCTGTTGGGATCTCTGGGCGCCGGGGATCCAGCAAGGCCTTGGGGAGGGAAAGGATTGCTCCAGAAGGCAGCCCAACTGCAGGGGACGAGATAAAGGTTCACATTTAGCCGGGCAGTGGTGGCACATGCCTTTAACCCCAGCACTTGGGAGGCAGAGACAGGTGGATTTCTGAGTTCAAGGCCAGCCTGGTCTACAGAGTGAGTTCCAGGACAGCCAGGGCTACACAGAGAAACCCTGCCTCGAAAAACCAAAAAAAAAAAAAAGGTTCACATTTACCGAATCCTGGGTGAGGCCAGTTACACAGAGGTTTACAATAAAGAGTTTAAAGTTAAGTAAAAACAGGTTGTCTACAGAGTGAGTTCCAGGACAGCCAAGGATACACAGAGAAACCTTGTCTCGAAAAAAAAAAAAAAAGAAAGAAAAGAAAAGAAAAGAAAAAACAGATCACCAAGGTCCTATTAAATAACTAAAACCAAACAAAATGAAACCCCTGGAAACAGTAAAGCGCTAATGCACCTGGGCATAAGGGACAGTGCCTGATGTAAAGACACTGGGTTCTTCACACAGCCTAGTTAGTCTGAGGCCGTGTAGGCTGCTGGGTAATGCAGCCAGGAATGCAGAGGAGCAAGCATTATCGGATAACAGCAGTTTCATAATGGCGGTCAAAGGTCCCATAATATCCAGAGCTAGCTCCCTCCTGTTTGACAACAAATAACACTAGGTGCCTGTCGAAGCTCAGAGCCCCAAAAGAGGTTTGTCTTGGGTAAACCTGAGCAGGTCGAGGTGCCTTTTAGACTCCCACTGAGTCTTAATCCCAGGCTATACCAAATGACTGTACACAAGTCTGCACAGGCTATATTAAGAATGACGAGGAGCGGGGGCTGGCTCAGTGGTTAAGAGCACTGACTGCTCTCCCAAAGGTCCTGGGTTCAATTCCCAGCAACCACATGGTGGCTCACAACCATCTGTCATGGGATCGGATGCCCTCTTCTGGTGTGTCTGAAGAGAGCAACAGTACAGTCACATATATAAAATAAATAAATCTTGAAGCAAAAAAAACAAAAACAAAGAATAGACAAGGGGTTGGAGGAGCACTGGAGAGACCGCTCAGTGGTTGGAGCACTAGTGTTCTTCCCAGACAAGGGCTCCATTCTCAACTCCACATGGCAGTCCACAACTACTTTTAACTACCTGTGACTTCAGGTTCAGTGAATCCAATGCCCTTTTCTGGCCTCCCTGAGCACCAGGCACAGATGTGGTTCACAGATGTGTGCTTAACACCCATACACATAAAATAAAATTTTAGCATGGTAAAACATGTCATCAGGACCAGGCATAGTGGTGCACACTTTTAGTCCCAGCACTTGGGAGGCAGAGAGAGGATCACTGGAGTTCGATGCCAGCCTATCTACATAGTGAATTCCAGGACAGTCAGGGCTATGTAGAGAGATCCTATCTCAAAAACAAACAAACCAAAAATCAGGATGCTGGGCATTCAAGTGGTAGAGGCAGGAAGATTAGGAGTTCAAGACTACCTTGGGCAATGTGAGATCCTGTCTCAAATAACAACAAAGAATGACATGAAGAGTTAGGCACAAAAAGACAAGTTCCACACTTTCTCTCATACGTGTGTGTGTGGTGTGGTGTGTGGTGTGTGTAGTGTGGTGTGTGGTGTGTGTTGAGGTCATAAAAGTAGAAAGGATCATGAAAGAAAAGAAGAGATGGTGGGTGGATGAGAAAGCCTGGGAGGTCCATGCTACTTGGAGGTAGAAGGGGGGCTCTGCAGAGGGAGGGAAGCGACCAGCAGAGGGAAGGGCATAGAGAACAAAGAATAATGACACAGCTCTATGAGAATGCCTAAGGGAGACCCGTTTTTTTGAATACTAACCTAAAAAACATATGTTAGCTAAAACAAATGACATTGGGGATGGGAGAAAGTGCCAAAGGAAGGAAGTGGTTCATAAAATCCAGGACTAAGTAAGCAAAGGCAGGCAGAGCTGATCTAAGCAAGCAGAAGAGGAGCATGCTCACAGCACACCTCGCTTCAGCTGAAGCCCTCCTCCTAACACTCACTGAGCAGGTGCCGGCTGGTGATGCCCCGCTCCGTGATGGTAGCCTCCATGGCACTGATGGAGGAGGGGAAGATGTAGGACTGCTGGAGGACCTGGGGCAGCTGGGGTCGGTCCAGGGAGCTGAAGGCAGTGGCATTGTACTGCTCAGTGCCCTCATAGAGCTCCAGGGCCGTCAGCTCATTGCGCCGAGCCTTAGAATTCCAGTACTGGTACTGTAAACAGAAGGGGAGGCAATCTGGGTTTAGTGTCGGATCACCTGGAAAGGGAATGCCGCTCACAGCAGCCGCAGACCAGGAAGGAAAAGGCACAGCTGCTCTCTGCTCTTCCTCCTTGTTGCAGTTTTACTACTTCTCTTACTTTGTCTAGGTTGTACAAAGTTGTCCATGACACAGGAATTTCCACTGTTCTCTGGTAGCGCAGCTAACCTCTGAGTGCTTATGAGGCACACTGTACTGAGTTGACCCCGAGGAGACCACTACTCTCCTTATTTCACAGTGCAACCAGAGAGCTCACAAGAGCAGTTCAAGGACCTCCAGAAAATGGGACAAGCCGAACATCCAAGCAGTCAGCCCTGACCCCGGGCCCCATCCATCTGACTCTGTGCTGCCTACCAGGGGCTGGAATCTTAAGAAAGCACAAAGTAGCTGCTGTCTCTAGAAAGGACGTAAGATGCAAGGACCTCCTGAGCTACTGTGTCCCTGGCAGTGAGTCCTTACCACTACCCAGTTCTCTGAATGCACAAGGTGGACAGGGCCCCTGGCCTTCTTCTGCACGGAGGAGTGGATGATACGGCCAGTGACACCATCAATGAGGAAGATGCCAATAAAGGTACGCTCTTGGTGGTTATCCATGCTCTCTGTCACCACAGCCAGCAAGTTGGGGTTCAGACTCTGGGGAGAGAAACCACAGAGACAAACCTTAGGAACCAGGGTGGCATGTCATGGACTTGGTTCTCCTGTGAGCCCTGGGGCCTGAGGCCAATATGGAGCTCAGCAGCCTGGCGGATGACCCAGCACTGCTGAGCAAAACAGCTCCCTATGTGGTTTCTCAGCAAGGACCGGGGCCACACTGAATGCCCAGTGTGCCCCTTAGCCCTCTCAGAAACCCTATGATGCAGCCATTTTTCCCTCCACTATGTGTGCTCTGAGGATCAAAGGCTGGTGCAAGTGCCTTTGTCTGCTGAGCCATCTAGCTTGCCACCACTTTTTTTTGAGTGTCACTATGTAATCTAAACTGTCACTATGTGATCTAAACTGCCCTTAAGTTTACAATCCTCCTGCCTCAGCCTCCTGAGTGAGAATTAAATGTCCCACCCTCCTATAAGGGCTATAGTTTGCAGCCCACAAAATATCACAAAACCTCTGAAATTTCTGATGGACTGATTAACCTTTAACCCCAGAAGACTGTAGTCATACCAGTTCTGTTAATAAAAGTAGCATCTAATGAGGAGTACCACAGAGCAAGCACTGAGAGAAGAGAAGAGCTCATGCAATGCCCAGATCCAGAGGAGGAAGTGTGTATGCCTAGGCTGGACACATAGCTTGACGGCAGAGTACTTCCCCAGCATGACAGAAGCCCTGAATACATACCTAGTACCTCCACACACATGCCGTGGTACATGACTCATCCCCACATATACAAAATAAATAATAACACATGATATAATAAAATTAATATATATAATAATATAAGTAGGGCATAGTTGTCCATGACTTAAACACCAACACTCGGGAGTCAGAAGCAGGGTGCTCTCTGTGAGTTTAAGGATAGCCTGGTCTACAAAGTGAGTTCCAGGCCAGCCAGGGCTACATAATGAGACTCTTGACTTGTTGAAAGAAAGAAAGAAAGAAAGAAAGAAAGAAAGAAAGGGAGGGAGGGAGGGAGGGAGGGAGGGAGGGAAAGAAAAGAAAAGAAAAGAAAAATCTAAAGCCAATACATATTAATAAATAGAAGCCAGCCTTTCAGTGCCAAGGTGCTGCATCGTACCTTGTAGAGCACACTTCGATCCCCCATCACGCGGCCCTGGGAGTGCACGTGCTCGCTACTGCGTTTCCCCTTCACCTTGACAACCCGCTGCACTTCTGGGGGAATGGTCAGCTCCCAACTCAGTTCTGTAGTGAGATCCTAGGGAGGAGCAAGAGTGCTTTTGATACGGAGCTAAGCCAGGGCCAGTCAGAGAGAGGCATCTCCAGCTGGCCCAGCCTGCAGTGTGGTAGCTGAGGCCTAAGTACCTGAGGGACCAGGAACAGACTCAGCTCAGGCTCATGGGTAGGTAAGGCAGTTAAATGCTTGCTGAGTTTGATTCTCAGACCCAGCTGAAGGAAGGATGGTGGTAGCTGCACTTACAATCCCAGCACTGGGAAGGTGAAGACAGCAGGATCCCTGAGGCTCACTCACCAACAGCCTAGCCTACTTGATGAGCTCCAGCCCAGTGAGAGACCCCACAATGAAAAACAGCACCTGAGAAATGACAGCCAAAGCTGTCCTCTGGCCACTATACATACGTGTATATGTGCACCTATACCCTCACAAACATGCATACACACAAGGCCGTGAAGAAGTGTGAACGTCTCTGTTTAGTAAAGATCTACCTGATCCTCATACTGAGTCCACACCAGCCAGGCAGGACTACACAGTGAGATCGTGACTCAAAGAAAAAGAAAGATACTAACCCTGAAAAGATGGCTCAGTGCATGCCTAGTAGGAGAGGGCGCAGGATCCTTGTGACAGCAGTTCAGACTGTTGTGAGCCACCATGTGAGTGCTGGGAAATGAACCCAGGTCCTCTACAGGAACAACTAGTGCTCTCAACCTTGGAGATACCTCTTTGGCTCTTACTGTTATTTTAGTTATGTGTATGTAAGGGCACATGTGTGTAGGTGCCAGTGGCTGCAGGAAGAGAACATTGAGTTCCCGGGAGCTAAAGTTACAGGCAAAACCTGACATGGGCTTAGGAGCCAAACCTGGGTCCTCTACAGAGCAACCAGTACTCTTGGTTCAAATAATGGCTCACCACTGAGCCATCTCTCCAGTCCTTCTGGGTTTGTTTCCCAGCACCCACATAGCAACTCAGCCACCTGTGAATCCAGGCCCAGATGACCCAACACACTTTTCTGACCTTCCATGGTGCAAAAGCATATATGCAGGCAAAACCACACACATGTAAATAAACAATAAAAGGAATAGTAAAAAGCAATCATCCATGAGTAAACCCACTGTCATTGTGAAGGGTAGAAAGCACATTGGTATAGAGTTCCCCTGACACAGAGCTCTGGGAGGTCAAGGCCAGCCTGGACTACCTCGGGAGTTCCAGGACAGCCAGGGTTATAGAGAGAGACCCTGTCATTAGCAACACATACACATCCATCCACCCCGTCCCCTGCTGTCCCTGCAAACGGCTTGCTGCCTGTTGGTAATACTGCAAGCATAGCTGCAGGGACACATGCATCCCTGTGTCTCATAAAATTATTTCTTACTGGGGACTCATCAACATCTACTCGCATTCTCGCTTAGTGTCTTTCCTGCTTTAGACCCTAGTCACCTATTTGTTATTTTAAGACAAGATCTGGCTATAGTGTTCAGGCTGGTCTTGAACTCAGGGGAATCCTCTTGTTTCAGTTTCCTGAGCTCTGGGATTGTGGACTGAGCTATATTCCCAGCTCCCTGCTTTAGCATCTACCTACCTACCTACCTACCTACATGTGTGTAGGTAGAGTCAGAGAACACCCTATGGGCATCAGTTTCCCCACTCCAACATGTGGGTCTAAAGGATAGAGCCCAGACTGCCAGCCTCGGGAGTGAGCACCCTCACCTGCTGTGCCTCCTCCTACCCTCAATGCCTTACTTTATACACCTGAAAACAGGGCTGCGGACAGAGTATGTTCTAGACCACAAAGTTAGCAAGCGGTAAAGCTGAACCACGAAGCCTGCAGCTGGGTCTAAGCTATTAATCTCTGTTCTCAATTTGCCTCTCAAAACATGTTAAAGGACAGAAGAGGAGGGCTCTCTGGTGACCAGACACCACACAAAGTTCCTTCTAGACAGTCCTGCTACCAAGGCCAAGGCCAGCCCTTTGTAAACTTCAAAGCAGCGTGCACGGATACTGGCCAGGGCTGAACACCTTCAGAGCCAACTGATCCATTTCTGGAAATAGAGTCCAAAGCACATGTTCTGCTGCAGTTAGCATCACTTTTGTACATGCTCAATTCGAGCCTCATACCTGCCTCCCTCCTCAGAGAATGAGACACCCTTCCTGGGCTATAGCATCTGTACCACCGACTCTGAAGCACTGAGGGCCATGTCTACACAGCAGCTTCCCACCCAGCATCAACAAATGGGAGCATGGGAATTGGGCATCAGGGCCATTCTTTAACCAAACAACAGGAAAACCCCAGTGCTGCCCCTTCCCTACCTTGCGAAGCCGATACCCACTGAGCCGCCCCTGCTCTGCATCCACCAAGTAGAAGAAGATGGAAGGAGCAAGTTCATGCAACTGTCGCAAGACATTCCGAGTAGCTGGGAAAGCAGTGACCTTGAAAAACCCAGGAGAGTTAAATTCAAGTTCAGAAACCTTGAAGCTCATTTTTCAAAAGCCATCAGTGCTTGCCCACTAGAGAAGGCTTGAGCATAAGGTAGTGAATCATAGAACAAGTCACTGAATCTATTTAAGGCTTAAATACGGCTATGGAAGAACCTCAGTGCTGGGGGCTGGAGACTTAGCGCAGTGGTTAAAATCATGTACTGTTCTTTCAGAGGACATGCATTCAATTCCTAGTACCCACATGAGGAGACTTACAACCGCCTATAACACCAGCTCTAAGGGATCTGATGTTCCAGCCTCTGCAGCTACCTGCACCTGAAGTGCACATAAAAACACCTAACTCAAGCAATAAAAAACCATGGCCAGGTGCTGATGGCCGCCTGACAGCCAACGGGCTGTCTGGTGCATGGCCACCTCAGTCCCGGCACCTGTCCTGACACCCCATCTACAGCCAGCCCCACATGGAAGACTCCATCCCACAAGACGGGTACCTTGTACTCATCATCCACCAACAGTAACACCTTCGCATAGTCTTGATCCATGACTGGGAGAAGCAGTGACTGCAAGATGGGGCGCTTCAGCACTGGGGGGGCTACCTGGCTCCACTTGCCAAATATGGGGTTGAAGACAAACAGGGAGCTCATTCCTGTTTCCTGCAATGGGAAGAAAAAGAGTTAGATTCCAGCACAGAGGGAGCACACATCCTCCAGGTGAGCCTGGGATGCTCAGGAACTACACCATGAGGAACTCCCTGCTCTCTGCCATCTTCATGAAGGGTAAAAGCTTGGCCGAAGATGACAGGTCCCCTAGGCTGACGTGAAAAGGGACTAGGCTGAACTGCTTCCAGCTCCGAGTCTAGCTGAGAACTGAGCATGCCAAAGAGTGAATCAAAGTCGAGTACCAGGCCAGGTGTCATGGCACATGCCTTTAATTCTAGCAGCTTCATATCTCTGCAAGTCTGAAGCCACTTGGCCTACATAGCTAGTTTCAGGCTAGCCAGAGCTACATAGTGAGACCATGTGCTCCCAAAACCAAGTCAAGCATAACTCAACCATCTAATGATTGCTGGGTGCAAAAGACTATCTACCAAACCCTACCTCACAATACAGCTAGAACAGATCCATGAAAATCCATTCAAATTCTGGAGGCAGAAATCATAATAGCTTTGTGATTCTATAATAGCCTGCTTTCTCACGGAAAGAAAACAGACACTCAGCCACCAAGGACAGCCCACCTGCTAAGGAAAAACGCTGATGAAGGTGGTTCTGGTTCCTAGCCAGTTCCACATCACAGCTGGACGGTTTCTCCAGCCAGGCCAGAAACTGGCAAAAACAAGACTTCCAACCCAAGAGCTTCTTCTCACAAATGCCCAAAACGTGGGAGAGATTTCAGCTGTGAAGTTGGCAAAGGGCAGCGCACTGTGGGTGCGCGCGAGCGGCCGGCCTCACCTTGTCCTTCGCCAGCAGTGTGCACTGGGGTGGGTGAGGGAAATGGGCAGTAGTCCTCTGGACCATCAGCTTAAAGGAGGTGTCTGGCTTAACACTGGGCAAATACTGTTTCCACAGAATGGTGCCAGAGCTGCTCTCGATGCCAAAGAGCTGCAAGAAAAACAAATAACTGACTCGTGACAGAAAAAACTGAAGAACCAATTCTATCCTCGCAAACTGGAACAGAGCAAGCCTGCTGCCTGTGCCTGCGCCAGAGCTTTGCTCCCTCGGGCTCGCGTGCTCGCTCACCTTGCCTGAGGCTGTTACCACCACCATCATTTTCTGCAGGTTGAACTCATCTCTAGCCAATGTGTCGATGTTGATCTCATTCTTAATCTGGCTTCGGGGCTTCCGAGCATCATAGAACATTTTCCAGAGGTGGGAAGTCCAGGCCTGGAGCAGGATGAGCTGTGACGACAGGCGTTTCAGGAACATCCCCAGCAAGCCATCTGGTGTCGGGGAGGAAGGAAGGCACTCCATCAGACTAGGAGTCCAGCAGGAAGGTGTGTGTGCTTTCCCAGGAGGGACTTCTCCCTCTCCTGAAGAACCTTCCCGTCAGTCACACTTCAGGCAGTCTGTTTAAGATGCCAGCAGTCCCACACTCTGGTACAGCCATGCAGAATCTTCCAAAGCCTCCTGACCTGGCTCTTAGGACTTCACCTACCTATCTTGTAATAGGAGACTGAGGTAAGAATCAGCCATGCAGGATGCAGCCATGCTGGGACAAGCAAGGGAAGGCAGAGAGGTGTGGGCCTCGGTCGGGTGCAGCGGGAGCAGGTGCATGCACGAACGGTGCTGCCACCCTATTAACTCCATCCCACTTTGCTAACCTATCCACCCTATTA
>JADRCH010000165.1:3973130-4087759 GCA_019843965.1 Rhynchomys soricoides | reverse complement strand
TGCTAGCCTATCCACCCTATTAACTCCATCCCACTTTGCTAACCTATTCTCAGCATCCCTTTCTGTAGTCTGTCCCCAAAGCCATCGTTCTCCCTTGCTCCTGCCTCCATTGGTGAGGCATCTCCCTGAAAGTGTCCTCCCTCAGAGACCTGACAGGTGCAGGATACCATGATACGGAGGAAGGTCTCAGCCTAAATTAAAATCCCAGCTCTGGTGCCTACTGCTGTGTGACCCTGAGAAATATGCTTAGCCTTTGTGCCTTTGGTCCCTCCTGTTAGATGCCATGTAACCCAGAGGCCTGTTATACAGAACCCATCACACGGCATGATCTGTCGTACTAAGGTTAGTGTATGGGAAGTGCCCACCAAGGGCATAATCTTTGCTCATCTCTTTTCTACCAACCACAGCTCAAAGAGAGACAGAACAACAAGTCACAAGCAGAACAATCCATACATACAGTGTGGGTTTCACTGATGCAAGTCAGAAAAACAATTAGCCAAATGCTAGCCATGTGGGCAAGCAAGGCATAACAGGCAGCAAAAGCAAGATTTACCTTGAATCGCTGGGTCCAGCAGCAGAAATAGATAGTAAAGTTAAGTTAATTCTCAGCTCAAGAAAATACACAATACCTAGCAGTGTACCTGACCCAGAAGATGCCCTCAACAGCTGCCTACTGGATAGCTGGATGAATGGATGAAGGAAGGGTGGAGAGGGCAGGACTGGACTGTGAGGAATGAATCAAGCTCATCAGATGACCACTGATAGAGCCATTGCTGATGCGGAAGGGGCGGGGCTATCTCCAATCAGGTCTCTCTAGGCACGTGTGGCTATGGCATTGGAGACAGTGGGTGAAGGTGTGTGACATGGAGCCTGACAATGTTAGGTATCCAGGCAACATCATCTACTATTATACTAAGCAAAGACGTTTTTGCCTGAGGATCTTTCACTGAGGGACTCAGCAAAAGTGTGGCTGCACAAGCCATGGGGCTGCTGATGCACTGGAAACTGGCCACAGGATTCCTTAGAACATCTGGCTGAGCCCGGAAGCCAGGGACACAGTGAGGTCCATAAACCCAGCTAACCCTCCCTGGAGCTACCTCCCTTGGTTCATACCTGCCTTCTTGCCAAATTCTCCTTCCAGCTCAGCCTGTGCCCCAGTCAGGGGGAGATCCACCATCTCCAGGCACACGACTTCTGCCAGGGACTCCTCTCGACTCCACACCACCGCCTTCCCGGCTGCAAGGGACCAGTTTGTGAGGTAAACTGAGGTCAGCCTGGCTACCTAGCCCAGAGGAGACTCTTAGAGGTGGCTCAGGGTTCAAGTTTTATGTAAAGATCTCATGAGGCTCAGGTCAACAGTCAACTGAGGAAGCTTCTCTAACTCAATTCACACCCCTAAGGAACGCAGCAAACCGTCAGGGTATGCTCTGCTTGAACCTTTCCCAAGCCTGAGCGCAACCCTCCACCCACCTCTACCACAGTAACTGGAAGTTAAAGCAGGCCGAGGCACACATGACTGCATGAGGCACTTACCAAGCTGCTGCAGAAACAGCTGCAGATGGTCCTGTGTCTGCACCAAGGCCCGGTAGCCCACCGAGTCATCCTTCTTCAAGAACACCTGCATGTACAGCTAGAAGCAAACAATAAGAAGCCCAATGGCACCAAGGCACTAGGCCCCAAGACTCAAAGGGTTAGGAGTCAGCTGAGGTTCAGGCCATGGCATGACTCTATGTCTAGACAATACAGCGGTTATCCAGACATCGGCAAGAAAGCACACACTCTTTAGAGGCAGCAATGAGCTGAGGCTCTCTCTGATGTGTCCATGAAGGGCAGCAAGTATTTGATGGACTATCATCCCTTCGTGTCCCAGTTGGACCCAACAAGGTGAGCAGAAGGCCAGGCCAGGACTTTCCATTTTAGGAATGAAGAGGCTCCATCCCAGAAGCTGAGGGACACAATTCAATGTCCAGAGAAGAACACTGGGTAATATTATTAGTAGTGCATCTAGGGAGTCAGTCTGGAGTCTGAACCCCAGCAATATATCTTACCAGCTCCAGGCTTAAAATGCCCTGGGCAACAGGCACATTCACAAGTCAGGTCAGTAACAACCAATCCACAAGACTACCAAGATGCCCTATGGATTAATGCATAAACAAGAGCTAAGTGCAGGGCCTCATACACACTGCAAGCTGGGCAAACAACAGCAGTGGGCTGGAGAGTCAGAGCACGCAGTGCTCTTGCAGAGGCCCAGGTTCAATTCCTATTACCACAGGGCAGCTCAAAACCGTCTGTAACTCCAGCCCCAGGGATCAAATGTTCCATGTGCCCATGTGGTACACATAATACATGCAATCAAAACACTCATACACATAAAACAATAAATCTAAAACAATAACAGCAACACCAGCATCAGGCAGTAGCTCTGGAGGACTAGGAGCCTTGTTCAGAAAGCCCTAATCCAGGGCCCCAAGGACATGAAACCCACAGAACAGAGTGAAGGCCAAGGCTGTCTTACCTGCTCAGGTCGAGTGCCCTTCTGCTCCAGGCTGAAGGAAATCGAAGTGTCTAGTAGCCGCCGACCTGTCTCCACTAAGTACAGGTTAATGGTGTAGGTCTGGTTGAAGCAAGCGAGAGGGTCCTAGAGGTACACACAGCACAGGTCAACAATAAAGTCCTCTCAAGTGTGTCAAAAGATAGTGCAAACCCCTTAGAGAAGGAATAGGCCAGAAGAAAAACGTGTGCACAGGAAAGTCAAGAGAGCTAAAGCCTACAGCAGAAACAAGGTTGCTGAGTGAATGAACAAGATCATGACTAGTGTGCATCTGAGAAGGAAGCCAGGTTGGGGGGCGAGTAGGTCGTGCACCCTTTAAACACAACACTTGGGAGCCAGAGGCTAACCTGGTCTACATAGTGAGTTCCAGGACAGCCAAGGCTAGCAAACTGTGCCATACATGAAAGACAAAAAAAAAAAAAAAAGAAAAAAAAAAAAAGAAATAAGTTCCTGTGTATCCAAGTCCATAGTGTGTTTGAGAAGGGAGCCAGCACTACCACCATGCTCCTCTTGGAAGGGAGCCAGTGTGTACAGGGAGCAGAGAGTTCCCACATACTTAGAAAGAAAGGCAAAGATCGGGATACGAGACCTCCTGTCAGGACCCCCACAGCCACCCAGTGCACTACAGAACACCACCAGGCTCTTCCAGCTAGAGACCCCAAAAGATTGGAGAGCCTGAGGCTCAGAGAAGGAAGTGAGGAAGAGACCCTCGGAGTCTACCTCCTCATCTTGCCATGAGAAGGGACCCTCGGAGTCTACCTCCTCATCTTGCCATTTGGCTGACAGCACTTGGACCACACCTAAAGCTGAGAACTCGAGGGGACCAGCTAGCCTCAGCTGACCTTGGCTTTCTTGGGTTGCTTCCTATGTTCCCAGGTTTGCCCCACCACCCAATGCCACACCCTGCCCACCAAAGCCACACCCTACCTGTGCACCAGATGTCTCAGGAAAGCTCGCCGCAGACCCATCTCCAGCACTGCCAGGTTTTTGCTAGAGAAAGGAGATGAGAGAACCCTCAGCCAAAGGGTTATTTCCAGAAACTTCTATATTCTTGGCACAGTCAGAAGGCAAATTTTATTTCTCGTCACCCTTCCCTCAAGCCTATGAACCTGTAACAGTCTAGGGGAGAGTAAGGTAGCCTACTGAAGAGGAGATGAGACGAGAACTCATCTCTCTGTGGCCTCCTACCCGTGAACAGGCAGGCGTACCCTGACACCGATCGTCAGGGTTTCCACAGAGATAAGGAAGCCCATGTGCTAGCTGTCACCCATGATACTCACCACTTCAGTGCGACAGGTCATGACTGCAGCCACTGTCTTCTCCCCTGTGGTGGCGAAGCTGACGAGCATGGCCTGGAAGGAAAGTGACCCAGACAGTGGGACTTAAGGCAAATGGGTCAGGGTTCAAAAGTTCTGCCTCCTACCAGCTTTGTCCCAGAAGACCCTTCTGGTCCTAGCAACCGCTCTGCCTGCATATACCTGGGGGAAGTTTTTGAGCAGAGTCACGGCACCGTGGTGGTAGTGCAGTAGAGCATAGTGGCCCGGAGACAACTGCAGGAAGAACTGGGCCCGAGAAGGAGCCACTGGGCTGGGCTGCGTGGGCAGCACCTGGGGCTGGAATCCACTTCCAAATTCTAAATCAGGAGACTAGGGGAGACAAGAAGAAGGGTGAGAAGCTTACCCCTCCCAGACCATCAAGACCAGGGTTGTGTGCCCTGCTATGCCAGGGAGCAGTTCTAAATTAGAGCAGATGGCTCCAGAAGCTCCTATTCAAGGTCCCCAAAAGAAACCATGGCTTGTAGCCTCTGACAACAGATCAGCCAGAGGCTGACCCTCTCCCTATGGCTGTCATAGCTCAGGAAAGCATGAGAAACCTCACAGAGAAACACTGCATGTCCCTAGGCAATCCTGCCATCCCTTCTACACCCTACGTGTGACATCTCAAACCAAAAGAGCAGCCTCTCACCTGCAGGGGGATCTGCCGCAGTTCCCATTCTGTCTCCAGGGCCAAAGTGTGGAGTGAATGTGAGCTGGGGTCAGGGCATACCAGGACAGCCTCATCTACTACACCACAGGCCCCAGTGAGGTGCTGCAGCCATGGAGTCCAAACCCTGACCTGTGGAGAGATTTCACAACAGATTCATGAAGATCATCATGGTCCCTCTCAGCAAATCAGCAGAGTAACTGCTGGAATCCCAGAGGATCAAGCTCAAAACACATGCCTAGCCAAGCATGGTGGCACAGCTTTAATTTGGGAGGCAGAGGTTCATGAATCTCTGTGAGTTTGAAGCCAGCCAGCCTGGTCTACACAGTGAGCCCTAGGAGACCCATAGCCTGAGGGATCATAGGAGTTCTTCCAGACAGTGCCTAGATCTGAGTAGCTCTTCTGCCGGCCCAGAAGAGCACCGTGTATTAACAGAGTGCTTTAAACGCATGCTGAGGACAAGCCAGCAGCAACAGACGGGCATCAGGAGCACAAGCTGCTTTTGCAGCTGCCCTGCCAAGTTCCTTGGACCCCCATGAAAAGAAGGCCTCCGTCAACTCCTTCCCACCCACAAGGAGCCAGATGCCTTCTGTACCTGCTGAACAATCTCTCCATCCTCCACATTAAACTTGACGATGTTCACATGGCTGAAGGGAACGATGCCAAGAGCCCACACCACCCCGGAGCCGTAGGAATATACCATCTGGTAGAGGATGCTGTCACTAAGGGAGGGAAGAGAAGACAGGGACACCAGCTGAATCCTTAGACCTGAGCTTTCCCAGGGGCTTCCAAAATCAAGCTGCCATTTCCTAGGGAGATATCACTAGCTGAACAGTCCCAAGTGGAGTTTGGCTCACAGAGCCTTTACTTTTGGGTTCTTTGCTGTTGCTGTTTGCAGTGAGAGGGATCAAATCCAGGGCCTCAGGAACTCTAGGCAGGTGTCCCATTACCCAGCCCCGCCCACTACCCAGCCCCGCCCCTAGTCTTGCTTTTGTCTTTAATTTGAATTTCTCATCAACATGTTCAAATTGCTATCACATATATAAAACAGACGGCCAGCTTTTCCTAAGTGACAGATGTGACATGCCCACTTGTATGTGGGGCACCACACCAGATAGCTGAGTAAGACTGTAGAGGTAGGTAGGCCCCACTAGGTAGGCCAGACTCATGGATGTTTTGCTTAATTCTCTAGGATATTGACTTTTAAGCATTTGGAATTTTTGTTTTCTGTTTTTTTGGTTTGGTTTTCTTTCTAACAAAAACAAAACAAAACAAAACAAAACAAAAAAAACCACCTCTCACTATTTAGCCCAAGATGGCTTTGAACTAACTTGTTATCCTCATGCCTTGGCTTCCCCCTAGAGTTAGGGGTGTGTGTGTGTGTGTGTGTCTGTCTGTCTGTCTGTGTGTGTCTGTGATGCACACCACCATGCTCAACCAGGAATTTGACCCATTTTTTAGTAAGACTAAGAACCAAACGAAGGCCGAGCAGTGGTGGTGCACACCTTTAATCCTAGCAGTTGGGAGGCAGAGGCAGGCAGATCTCTATATCTGTAAGTCATAGGCCAGCCTGGTCTACAGAGTGAATTCCAGGGACAGCCAGAGCTACACAGAGAAACCCTGTCTCTAAACACCTAGAAGAGAAAAAGAGCCAAGTGCAGGGCTCTGCCACTGAGCCCACCTCCAGCCTTAACTTCAGCAATTTCACTTTTGGAAGCCTTTTGGAAACGATAGCAAGTGGCTGAAGCCAACTCCTGGCTGACCTCTGCCCACCTCATCCCTTCCTAGCTTTCATGCTTCTAACCCCCAAGACCTCTGGAAACCACTCCGAGCCTGCCTCGGCCCCTCCCGGTAGCTGTAAGTCTTCTCATGAAGGAAGTATCAGATTACAATGAAAGAACAGCGGGAAGGCCCAGAGCCCTGTGCACAGAAGCCAGAGCAGCTGCCTTGGGTGGCAGCTCTGTGCCCGGTTTGAATCTTCTCCACCCTTCCAAGTACAATCCAAGTATGCAGCCATAGCCTTTCCAGTCAGCTCCCCCACCCCACCCCATCCCACCCCCGTGCACAAGCAACCACTCCCACGTGGTGCCAACAGGAGGGCACCTGGACAAGCACCCTCAAGGAGATGGAGCGTTGTAGGGACTGGAACAAGATAGTCATCACTTGGGAGGAGATAGCCTTACCTTTCTGGCAGATGCTCCACCCACTTCAGATGCCCACTAGAGAGGTGATGGAGGGTGAGGGTCGTCTTCTTCAGAACTGCAATGTACCTCACTGACTCCTGTAGGCCCACCAGCCCAAGTGCCTGGAAACTGAGCACGGGAACAGGTAAGGGCTGCAGTTGGAGTGGCTGCCCCACTGCTGCCTCTGGAGCTGCTTCCTGAAGTTTGCTGAGTCAGAAACAAATAGACCTGGGTCCCAGTGCCAGGTCTGCCTAATCCTGGCTCTGCTAACTTGAGAATCTGCCTTGCAACCACTTAGGCACACTGCCCTCCAGCCCCCACAGCTCCTATGGGTTATATCTTCCTCTGCCAGCCAACCCTCTAGCAAGCTCCCATAGTCAATGCTATCACTGAAAGCTTAGAGCCATGTCCACAACTGAGCACACCTGATGACACAGCTGTCTCAGAGTCACGGTGTTCTCACTAACTGTGGGCCACCAAATGCTAATCAACTGAGCTGCTATCATAAGACATGTAAGCCAAAGCCAACAAGCCCACAGATTAATCTCAGCAAAGATGAGGCAGAGGTCCAAGCTGTTTTCTGAGAACTAAAACGCAGAGTTTCAAGCAAGTTGGTACTGCCCTGCAATCTAAGACCTTGCCAGGTAGTAGCAGGAGTGTCAGAAGGTGAAGGCCAGGACTGTCAAGATGGCTTGGCAGGTAAAGGCACTCACTGAGCAAGGCTGCCAGCCCAAGTTCAATCCCTAGAACCCACATAAAGGTAGAAAGAACTGGCTCCAAATTGTTCACTAATCTCTACATTATGTGGCATGCACACTCTCCTGCCCACAGATCACCCCAAGACACACATACATGATGATAATAACCAAAATTATTTCAAAAGTCCAAAGCCAGACTCATCCTCATAGCTACTTGGAGGGCAGCCTGGGCTACATGAGATCTACCTCAAAGCAAACAAACATAAGAAACATGGAAAGCTCTGTATTATGTTCTTCTACCTAGAACACGGCATGCAAAGCCCATATAAGATTCAACAGTGTTCAAGAAAAGTAAATATTGTATCTAATACAGAGCTGTGCATCTAATAGTTGATCAATTAACAAAATCCTCCTAATTCATAGAAAATCATTTATAAATTCTCTTTCCACAATCTCATTGGCTCAGTGAATAAACACACATGTGCTATAGCAAACAAATCAAGAATGGGCATCTGAGCCGGGCAGTGGTGGCGCACGCCTTTAATCCCAGCACTCAGGAGGCAGAGGCAGGTGGATTTCTGAGTTTGAGGCCAGGGCTACACAGAGAAACACTGTCTCGAAAAAACAAAAAAAAAAAAAAGAAAAAAGAATGGGCATCTGAGCCATCCAGGCACTTGGGAGGTAAAGGCAGAGGGATCTCTTTGAGTTCAAAACCAGCCTGATCTATGTATTTCCAGGATAGCCAGAGCTAGAGAGACCCTGCCTCAAAAGTGGGGAGCTCACGCCTTTAATCCCAGCACTTGGGAGGCAGAGGCAGGTGGATTTCTGAGTTCGAGGCCAGCCTGGTCTCTACAGAGTGAGTTCCAGGACAGCCAGGGCTACACAGAGAAACCCTGTCTTGAAAAACCAAAACCAAAAAAACAAAAAAAACAAAAAAAAAAAGTGGGAGAGGCATTGGGATAGAGAGATGGCACTGGCCAACCTTCTAGTGTACCTAAATTCAACCCCCAGCACCCATATGGCTCACAGCTGGCTGATAATCCGGTTCTAGGGCATCCAACTGCCTCTCCTGGCCTCCAAAGAGACTGCGCTCATGTGGACCACAGACATACAAGGCAGCAAAACACCCATATGCATAAGAAATACACATAAGGGAAAAAAAACCTTAAAGGATGGGCATCTATGTCTCTTCAGTCGCCCCTGAGGGAGGGGAAGAACAGCTCCACGGCCCAGAGTTGTTGTCTATGCAGATCCCTTCACTCAGCCACCATGAGGCTCCACTTCTTCCCTACCTGCCACTGTCCAGAGTTATCTCCCAGTTCAGGCCCCCGATGTTAGTCTCCCAAGAACGCATGATGCGCCCTCCATTGGATACAGTGATCGCATCTGGAAGAGATAAAGACCACTACCATTTTCAAAACTTGCTCAGTTGCCTCATAAGGGCTGCGTCATGACCCCGCCTCCAGCTCATGGATGTAAACAGACATTAATTGGGTACCTTGTTTCCTTCACTGTCAGAAGCACCTCCTCTCCTTTCCCCATTAGACCCATACCAAGCTAAGAACCAAGAAATGGGAGATGGGGCTGAGCCCACAATGGAGACCAGGACGGCTCTGCTTACCCTGTCCATGGACCAGCATGGCATCCACAGCCCCTTCTGCTGTGCCCTTGTCAACATGGCGCCACACTGAAAAATAAGAAAGTCAGACATTGCTATGAGTGACTGTGACCCAATGAGACCAGGAAGGGACTGAGACCTTCATTTGAATAGCATGATCTAACTTTAATTAGGACAGGACTGCTATAACCTAGACCAGCTCACTGGACAGTAAGGGAGGAGGAGGAGAAGGAGCTCAAGATACACTGCTTTCCCCATCTGTGGTCTCTGCCCCTCCAGCCCAATACCACCCCCAAATATATGAAGGAACAACAATAAGAGTTACAAAATCCACCCAATTCACAAGAAAATAGTCTTCTCAATAACAAACAATCCCAGCAGCAGGGATAACTCAAGGGTAGTCATTTAAGCCTTTCCTGCAAAACAGGAAGAATGGAGCTTTTGCGGTGTTAAGGGCCTTCATGATTGAGGGAATGAATTACAAAGGCCAGGGCCACAAATATACAGAGTGAAAGATGACAACACTAGAGAAGATATGGGGGGGGGGGGGAGAGAAGGTAAGCCATAGGTCACTCAGATTCACCCAGTCAGCTTCCCTCCCTGAAGCCTCCGGTCTCCACAGCTCACTCACAGATCTCTCCAGTCCGAGAATTTAGTGCAGCAATCACATTCTTCTCTGTGGCCACAACCAACTTCTTGGATCCAGGGGAAAACTCCAAGGAGGCAAACTTGATCTTCCCAACATACTGCTGTCTCCTGAGGACCAGTGTAGGGGAACATCAGGGCACAAAGACATATTCCTGGGTCACACCAGCACATCTCCCTCATCACATGCAAGAAATGCATGCTAATGAAGAGCTCCAAGCACACAGAACATTTCTGTGCAATGTTCTCAGAAGCAAAAGAAGATAGGAGAGAATTGCCACCAAATACATGAGAGATAATACCAGTCTTCCAGCTAAATGTAACACCTACCTACCTACCTACTCAGGCAACACACCAAAGATTCCTCAGCCTAAATTAATTTTAAGCTGCAATAAACAGACTTCCAGGGGCATAGGTGCTTGCCACTGTTGCAGTGAGGAAATACTGCTGTTGAGGCACACTGAGCAAGCCTGGCATTTAGACTGCATCTCTCATTGAGACCACTGTGTTGTTTAGTCTAGTGTGTTTTAAAGGAGGTTTTGGGTTTTTTGTTTTGTTTTAAGATTATTTATTTTATGTATGAGTACACACACTGTCACTGTCTTCAGACACACCAGAAAAGGGCATCGGATCCCATCACAGATGGTTGTGAGCCACCAAAGTCCAGAAAGGCTAATGACCGTTTGGACCAGGACCCAAAATGAACACCTTTTTTTTAAAAAAAAAATACTATTGTTAGTTGTCTGTCAATTTCCCCAGGAGCATACAACCATTATGTGGCCAATACTTATTCAATCTGAAATAAGCATGGTCTGAAGGAAGGGGTGAGTGAATGAATGTCAGGCTGATAAGTTTGGAGAGGGAGAGGCCGCACTGCGCTCAGTGTCCCTCAGAGGAAAAGGTTCACTTTAGAACTTGTAAGACAGGAGGTCTAAGTGACACCAACTAGTTCTATGAGGATGAAAGTTCACTAGCGGTTTGTGACCTCGGACCCAGGAGATCACAAACCTGACAGCCACGAAAGCGGACATGACAGGAAAGGAGAGAACTAGTGACCTCTGACCAAAACCCTTAAAGCAAGCGTGCCTAGATGGCAGGGTTGCCTCCACTACCGTGCAATCTGCACAGTCATATACAGGTCGGCTTAAAAGAGTTCCCTCCGTGCTTAACATAATGCTCTTGGATCGACGTCTTCAAACTCTTCATATCTGAAGAAATGACGCTCTCGTTTTCATTCTACACAAGGTGCAGCATTCATTCATTCACTCCTCCCTTAAAGCCCCCCCCACCCGCCCCCTGTAAGTTATATGCTCGGTCCTGCTCCATGGCAAATCTCCTTCAGGTTAGCAGGAGGGAGACAGATGCTGAGAAAGCAAACACCAACTTCCTGGAGAAGCGTCACCCGTACGCACCAGTCAAACTTGCCCACTTGGTCTTCGTAGACCGCGGCCGCAGGGACAAGCAGCACTGCTGCACAGAGCCAGAACCCGGACGCCACAGCAACCGCCATGATTGAAGCCCAAGCACCGCCCGCCGCCAGCCCGGCATGCACCGGGCCTCAAGCCCCTCCCTCGGCAGAGCCTTAGAGCGGAGCCGGTTCGTGAGGGTCTTGGGGGAGAGCTCAGGACTCGGAAGCTGCCAGATTGGAGGGACCGGAGAGACTGGAGGGATCTGGAACCTGGGCAGATAAGTGGCCTTCAAGGCACTGGGCAGAGCGCAAGCGGGAAAGAGGGGTGTCGCCACAGTTCGGGTCAGGCACACGCGAGGGGCAGCCCCTAGCACCCTCCCACAAGCCCCTGCGGCACCCGGGCCCTGACGGGCCTCCTGTCTTCCCCCGCACGTGCCTTTAGCGAGATGCCCAAATCCAAGCGAGATAAGAAAGGTAGGTTCGGGGGACCTGCGTCATGGGGACGGTGGGGACACGGGTGAGACGCCGGGACGTCTCTGAGGAGCTCGGCCGGCCGGGAGAGCGAGTTGGCGTCGGCAGGTCACAGAGAGAGCTGGAAATTGGTCCAGGCCGACAGGCAGCTCCTGAGATAAGGGTCTTTTATCCCGGGCTGGCCTCGAACTCGCCGACGAGGATAGTCTTAAACTCTTGATGATGATGATGCTTCTATCTCCCGATTGCTGGAATTACAGGCATGCATCACTAAACCTAGTTTATGTTGAGTTAGGGATGGGACACAGTACACTCTTGTTAGGCAAGCACTACCCGCCGTGCACTGAGCTACATTCCCTGGCATGTGCGCGCGTCTGTGTGTGAGAGAGGATCTTGCGATGTAGCTCAGATTTGCTGTGTAGACCAGGATGGTCTCATTCTCTCCAGAATGTAGGGGTTTTACAGTTTCGACTATTGCATGTTTTGTTTGTTTATTTAATGCTGGAGGCTTGAAATCTCCATCTGTCGATTCCAGACTGAGCCATTACATCCAGCTAGCGGGCCGGCGCTTTTGTGGGTGTTAGAAGTCCAGACGGTTGAAAAAAAAAAAGGATCTGGCTTCATCAGACTCGCCAGCTTAGTTAAGGGTGTGGGTGTGTCTCCTATATCCCCGTCAAGTATAATGTGTCAGGTAGTCAAAGTGAGTATGGAGAAGGTAGAAATGATACTGTTTTGTATATAATGATGTCAAGAAAAGTCTCAGCGGTTAGATGACAAACGAGTAGGTCGTTTTAAATAGAGGGAACACAGTGTGAAAGAGGTCTGTGGTGTGGTAACATGTGTGGGACAAGAGGCCAGTGTGGCTGTAGTAAAGCGAACAAAACAGGCTTGAGAGGAAAAGATCTGGCCTTTGACATGGCCTTGCTTTGGAAGGATCCCTTTGGCTGCCTTGAGAGCCTGGTGAATATGAAGGCAGCAAGGCCAGTGACCACCTGGAGTATGTATGCTAAGTCGGCCCAGAATCCTAGTGGTGGAGAGTCCGGGTAAGGACTGGCTCAAGTGATTGCCTTTGACTGTGTGCCTTGTGTAGAGGGACTGTGAGTGGCAGGCAGGGTAAATGAAGGGCCATATCATCTCCTAGGGACACGAAGGGCATTGTAGCCGATGTTTTAGTGAGTTCTTATAGAGTCATTAGGGTCTGGAGGAAGCCCTGGTCAGATGTAAGCAAATGCCAGGAACTCGTGGAAGTAGGACAGATAGGCCTGGGTTACTTTTCAGTAGAGGATCTTGTGCTCCAACCACCCCATCCCCAAAGTTACTGTGTTCTTGGGTCCAGATTATAAAATTGAAGTGTAGGTACAGAATAGAAAAGTGAGGTCCCAGCAGGATGAAGTGGTGCATGCCTGTAAGCCCTCCGCTTAGGAAGCAGAAGCAAGGAAATGTATCTTCAGTTCAAGGCCAGCCTAAACAGCCTTGTAGCAAGATCCTGGTTTTTAAAAAAGAATTGATCCCTGTCATTCCATAGCCCAGCCTAACCATTGATGACCTGTGCACCATCCCTATAGCAGGAAAGGGTTCTGCCTCAGCCAGCAGGTTAGGGCTCCCACTGACAGTTCTCTGTCAGCAGGAATGAGCCCTGTTACTGCAATAAATCCAGCAGTCAGCCCAAGGAAGAAGTGCACTTCCTTAGTGGCAGGGGATGTATTTAGGGATCTTTGGGTCCAAGAATTCCAAGTAAGCAAACGCTCTGTCATCCTTGAATGCTGGGAATGACAGTGTCTATTGCTGCCTCTGTCACAATAATTTAGTTTAGCCAAGCCTCCAAAGAGGGAAGCAGAATTAGTCTCCAGAGCATCCAGATTCAACACTCAACCACCATCTTTTTCTTGGTTTTAGTTTCCTTAACAAAAACTGCCAAGAAAGGCTTGGAACTGAAGCAGAACCTGATAGAAGAGGTAAGTGCTTGCTCCTCTCCCCCCTCCCCCCCTCACTGTGTTTGGTTAATAGCATTGATAGAACTGGGGTAGAACTGTTAGCAGTGTCAGCCTTTCCACGCCTCCCCACAGCATCCCTGTGACCCAGGGTCAGCTGATGCTGTTGCTGTGCTGCGCTTGGGGTTAACTAAAGCTTATTAGTGAGTTTGTAATTCTGCCCAGTGTTAGAAGACTGGAGGTCACCAGGTGGTGACTGTGGCCATCCACCTACCTGTGACCTACCTGCTGGCTCTGGGCCAGGTGAGTGCAGTCTCCAGGTGCACAAATTCCCCATTCTTTGGAAATGGAGTTTTACCACAAGGAGGCTTCAGTAGAAGCCTGGCCAGGGCAGTGAGGATGAAGTGTCTCTCCTTGTTGATAAAGATGGGGCTCTTTGTGTTTTGATTTAGCAGGGGCCTTCCCAGGATGGGTAAATGTTTCTAGATCAACTAAGTAGACAAAGGAGAACAGGGTGATTGTTTCGCATTGGTCATGGAAGGACCATAGGGTTTGGGTCCCTGCTCACTCTCTGCAGTAGGTGACCCTGGTGTCAGTCACACCAGTGGAAGATGAAGGCCTATTGCCGATTCTCTTGTGTGAGGCGAGGCCAGTTGCCCAGCCTGTGCTGCCCCTCAACTGCAGAGCCTCATGAATTGTCTCACAGCTTCGGAAATGTGTGGACACCTACAAGTACCTCTTCATCTTCTCTGTGGCCAACATGAGGAACAGCAAGCTGAAGGACATCCGGAATGCCTGGAAGCACAGCCGGTGAGCTCAAAGTGGGAAGAGGCAAGAGCTGCTCTCATCAGAGCACAGAAGCCTGTTGACCCTTCCAGTCTGCAGCTCGCCTGCTGAAGTGCACAGTTTCTGTTAGAGTTGGGCTTTCTCTGAACTACTAGGGATAGGATTTGGTGGTCACTCGGGGTGTTTCAGGAAAGTGGCCCCTGGTGTCTGGCACACTCTAGTAGAGTGTCACCATGTACATCTGACCCCAAAGCAGGCTCCAGGAGCTGATTGGTTACAGTACTTGTGCAGGTGGCTCTGGGGTCACTGTACTGCTGCACTGGCTCTAGTAAGGACTGTTGAACACGCCTCTGCCCACGGCCGGACATGGAGTTTGAGGCTCAAAGTGAGCTGTCTCAAACTGTTGGCAAAATGGGGTTCTGTAGATAAGAAAATGAAAACAGGGGTCCTGGGGACACATGGGTTGATAGGTGGCATGGAGAGCAGGGACTCTGGCCACACCTCCTATCACCTGGTTCTGGGCTCCCTAAACTCGTGGGTGTTGGCTCACACACACCCTCTTCTTCATGCTAGGATGTTCTTTGGCAAAAACAAGGTAATGATGGTGGCCTTGGGTCGAAGCCCATCTGACGAATACAAAGACAACCTACATCAGGTAGGTCGCTGGCCCTCACTACGTGAGGCTGAAACTCAGCTGCCATCTCTCCTGTTCTTGTCAGCTAAGGGTTCAGGAGAGCCATAACTCTTAGCCTAACTCTGTTCTCAATCCCCAGACCCATGGAGCTTTGCCCTTTATGTCCTGCCCTACTTACCAGGAGTCCTACCAACTAGAAACGTTTCTAGATGATACCAGGTGTCTCCTATAGGTAACTTGCCCCTAGTGAAGAAGCAGTGGTGCTCACTTGTGTTTTTCAGGTCAGCAAGAAGTTGAGAGGTGAAGTTGGGCTCCTTTTTACCAACCGCGCTAAGGAGGAGGTGAATGAGTGAGTGTCTCTGAGGGAGGGGGAAAGGCTAGGGTCAGGGAAGGTTGAAGGGATGCAAGCCTATTACTGAAACGGGTTCTGTTTCTCTCTGGCATGGTCCCTGTCTGGCTGCCAGTCAGCAGTCAGTATGGCTAGGGACAGGAAGCCTGAGATCATGCTGCTCAAAGGAGGCTGGGCTTCTGTGGAATGGTGGCGCTCCCAGGAACTTTACCCTCACCCTCTCTAACTTAGGTGGTTCACAAAGTATACAGAAATGGACTTTGCTCGCGCGGGGAACAAAGCAACTTTAACTGTGAGCCTGGATCCAGGGCCACTGAAGCAGTTCCCTCACTCTATGGAGCCACAGCTGAGGCAGCTGGGGCTGCCCACTGCCCTCAAGAAAGGTAGGAGGCTGGAGAGGTGGCTTAGGGTTAAGAGTACTGGCTCTTCTTCCAGAGGACATGGGTTTGATTCCCAGGACCTACGTCAGGCACCCGGTATTCATGTGATGCCATAGGCATACATGCAGGCAAAACACCTATACAGAGGGAAGAGCGGCTCAGGGGTACCTGCCCCAGACTCCCCTAGACCAGCTGCTTCTCCAGTTTTTCCTGTGAAGGCGGAGCTGAGCACTCATCTCCTGCAGGGAGAAGGCAGCCACTGTCCCTCTGGGTACTGCAGGGAAGACGGTCTGTGGCCGCATGCTTCCTAGGGCTGGGAGTAACTGGTGCTGCCCTTGCACAGGTGTGGTGACCCTGCTGTCTGACTATGAAGTATGCAAGGAGGGTGATGTGCTGACTCCAGAGCAAGCCCGTGTCCTGGTGAGTCTGGACCTGCAGCCTGGGAGAGGGGCTACTGCCAGTCAGCTGCTGGGTGCAGCCCTGTGTTGATCACAGCTGCTCCTCCTGACTCCCCTTCCTCCACCTTTCCAGAAGCTGTTTGGGTATGAGATGGCTGAATTCAAAGTGACCATCAAATACATGTGGGATGCCCAGTCAGGAAGATTCCAGCAGATGGATGATGACCTGCCCGAGAGTGCGCCTTCTTCTGAGGGAGAGTCTGAGTCTGAGGATGAGGAGGACAGCTGACTCTGAGAGCCAGGACTAAGGGCTTCCAGCAAGTTCTTCATCTCCACTGGACCCTCCAGGACTTCTGTCACCCCTCTGGAGGGAGCAGCTATTTGTTTTTGCTATGGATAAAGACGAGGGTGCAGGGAATGACTTTGTTTCTATAAAGAATAAAATTGTGTCCATAGGGTGTTCTGTAGACAGCAGGAGACTCTTTAGTAAAAAGGCCTGCAGCTTTCCTCCAACCTAGTTGGAGCTAGGGGTGGGTAGCCGAGCACGACAGACAGCTGAGAGCACTCCTGGAGTTGGGCTCCTCTCTGGCCCTTTGCTTGCAGAGGGTTTGCTCAGTCAAGTTAATTCTCTGGCACCTTCATCACTTAGTACATAAACATGCACACAGAGATGCACAAGCCAGGGCTAGGAATGACATGTGAGGAACACGGGCTTGCCACTAAGGCAGGGGGAGAGGGGAGGGCCACTGCTGGAATTGGGAGCAAGTGGTTTTTGAGTCAGACTCTTACTGAAGCATAGGCTGGTCTTGATCTTGCAGCAGTTCTCTGGCCTCCACCCCTCAAGTGTTACCACACCTGGCTAGCTGGGAGCTGTGCATCACAGAAGGCTAGAACTGTACAAGTCAGTGGTAAAGTCTTTATCATAAACCATGTTTAAGGGGCCGGCAGGTTCCCTCTCTAACAGCACACAGAAACTAATGAAAGTTAGATCTTCACAGTCCTGCCCCCCCAAACCCAGGGCAAGCCAAGATGATCATCCTTGGAATCCCAGCACCTCAGGGGTCTGAGGTAGGATTGAAGTTTGAGGCCAAGCCAGACATGACACACCCCTTTAGTCTCACTACTGGGGAGACTGAGGCAGGCTGACCTTTGAATTGGAGGCCACCCGTGTCTACATTGTTTGATTGCAATTAACAATGAGGCTGAAAAAAAGGCAGGCTTAGTAGTATACACCAGAAATCAGAAGCTAGGGACAAGAAGAACTGATACATGGTTCTTTCAAGGCTGGCCTAGAATATATGGCATCTTGTCTTGAAAAAGCCAGGTGGTGGTGACTCACACCTTTAATGCTGCCAGCACTTGGGATGCAGCCTGGGCTACACAGACACATGGTCTCAAAAAAACCAAAGGGACCAATGAGATGTCTCAGCAGATAAAGAAGCACTTGCCGCCAACTCAATTAAAATCTTGCTTAGTACTCACTGCCCTCTTTGGGATCTGTTTTTACTTAGGCCAAGACCCTGCCTCCTGCTGTGTTAAGCATGGGGAAGAGCATTGGGGGCCTTTCGGCTTCTTGTTGCCTGTGCTCTGCACAGAGGATAGTTGTGGAAATTACATAGCCTTCAGCCTGTGTAACCTGATGTTTTAGGCAAATGAGACACTAGTTGGGACAGAGAGCACCTAGCTGCTGTCCACTGCTGTGGGACTCCATGGGAGGAGGTTTTTCTGAGGCACTGGACCACTGCCAAGCCCCTGCCCAGAGGTCAGGCTATAATGCTTTCTGATGACCAAGCACACTCCTGCCCACCTCCACTGGGCCCTCAGAAGGAACAAGAAGCAAGCCTCAGGCATTCAAGAGAATAAGGACACCTGGTCCACAGTAGGCCAGGCTGTGAGAGCTGACAGGTTTATTCAACAGGAGGTATTGGGGCTAAGCTAGCTCTCACATTGAAGGCAACCGGGTGTATAGGAAGTCAGGGAAGAACAACTGAATCAGATCAAGCCCAGGACAAGGTGGGACAGGCAGTAAGCTGCACCTCCCCAAGTCAGATGCATCTTAGCGGAAGTAGTTGGGACACTCATGAGCAACCAGGTTCCAAGCTTGGTCAAAGGCTTCCACAACAGCTGGCTCCAGGGGCCCTTCCTCAACCAAGGCCAAGTTCTGCTCCAATTGTTCCAGACTGGACATGCCCTGGATGACTGCATCTCCATGGGTGCCCTGCAAGAGAGAGACCACTTTCAACACACTTCTGCCACCTGACGGCTTCCAGCTTGTCACTTGCTAAGATCTGGGACCTGTTTTTACTTAAGCACGAGTTACTGCTAGGAAAAATAACTACTGCCTCCAAGGTCATACAGGCTTCTCTACCCTGCAGGACAGTTTGGGAATCATTTTTCTCCAGGCCTGGCATTTACCAGATACCATTACCCTGAGAATGCCCACACTGGAGAAAGAGTGTAGGGGGAGGAAGCTGTGACAGCAGGCAGAGATCCCCCCCCCCCCCCCAGGAACACAGAATTGAGTTCTCTTTCCAGGAAGGGCTCTAATAAATACTTTTTAAAAATGTACTTTTCAGAGGCAGATCTATGTTAATTTCCTACCACCTGCACCTGTGGGACTTAAGCAACCCAGCCTCAACCAATTTCTCCACTTGAAAATGGAGAACGTTAGAGCTGGAGGAATGGCTCAGCCACTGGGAGCAGTTTTCTGCTCTTGGCAAGGACCTGGATTCACTTCTCAGGATCCACAGGGTACCCCCTTACAACCACCTTTAACCCTTGCCACCCTCTTCTGGCCTCTGCAGGCACAGCATACACACGGTGCCCATCAGACAAAACACTCATACAAAATAAAAATAACGAGATCTTTAAGAGAAAAAATAAATCAAGATGACTAGACTTCACATAGTCATTAACACCTAGTCAGGTAAGCTAGTGCTAACATGGTTCACCATCCTGGGAGGTGAAGCTGGGCCAGGGAAGACATAGTCTCAGCGGTTGGCCTCTGTCATTTCTACACTTCCGCCTCCTCCCAGCCGAGGCTGAGCAGCCAGGACCAGCTGGGCTACCTTGAGCTGTGAGTGATGGTATATCCACCGCAGGGCAGCCAAGATCATACCGGGGGCAGAGGTACCATAGATAGACTTCAGAGCTTTCTCCACCAAGGCGATGCTATTGAAGTGTTCCTCCTTCCAGTAGCTGAATGGGTGGGAAGGGAGTCAGTCTCTTGAGGGCCACTAGAGGGTGATCCAACCCCTGCATTTCCGAGGTGGCCTATGTCCTCAGGCAAAGCGCTACACCCTAAGAACATCCAGGTCTCCAGGCTTCTTGTCAGGTCAGGGAGAAACACAGAGGACAAGAATCCTGGCTTTTACAAACTCATCAAACTTTAACCATACAGCTCCAGCGGCTGAAGAGATGGCTCAGTGGTTAAGAGCACTGACTGCTCTCCCAGAGGTCCTGAGTGCAATTCCCAACAATCACATGGTGCCTCACAGTCATCTAGAATGGGATCTGATGCCCTCCTAGGTGCCCACAGCACCATACTTGTGAGACCTGGGTTACACAAAAGCCTAGAGGGAGTCCTGGACACTAGTCCAGCTTCTGTGGCCTTGGCTGAGCCTCCTCCCTTCCCTACACTCACTGATCCACTTACTGAGGGAGAGGAAACTCCTTGCCAGCCTGTCTTAGTGGCTTCATCAGGCGAAGAGCTAATCATGTTCCATAGATTAAAGGGGGAGACCATGGTGAAGGCCACCAGGCCTTGATTCTCCAGAAGAGAGGCCTGGGCTCTGGCAGTGTGTGAACTTGAGAACTGTTCACAGCCATGGTTTCTACTCCCAGGCAGGAGGATCACAGGCTGTAGTGGGGAAGGCTACAGGGAGGGTTGTTTTTGTTGCTGCTGTTTTGTGAGGTGCAGGGCATTAAATGCAAGGCCTCGTGCACGCTCAACAAGTGTTCTAGCAGAAAGCAACACACTCCCAACAGATAGGACTTGAGTCTAGCAGGGTACACAAGGAAGGCTAACATAGACCGCTTGCTTTTGGCCTTTTCTCATGCAGGAACTTACTTGCTGGGCCTTTCCTTCCCAGACAGAGACTACAAGAAGCAAATGTATCAGCCTATGCTCAGAAATGACCCTTGGGGACATGGCAACTGAGGTGGCAGAGGGGAAGGAAGCGTAAGAGTTGCACAGGGTCTGGCCATGGGAACACATACATCTAATTCACCCTCTCAGGAGACTGAAGCAGGAGGATTACAAGTTGCAGGCTAGCCTGGGCTAAACTCTGCTTCAGATAACAAACAAAAAAGTCACTAAGGAAAAAAAGACCATTCCTGACGAGTTTACAAATTTTAAAACTTTTTTTCTCCAGTACTGGAATTGAACCCAAGGCTCTGAGCATTCCGTCCCCAAGCTATAGGCAACTCTCACACTTGTAATCCTTCTGCCTCGGCTTTCCCCATCAGATCAAAATTTTAGATACTTAAAATTTGGAGCAGAGTAGGCTGGAGAGATGGCTCAGCGGTTAAGAGCCATGACTACTCTTCCACAGGTCCTGAGTTCAATTCCCAGCAACCACATGGTGGCTCAAACCATCTGTAATGGGATGTGATACCCTCTTCAAGTATGTCTCATGACAGCTACAATGTACTGATATATGTAAAATAAATACATCTTTTGAAAAAAAAATTGGAGCAGAGTATAATGACAGACATTGGTAATCCTAGCTCTTTGGCTGGGCAATGGTGGTGCACTTTAATCCCAGCATCTCTGAGTTCGAGGCCAGCCTGGTCTACAGAGCGAGTTCCAGGACAGCCAGAACCACACAGAGAAACCCTGTCTCAAAAAACCAAAAAACCAAAATCAAAAACAAAAAAAGCCTAGCTCTGCAGATGTGAGGACAGGAGAATCAGGAGTTCGGGGTCATCTTCAAGCCAACACAGGGTACAAGAGATCCTGACTCAAACTTAAAAAGAAGGAGGAGGAGGAGGAAGAGGAGGAGGAAGAAGAGGAGGAGGAGGAGGAAGAGTAGGTTGACCCCAACAGTTGCCCAACTATGACTGCCTGAGACAATTTTACTACCAAGATGCAAGATGTCACAGGACACAGACTCATAGATTCAACACCAAGCCCCAGACTCCCCAAGGTCTATCTTGGGTTGTCCTCTCACCATTGGCAGTGGACAAACTCTTCTCAAGAAAGACACATAGAGCTGGGCAATGGTGGCACACGCCTTTAATCCCAGCACTTGGGAGGCAGAAGCAGGCAGATTTCTGAGTTCAAGGCCAGTCTGGTCTACAGAGTGAGTTCCAGGACAGCCAAGGCTATACAGAGAAACCCTGTCTCCAAAAACAAACAAACAAACAAACAAACAAAGACACATAGAGCAGCAAAAGTACAGACACCACAGGATCCATAGGACAGCCCAAGAATGTCCCTCAAATACCCAGGACAGCTAACAGCCAGAGTTTTAGGTCTGAATATCACAGAAGGGCAGGTCCCCAGAAAAGCAACCTTAAGGATCCTACCTCAAACTAAAGAAACCTTTAGCACTTCCTCCTCAGACACAGACCCCACCACAGCTCACCGGTCCATGTATATCTGAGAAAATTGATTTCCAAAGAAATGGCTCTCAGGATTCTTCCCATCCTTATCCTGGTATTTATATCTGCCAGTCAGCAGGCCCCCTGTGGGAAATCAGCGGTTAGACCTAGCCCGGATTCCTTCCAGAGATAGCCAGGTCATTCCTGGCTAGGAACTGGAGAGCAGAAGGGAGCCTGGAAAGGAGACTCAAGCCCCTTCTCAAAGCTCCCTGACTCCCAGAGCCTGGATTGGGCATATACCATGGCAGTAATTCATAGAGTCAGACTTGGCATGCCCACCCATCTATAGCGCATATCCCCATGGCAGCCCATACCAGCCAAAGGATTGTAGGCGTAGAACCTCAGTCCGAAGTGTCTGAGGCAGGGGAGGAGCTCCTTCTCCACCTGCCGGGTGGTGGCGTTGTACATGCCCTGCAGGGAAACAGTTGGTAAGGGGGACATGTCAAGAAAGGAGACCCCAAATGTACCTTTGTAAAGTTCCTCAGTTTACTCCTTAATAATCCTAGATCTTGACAATCAGGGAATATACCTAGTGGTGGTAGGTTTGTGGTTTATAAGCATCTAGTTTGTGATTATACCCAAAGATCCAGGATCAATGGAGTCTTGGACCCAAGTCTGAATGGTCCCAGCACACCAGATCCCTCTCACCTGGTACACAGTTGACATGATCCAGCCATTTTTCTTACAGAGGGTACAAATCTCAGCCACTTCCCAGGAGGCATAATTAGACAGACCAAGCTCCACAAACTTGAGAGATTCCATTACAATCCAGCTCAGGGAGAGGCTCTATCCCAGGCCAGCTCAGGAGACTGAGCTGTGGGGGGCCTGGAGTGAGGTCTGGGCCCAGTTCCGTGTGTGTTCCCAGCACTCGCTCTCCTGGCAGGGTCAGGATGAGGTTGGAGAGCATCAGGGCCCTCCCTCACCTCCTGATGCAGCTGGTGGCAGGCCTGCAGTGTCTCCTCTACAGGAGTGTTGTGGTCAGGAGCGTGTAAGTAGAAGAGGTCCACCCGGGGACACTGCAGCCGCTTCAGAGACGTCTCTAATTGGGACCGGACACTGTCGGGCTTCAGTGACTTCCCAAACATGGGGAACAGCCTTGATGGCAATTTTTACTTTCCAGGGAGAAAAATACAAGTTCAAGTCACTTTATCAAACAGAGTTATCTATTGCAACAGTGAAGGAACAGGGCTGGACAGGGCATAGTGGTGCATGCCTCTGATGCCAAGCCAGAGGAAATGGACGCAGGAATCAGAAGCTCAAGGCCATTCTTGCCTACAGAGTGCAAATCTAGGCTCGTGTCAACACACACACACACACACACACACACACACAGGGGAAAAGGGAAAGGAAGAGAGATGGGGGAGAGAGAGATAATAAATACACAGACAAAGACAGAGATATGATTGGGCTCAAATTCCAGCTGTGCCTTTCCGAGTTGTGGCTTTGATTAAACTGACAGATCCTCAGGTCTGCCGACTGTAATAATGAGAGTGACAAACAGCTTATGGAGAAGTCCTGAGGGTTTGTCAGGCTTAACTGACAGTGACAATTAGTTATTGGGCCTGTAAACCTTGCTTTAAAATCCATGAGCAGAAGGTCCTGGATGGAGCCACACTTGCCACTCCAGGTACCAGAGCACTGGGTCTGGGGCAGAGAACTCAGGAAAAGAGAAAAGGTCACAGACTAGAAGCAAAGCAGCCCTGAGAATACCCCACCTGGAGTCTTGACTTTAGGGGTTGTAGTCCAGAGCTCTGTGGTCATCTTAAGATGTTTTGAAAGATGACTCTGAGTGCACTGTGAACAATAGGCAGGTCTGATCACAGAGGGAGGAAGGTGCCAAAGGAACTGGAGACAGAGACAGGAAGGCTATGCTGAGGGCCTGTGAGAAGGAAAGTCAGGGCCATCTGTGTGAGTCTCTGCTCCTCTCCCTGCCCATGCTCAGAAGCCCAGGTGAATGGTTGAATGATGGATGAATGAGTGGGTGGGTGGATGGATGGATGGATGGGTGGGTGGGTGGGTGGATGGGTGGGTGGGTGGATGAGTGGATGGCTGGATGGATGGATGGGTGGGTGGATGGATGGATGGATGGGCAAAAGGAACTTTACATATTTGAAAAATCAGTTCAGCAGCCCAAAAGCAGTCAGCAGCGCCCTTGAGACCTGAGGAACGTCCCATACTTGGAACTTTTTCGTTCTGCCTCTTGACCTGCCCTTCCTGATGGGACATCGGCTTTAGATCTGAGCTGGGCTCTCGCCCAACCAGCCCTGAACCCATGCAGCAGAAGAAGGGAGGGTCAAACAAAAGACAACTCAAACAGAAGTCAGATCAAGGTTCTCGTGGTACTGTGTAAAGTGTGTAATGCCGGCACTCTGGAGGCTGAGGCAGGAGTCACATGCAAATCCTAGGCTCTCTTAGGCCGCACAGAGAACCTTCCACAAAATACAAAACAACCAATCACTTTCCCTTGGGAAGAGCCAGGAGATCTGGAAACAGCAGGCCACTGAGTGCACAGGTCTGCTACTAATTTTTTGGGGGGTTTTGAGGCTGGGTTTCTCTGTGTAGCCCTGGCTGGCCTCGAACTCAGAAATCCGCCTGCCTCTGCCTCCCGAGTGCTGGGATTAAAGGCGTGCGCCACCACTGCCTGGCTATTCTGGCTCCCACTGTGCGGTGAATCAAGAAGCAAAACTCCATAGCAGGGTTCATGAGCAAGGGCAGTTGCCGAGGGGAAAGAGTTCAATAAAAGCACCCACCCAGGGAAGCGTAGTTCCATTCCTTGAGAAACTGAGGCAGAGGACCAACTATGTCAAGAGCTCAAGACAGCTACACCATTCCTGGCCCCTGTTCCCTTTCGGGGCTACTATGGCTGTCACCCTAGTAAAGCAGGAGGCGCTCACGATCTACAGGATCCGGGGCCATTAGCAAAGAAGGAATCAGGTTTCAACCTGAACTGGTGCTGAGCAGTATCACAAAGACAGGAATCCTACAGATCAGGGACACCTGGTGGACAGCAGCACAAGTTCCAGGCCAGAAACAGGGGTTAGGCACATCGTGTGAAGATCGTAGGCCACTTTTGCGGAAGAAAATGTGGAAAGAGGTTGACAAAATATACAAAGCTAGACATGCCTGAAACGTTTGCATGCCTCAAAGAGTTGCAGTCCTCAGAGCTCTCGGTGGACAGGGCGAGATCAGACCTCTGGGAGCCAGACGAAGCTGTGCCGGGGAAAGGGGATGGCAGGTGTGACAGTTACCTTTGCAGCTGCTGCGGCCCAGCCCGAGCCCCAGGCCGCCTAGGATAGTCTCGGACTGACGTCCGCATACACGAAGGCGGTGTCTATCTCGGTGTGACCGCGCTGCAGGAAGGCGCGCACCGACGCGGCGCTGGAGGTCACATCCATGCGGCGCCCCATCTCCATGGCACCCAGCACAGTGGCAGGCCGGGCCTGAGACATGTTGACCGTGGTAGAGGTGGCAGAAGGTGGAAGATAAGAACCGACTTTGAGTCTAGCAGTCTGCAGCTCTAGAGGGTGGAGAGGATCCCACAGCTTTATTAGCTGGTTGTGGCCACGCCCAAGGGACGGGCGAGCAGAGGTGGGGCGGGATTGTCCTGGCTGGTACAGGCGACTTCTGTAGAGTTGAAGACCTTCTCCACCCATGCCACTGGTACTAGGAGGTAGGTCACCTTGAGTTAAGTTGCTGAAGGCTAGCACTCCCTCCCCAGTTCTCTCTGGCTCGCTCCTGAGCCATCCTGAATCTCTGTCCCCTCCTAAATGAAGTTTAGGGGTCGGTGACCTCATGCCTTTAATTCCAACACTCTGGAGATTGAGGGAGAAAGATTGCCACAAGTTTTTGTTGTTGTTTTTTGTTTTGTTTTTGTTGTTTTAATTAACTAAGTAAGTAAGTAACTCCAGGCATGGACTTGTAACCCCTGCACTTTGAAAAGGGAGGCGAAGACAGGAAGATTGGGAATTCAAAGTACACCTAGGCTACAAACCAAGTGTTAGGCCAGCTTAGGTTACAAAAGACGGGTCTTAGAACAGATAGCTCTGCAGATGAATTGAGATTTGGGCCTAGGGTAAGTATAAACTTGCTAAACACGTGGGAGGTTCTGCCAGGGTTGTAGAGGAAAGAGTAGGGTGGGGACTGGTAGCTCCTCTCAATCTTACACCTAGGAGTTTACCGAAGGTCAGTGGAAATGATTCAGCAATTTATTCTTCTGGTTTTTTTGGTTTTTTGTTTTATTTTTTTTTTATTATTATTCAAGGAAATGAAATGCTATGTTCACACAAAAGCTCATATACAAGTGTTTCTTTGGTTTTTAAAATTATATATACATATATAAATATATATATACATATATAACATATAAATATATATATCTATATACATATATTTTTTTTTCTTTTTAAAAGTCTCATGTATCTCAGGTTGGTTACAAGTCATTACATAATTGAGGGTAACTTTGAACTTTTGATTCTTTGGCCTACACCTACTAAGTGCTGGGATGACAAGCGTATACATCCCACCAGGATTATGTGGTTCTGGAGCACTGTACCGACTCCAGCCCTGAAGAAGAGTTTACAGTTGTTTGGTTGAAAGTGGCGGCTACAGAAACAATGTCCCTCAAGTGTGGAAGAGACCAGACCTGAGGTGTGAACTCACAGTAATGGATGAATGTCAGATGGTGAAAGAAGCCAGACTCAGGGCCACACACTGTGACTCTATATGTATGACACAGCTGCAAAGAGAAGACTGGGGAAAGAGAAAACACACGGAGGGGCTGGAGAGATGACTCAGCAGTTAAAAGCACTAGCTGGTCTTCCAAAAGACCTGGGTTCAATTCCCAGCACTTATATGGGGGCTCACAACCATCTGTAACTCCAGTTCCAGAAGGTTCATTACCCTTTTTGACCTCTTCCTGTAACAGAGTCCCAGGTCTTAGTAGGCCCCCAGACTTTAGCACAACTGACTCCATGATGGAAGTACTATGCAAGTCATAAAACTCAGTGTGTAGACAGCACCATCTGCCACAATGAAAGACCCAATCCGTCAAAGTCTATAGTTCTGGAAAACTCTCTAAATGTACTAACCTTGCCTTTTGGTTTCTGTAGTTCCTATTCTGGCTAGCTGTTCTTGCTAAGTGAAATATATCAACCCAGAATATGGTTTTTGTGTTTAAAAGCTTACTCTGAGAAAGGCTTACTCTTGGATCCTGAATATTCAGTGTAGCCACCAGCTTGTTAATAAAAAATTTTATTGGCTTAAACCCATGTCCAAACAGCCTTCTCTGGTGGATATTCCCTAACAGTCTGGCACCAGGGAACATATCAGTAGTTACCAGGGACCCTTGGGAGAGGAGGTGACGGGGAGCTTTGCTGATTGGTGAGACTCTTCTGTATCTTCACTGTGGAGGTGACTGTCAGACAGTCAATTGTCAAGACCATCAGAGCTGCACATTAAAATAGGTGTCCTCGCCGAGTGTTATGACTCATATTTGAGAAGATTGTTTCATGCTGGAGGCTAGCCTGGACTATACAGTGAGTTCCAGTCTAGCCTGGGCTACAGTGTAAGAGCATATTTCCAAAACAAATAAGAAAAAAGTAGCTGGGCAGTGGTGGCGCACACCTTTAATCCCAGCACTTCGGAAGCAGAGACAGGTGGATTTCTGAGTTCGAGGCCAGCCTGGTCTACAGAGTGAGTTCCAGGACAGCCAGGGCTACACAGAGAAACCCTGTCTTGAAAAACAACAACAACAGAAAAAAAAAGAAAAAAAGAAAAGAAAGAAAGAAAATAATAATTGAAAGACAGCCACATCATGGTGACTCAGCATTTTCATAGGCTAGGGCAGAAGGGTTGCCACAGGTTCTGCCTGGGCAATATGGTGACTACCAGGCCAACCATGGTTATATAGCAAGACTCTGTTTCAAAATGTCCAAATAGAGGTTGGGGATGTAGCTCAGATAGTAAAGCTCTTGCCTAACTCACATAAAGGCCTCCTTTGGTTCCCACACCATATAAATTGACAAATGTGACAGGGCGCGCCTGCAACCCAGCATTTGGGATGTAGAAGCAGAGGGATCAAGAGGTTTGAGCATGCCAGGCAGTGGTAGCGCACGTCTTTAATCCCAGCACTCGAAGGCAGGCAGATTTCTGAGTTCCAGGCCAGCCTGGTCTACAGAGTGAGTCCCAGGATAGCCAGGGCTACACAGAGAAACCCTGTCTCGAAAAACCAAGATAATAAAAATAATAATAATAGTAATAATGATAATAATAATAAACCACCGCCCCTGACTTCAACTGTCTTTTTAAAAGGTTATGATGAGAAAACCATATCCATTTACCCCCACACCCCAATTTCCTACAGTCTTCAATGGGTGTGAATCCAAAGTCCCTACTGCATAAATGTTCTCGACGATTGTCCGTAGTGAATGTTTGCTACTCGAGATTCACTCCATCTTCAATTCTCTGAACAGTCCGAACTTCCAGAAAGTTAGTAAACCTCAAGGTTAACAGGCCTTCTCTGCTGTCCTTCCACAGGGACCCTGTCTAGAGCTCCCAGTAAACCTCAATTCAGAGACAGCACCCCGGGGTTCACCCACCTGCTAAATTCCTTCTAGGAGGGTACAGAGAGTCCAGGGCAGCTCATGAATGGACCAGAGAGAGGCAGAAGCCTAGAGGTGTCTGCAACGTCCCACCCAGCTCATGGGGACCCGCCACTGACCTCCAGGTGGCGCAGTTGTAGAGGGTTCAGCTCTGCAGAAGCCTTGTGCACTGGCTAACACTTCCTGATCTTTCTCCGCGAGCCCCGCCTCCTGTGGGAGAGGTCACGGATGGCTACTTAATGCGGAGGATGACAGGGGACCCGTACAGCAACCAGCTACTGGCATCCGTCTTTCTAAATAGTCTGCATCTTTCTCCGATTCTCTTCCTTGGCACCGCCATGGACCGGCCAGTGACGCGAACCCTGCGGGCCACTATGTGGGTGTCATGGAGACAGGGAGCAGCTTGGCTGAAGCCTGCAGGGCGGCGTCGGTGCGCGCCTTCCTGCAGCACGGCCCCACCGAGATGGACACCGCCTCTGTGTATGCAGATGGTCAGTCAGAGAACATCCTAGGCAGCCTGAGGCTCGGGCTGGGCCGCAGAGGCTACAAAGGTAATGGTCATGCTTATTATCCACCCGCAATGAGCAGAGCTGATTCCTCTCCGGTACAGCTTCTTCCAGCTCCTGGGGCTGTGATCGCACCTTGTCCTCCCAAGAGCTCTGAGAACCCCAAACTCCGCAGGCTAGCTTTACACAACTCCGCAGATTCCTTCCCTTCCAGAAAACTGGCCTACGATCCTATCCCCACAGTAGAGCAACTCGGGCTCCACCGAATTCCATGTGACTAGCTTGCCTCTGGGACATTGAGAACATTGTGCAGCTGCTTTCTAACTACTTCCTAGCAGGTAGGTGCCTCTGAACCCCTCATCTGATGGGCTCCCTGTTTTAGGAATCAGCAGAGCCCCAGTATACCCCAGAAAGACTCTGGACCAGGCAATAGATCTGCCTTCTTATTGAAGCCTGGCTCAGGGTCTTGGACTTTGCTCCCAAGTTCTGGGTGCCTGTTGGCTTAGAAGTGGCTTTAGCTTTACCAAGGAGTGTTCCCACAACTGGCATATGGAAATGGGATGATGTAGCCTGTGCGAGTCTCTTCGTTGACCAGGGCTGGCCTAGTAACGAGGGAGGCAAGAAGGCAGCATGGTTCAACACAGTGGTAACAGGCATTGTTGCGTTAAACATTACGAGTCTGTCTTGGAGTTGTTTATCTTAGGTATATTTAAACACAGCGGAACATTGTGAGAACTTTCCTGGTGATGGTTTAAACACAGCGGAACATTGTGAGAACTTTCCTGGTGATGGCTCAATCCTGTGTGCACAATAAGGCATGCGTAAGTCTCCTTGAGGAACATAGTAAGCTAAGTAAAGATTAGAAGGGTCTACTTCAAAACTCTTTGTAAGGTCCATGTGACACCGTCCATAAAGATAGGTTCTACAGCCTGGCAGTATGGCGCACACCTTTAGTCCCAGCACTGAGGAGGCAGAGGCAGGCAGATCTCTGAGATCCAGGACAGCCAGGGCTACACTACACAGAGAAACCCTGTCTCAAAAAAAAAAAAAAAAAAAAAAGCTAGGTTCTATAGTTTTATAAATTGAGGAAAAAGAAGCTTATGATAAGGGTCTGAGGGATGGGCAGTGTAGCCCCCCACACACAGATAGCACAAAGTTCACCAGCCTAGAGTGCAATCTGCTTCCAGCCTCCTTGGCAAATACCAGGTTATACATTTTTCTGGAATGAACATCCTTGAGTGCTAACAATCCACGTTCCCCTAGTGCTTATCAGGGAGCACAAAGACTTCCGGGCCTCCCACAGTGGCTGATGCCTCTGTGCCAGCCGCCAAGGGAAACCACGTGACTGAAACCAGGCGATCCACTTGAGGACCCGCCTTCTGAGTTGGCTGGGGGGCTGGGGAACTCAGAGGGAGCACACTTCAGGATTGAGACCTTGAAGGAAGCTGCTTTCTGAAAGACTGAAAGTACCTAGGAGCCGGGTGTGCAGGTGCTTCCAGCTGCTGAGGCAGGGGGATTCCGAGTTCCAAGCCAAGAGGAAGAGTAGGGAGGATGTGGGGGTTTGGGGGAGGAAAGACAGAAAACTAAGAGAACCTCTAGAGCTCTTGAAGACAGGGACAAAGGCAACAAAAGTGGCAATACTGGGAGGAGTGGGTGTGGCCTCCTTAAAGCTGAGGGCAGTGGGTGTGGGGGAGAGAGAGGGGATGATCTTCAGCAGACATACGCCATCTGAAATGTGTGCATACACAGGAAGGTTCAAAACTTGTCTGAGCCGGGCAGTGGTGGTGCACGCCTTTAATCCCAGCACTCGGGAGGCAGAGGCAGGTGGATTTCTGAGTTCGAGGCCAGCCTGGGCTACAGAGTGAGTTCCAGGACAGCCAGGGCTACACAGAGAAACCCTGTCTTGAAAAAACAAAAAACAAAAAACCCATAACAAACAAAAAAACCTGTTTTCTGGTGCTCAGCACTAATTTGTTTATTTTCCATTATTTATTTAGTGTATCTGAGTGCGTGTGCACGTGCTACAATGTGTGTATGCGGAGGTCAAAGAACTGAGGGACCAGCCTGCTTCCATCTTAGGCTTCAAAACCATCTTACAGTATCAACAAACTAGGCTCATTCCTGTTTGTGATTTTTTTTTTTTTTTCCTTCGAGACAGGATTTTTCTGTATAGCCCTGGCTGTCCTGGAACTCACTCTGTAGAGCAGGCTGGCCTCGAACTCAGAAGTCCGCCTGCCTCTGCCTCCCAAGTGCTGGGATTAAAGGCGTGCGCCACCACTGCCCTGCTCCTGTTTATGATTAAACCTCTGTTTCACAAGGACTGGACTCTTCACTAACCTCAACTAGGGACGTTTCTATATTACCTGGTCCAGAAATAGTAATCATGTCTTTGTTTCAAAAAGTTATTTTTTTTAACAACCAACTTGCAACCCTAGCTTTGTTTCAAAATGTTATATGACCACCTATGACCTCCTTCTTATGACTAATTGTTGTTATAAATACCTTATTGTGTCCACCTTGTGTTCTGGCAGGTTTTGTCAACTCGACCCAAGCTGGAGTTACCACAGAGAAAGGAGCCTCCCTTGAGGAAATGCCTCCATGAGATCTAGCTGTAAGGCATTTTCTCAATTAGTGATCAAGGGGGGAGGGCCCCTTGTGGGTGTACCGTCCGTGGGCTGGTAGAAAGCAAACTGAGCAAGCCAGGAGAAGCAAGCCAGTAAGTTACATCCCTCCGTGTGCATCAGCTCTTGCTTCCTACCCTGCTTGAGTTCCTGTCCTGACTTCTTTTGGTGATGAACAGCAGTGTGGAAGTGTAAGCTGAATAAACCCTTTCCTCCCCAACTTGCTTCTTGGTCATGTTTGTGCAGGAATAGAAACTCTGACTAAGACACATTGCAACTATGTCTTTGTTTCAGGAGGTCATTGTAGAGACCAGCTTGTTACACTTACAATTCTGCTCCTGTAACCTTGCCTATTTGGCCAGCCAAATCCCCCATCGGGAAACCCCCTACCCCTGAGCTATAAAGGCCTTGTCCTCCTCACCTGTTCAACGTGAACCTCTCAAACCAAACCATAGGGGGAGGCAGTTCTCCCCCCCCCCCCCCCATGTACTGGAATTAAAAAAAGTGCTTGCTTTAATTATTTTGGCCGTGATGATTTGGGTCGGTGGTCTTTCTCCTCCCATCTTTGGGATCCATAGTGATGGTGTGTGCAGTGCAAAGTGCGTGCACAACATTTGCACTGCAGTGTGCACTGTGCCCAAATGCAGGGACCTTTTGTGACGCAGTACCAGTGAGCTTTCCCATGAACATCTCAGACGCCTTACACACATGATTTTGAATTCACCTCATCATGTTGAAATCTGACGACAGTCACAACCCTCACGTTCAGTCATGACACCCTATGTAAGGTGGGGATACACAATTTGAAAAGCTCTGGCTGGGGCTGAAGAGATGGCTCAGGGTTAAGAGCCCTCACTTCTCTTGAAGAAATCCCAAGTTTGGTTCTGGACGTTCATGTCAGATGACTCAAGGATTCTTTAACCCCAGAGGACATGATGCTTTCTGGCATCTGAACTCATACAGTCGCATACTGACATAGGTACATACACATAATTAAAATTAAAAATAAATCTTAAATAAAGGTGTGGCTTAGCATAAGTGATACCTTGTGTGCCAACCCCATCATTCAAAAAAAAAAAAAAAACTGTCTGGTGGTGGAAGTGTGAACACACTGCCAGCACTCAGAAGGCAGAGGCAGGCAGATCTCTGAATTTGAGGCCAGCCTGGTCCACAGAGTTCCAGGACAGATAGAGCTACACAGTGAAACCCTGCCTCAAAGAAACAAACGAACACACCAACCAAAGAGCATACATGGGCTGGACTTAGCACCCTTCCCACTGCCTGCCCTGCACATAGGTAGCAGATGTGCAGTGTGGTCTTCATTGGGGTCCCCCAAGAACTGGAGCAGGGACTGTGCCTGACTCCATTACCTCCCTATGGATCCTGTTCCCCTAACTGGGCTGGCTTGTCTGGCCTCTGTGGGAGAGGATATGCTGGTGTTGGACTCAAAAGTCCAAGCGCGTAGGCAGCCCACCCTACAAAGACACAGAGACTGAGAACGATGCAGTAAGCATGAGGTCTATTGAATCCAGTGCACTGGGGCCGCCCTACCAGCAGGGCAATGGCGACTCCTAGTTAGTAAGGTACACACTTTTTGTACATTTTTCTGGGGCAGAGCTTGGTAACAGTATGAAAGGGCAGGCCCGCATTGGTGGTTAATTTTGACTTTTTACATGATTGTAGGCCCGAGGTGGTAACGTCAGCCTGTTACCACCCACCTGTGGCTTCAGCCTGACTTTGACAACAGAGAATTCTGTCCATTGTGCAGGGCCTGAGGCATATCTGTTCCTGGCCCCGATTTTTCATTTTATAATGGTTATCTTTGGCCCTTTCGACTGTCTGGAATGTTTCCCGGTCTGGCTCATCGGCCACCTTTTGTCTCTCAAGGCCACACACTGGGTCACGCAGTGACTTGATGTGCCAGGAGGGGTTGGTACCCAGGTGGGCTTCCCCTTTCTCAGAGGAGAATAGTGGGAAGGAGCTCCGTTCGGGGGGGGGGGGGGGGGCTGCGATCAGGATATAAAGTGAATAGATAATGAAGTTAACGGAGAAAAAAAACAAAAGATAAAAGAAAAGATATCAATTCAAGATGGTACCAATGTTTTGAAGTTAATTGTATATCTACTTGATTGCTCAGCAAGGTCATCTGTTGATATTTATTTACATAAAGTCAACAAAGATTCAGCAAACTCTCCCATCTGATTTATCAAAAGTTAGTGGAAGTGTTGCCAGCAAACTCATTCTTTCTGTCTTGTTCTGTTATTTTCAAAGAGGGCTCGCTGCATAGACAAGGTTGGTTTCAAACGCACAGAGATCTATCTGCCTCAGCTTCAAGTGCTAAGGCATTTTTCTGGTTTCAATCAAAAGGAAAGAAAACCCTGTCTTCACACAAACCCCTATACACCCTCAGGTTTAGAGCGTTTTTTATCTGCATGCGCCTGAACATAGAAATAGCTTAAAAGTCCTTCAACTGCAGACCCAACAAAGTAACATTGTGTTAAACTGGAGAATTTCAACAAGAAAAACCATGTCCACAACTATCTGATTAAAACAAGCTGTATTTCAGGGCATGGCCAGTCTGGTTGCCTCTCCCTAAATCTGGATTTGAGAGAGCAATCCTGCTGGCCTCCTGTAGTCCTTCTTGTAGGAGAAAGTGTTCTCAGAAGCCGGGCAGTGGTGGCGCACTCCTTTAACCCCAGCACTCCGGAGGCAGAGGCAGGCAGATTCCTGAGTTCGAGGCCAGCCTGGTCTACAGAGTGAGTTCCAGGGCTACACAGAGAAACCCTGTCTAGAAAAACCGGAAAAAAGAAAGGGAAGAAACAGAGTAAGGGTATATGTCATGGGAACAAGCCAGCAGGTTTACTGTAGGTTTAAACCATGTCTTACCATTTACATCAGATCTAAGAAACAGAAATTTGCTCTTAATTACAAACAGAAACCTTAACTTACTTTTTTTGTTTGTTTGTTTGTTTGTTTGAGACAGGGTTTCTCTGTGTAGCCCTGGTTATCCTGAAACTCACTCTGTAGACCAGGCTGGCCTGGAACTTAGAAATCCACCTGCCTCTGCCTGCCAAGTGCTGGGATCAAAGGCAGGCGCCACCACTGCCCAGCATAGAAACCTTAACTTAATCTTTAGCTACCAACAGACACTGTAAGCCGCACAGAAGAAAGCAGTTACTCTTAACTGTCCTAAGACAGTTGCTGCAAGTGCAAACAGACACCTTAACTGGTCAAATCTATTGATCCTGTTTTCGTCTCCCAATTCAGACAGAGATAGGAGATGAAGGATCAGGCTGTTACATTGTATTCAAGGCCAACCTAGGATACAGGAGACTCTGTAGTAAACAGCAAAAATAATAGCAGGTGAACTTCAAGCCTATACAAGCTAGATTAGAGGGCCTCCCCTTCTCCTTGGACACTGGGATGGGACTTCAGTACGGTTAAAGTAACGCTCACAAGAAGCCTTCTTTGTAAGCACCCTGGCTTACAGGGTCTGGTTTTGAGTTCCAAGTTGAGTCCCACTCATTATGTAGCCCGGGCTAGCCTCAAATTCATGGGCTCAGTGGTCCTCCTGCTTGTCTTTGAGGTATAGTGTCTCAGGTGTGCACACTGAGCTCCATGGTCTTGTTATAAAGTCTGCTGTCACTGGATTGTTCCTACCTGCGGATAAGGTATCAATCTGATCTGTCTTCTGTGTCTTTAATCTGTGAGAGTTTCACTCTGCTTGGAATTGGTTTCCCTTCCCTAAACTGGTAGACTTGTGTCTTTTCCCAAAAGCCAGGAGTTTTTAAGTATTATTTCTTGGAGTCCCTTCCTTTTTTTTAGATTTATTTATTTATTTTTTTAATGTATATGAGTATACTGCAGCTGTCTTCAGACACACCAGGAGAAGACATCTAATCCCATTACAGATGGTTGTGAGCCACCTTGTGGGTGCTGGGAATTGAACTCAGGACCTCTGGAAGAGCAGTCAATGCTCTTAACCACTGACCCATCTCTCCAGCCCCTTGAAGTCCCTTCTTAATCCAACCTCTTCTAACAGCCCTCCAGATGTCGATGGCATGAATGTTAGTCACTTTACTACTGTCATGAAGAAGACAAATGAACTCTAATCCTACAGTAAATGTTAGGGCCAGCCAGATGGCTCAGCAGGGCAAGGTGCTTGCTGCCAGCGCTAATGACCTGAGTTTGATCCCCAGGACCCACAGAGTGGAGGGAGAAAATCATCTCCTGCAAGATGTCCTTTGACCTTCACCTGCTGCCAAAGCACACATGTACGCCTTTGATTCCAGTAGTTGGGAGACAGGGGCAGATGCTTTCTATAAGCTCAGGGCCAGCACGGAATGGAAATTAAAAATAAAAATGGATGTGGTGGCATATACCTGTAATTCTGGCACAGAGTGAGGTGAGGCAGGAGGATCACAGGAAACTCTATGCTAGCTTGGGGCTACAGAGTGAACCTCTATCTCCTAAGATAAAATTGACTGTTGAACAACCTGGGAAGGAAGGGGAGCAGGAAGGAGGAAGCCCAGAGTGATGGGGGGTGCGGTGGGCATGAGTGACGTACAATACACACTGAGGAAAATGTCACTGTGAAACTCATATTGTAAAAAAAAAAAAAAAAAAAAAACAATAAAACAAACAGCCGGGCAGTGGTGGCGCACGCCTTTAATCCCAGCACTCAGGAGGCAGAGGCAGGTGGATTTCTGAGTTCGTGGCCAGCCTGGTCTACTGTGTGAGTTCCAGGACAGCCAGGGTTACACATAGAAACCCTGTCTTGAAAAACCAAAAAAAAAAAAACCAAACCCCACAAACTTCATATTGTATATGATCTAAAATTTAATTAAGCAGTAGGGACTCGGGATGTAGCTCAGCTTTGTCTTAATACACACAAAGTCCTGGGTTTGATCTCAAGGCGTAAATAGGGTGGGGTGGGGTGTTAGGGGTTTAAGGGTGGCCCCTCCTACAATCCCAACACTCTGGAAGTAGGAATCAGAAGTTCATGGCCATCCTTGGCTACGCAGTAAAGGCGAGGCCAGCCTTCTAAGAGACCCTGGCTACAAGGAAGGAAGGGAGGGCGGGAAGAAGGGAAAGAGGAGTAGAGAGATGGCTTTTTGGTTAAAAGTGCTGGCTGTTCTTTCAGAGGACCTTGGGTTTGCTTCCCAGCCACCACATGGCAGCTAACAAAACTTTGTAACTTTAGTTGCAAAGAATCTGCCAGGCACCAAGCTTGCATGTGGTACCCATATGCACACAAAACGCCCATACACATTTAAAGAAAAAAAATCTGACATGACAGGGCACACTGTAGTTTGTTTGGTTTTTTTGTTTTTTTCGAGACAGAGTTTCTCTGTGTAGCCCTGACTGTCCTGGAACTCACTCTGTAGACCAGGCTGGCCTCGAACTCAGAAATCTGCCTGCCTCTGCCTCCCAAGTGCTGGGATTAAAGGCGTGCGCCACCACTGGCCATCGGGAGCAAACGTCTTGTGTAAATTTTAGCAAATTGATTCTGTTAGCTTGTGGCTTTGCTTCCCATGGTACTGCAGTATAAGAAGGCTAGGAGAAATTCGCTCTCTGCTGGCGTGGTACTGACCCCCAGCCCTCCCGTTGTCTATCTCTTGCATCCCTTTTTCTATCTTTTCTATAATCATCCTCACTGCCCCTCAGAGGACTCTTTGACTTTGCATGGGCAGGACCGGTGCAGCCTTGAACTCAGAGATTCGCCTGCCTCTGGCCCGAGTGCTGGGGTTAAAGGCGTGCGCCACCACCCAGCTCAGAAAGAATCCAATAAGGATGCTCACAGAACAGAGAGTCAGACGCAGTTTCTCTCGGCTAGGGCCTATGGGTAGAAGGGCTCGAAGGACATGCACTGTTCATGCACAGGAAGTTTGCACATAACTTCAGAAGATAGCAAATGCCAGGAGCCGAGAGCCAGTTCCCCACCTAGCTGTGCTGGTATCCTAAGCCCCTGTGAGCCTCCAAGGGTTTAAAGGAAGCCAAGAATCTGAAAGTTAGAACTTGATTCGTCACTGCCCATCTCACCCTCTGAGCTTTCTCTTGGAGGAGGCCCTTGAGGAGAAGGGGAGCGAAGATGGAGGGAGGGATTTGTAAAAGTGTGACGAGTCAGAGAGGAGGGATGGGGGGGGGGATGGGAATATAAACTGAATGAATGAATGAATGAATGAATATTGTGATGTCTGTTTGTCTGTTGTTTGAACTTGGAAACCGTTACCCCAGTACTAATCAAGATGTCTTCTATCAGATTCATGAAGACAAAGCAAAGCTTTGGGAGGTTCATTTCATTAATCCTAAGGCATGGCTCAGCAGCTATGAGTGCCTGCTACAGGATCGTGAAGATGAACGTTCACATCCTAACATCGTATAAGCGGCTGGGTGTCTGATGTGTACCTGCAACCCCAGCTCTGAAGGGTATACACACAAGATGGCACTGGGGCTTGCTGGCTGTCAGACTCTCTGAAAAAACACGAGCCACAGATTCAGGGAGAGACTCTGCCGCAAAGGAATAGTTAAGGAGAATTCAAGGAAGACACAGATACCGTCTTCTGGCCTCTGCACATGTTCACACGTGTTTACCTGTGCACACACATTTGCCTGTGTGTGTGTATACACACATGATATTTTAAAAAATAAATACTTTAACTTTAGTTATGAACACACCTATTTGGTTCTGCAATGGATATATACACAGTTGTGTGGGCACAGCAGAGATGACCTTGCTCCTAGCAGCTATGGAGCTATGCTCTTGCCTTCAAGAAGCTTCTGAAGTGTGTTTGGAACTGAGATGTTGGTGCCACATCCTGCAAGGCTTGGGTCCAGGAACTCTGGCTAGGGGCAGCAAGGAAGTGAAGAAAAGACAGACACAGACAATGAAGCTGGGAGTGGGTAGGGTTCTTTCACCATTACACCTGGCACCTCAGTGTGCTTATCAGGTACGACACAGGGAGGGGTTGTCTAGTCTAATAGGGGGTCTCTGTACGTGCGTAGTCTCTGGCAGCCAACATTCTGAACGAGGAAGCTGCACTTGCTAATCTGCACACACAGACTCCCAAGGAAAGCTTTGCCATCGCTCCTGAGCTTGGTCCATATGTGTGACAAAGCTTGGCCAATTTCTATAGACCAATTGGTCTTGGGGCCCTTTACAAACAGAGTCCACATCAAAATACCATTAGCTCATGACTTCACCCACTCGGGGGTTTCCTTCATCCCTGACACATCAGAGAAGTGAACCACTACATTATCACTGATAAACATTGAAAGTGGTCAAAAATGCCAGCCTTAAGCCTTTCATTCTTGTGTCTCCCCACTAGCACAGTTTATTAACATTTGGGCTGTTATCAATAGTGCTGCTGTGAACACCTGGGGAGAATGGTTTTGTGGGGCCAGAGGTTTTCCCATCTTTCAGGGCTGTAGCTAACGGATGAAATTACTGGATCATTTTGGAGGGTTACTACATTGTCTGTCTGTCTGTCTGTCATCTTTTTATTTGTTTAGGAGGCAGTATCTCACTCTAACCCAGGATGGACTAGAAATCATAGCAATCCTCCTGCTTCAGCCTTCTAAGTGCTGGAATTACAGGCATGCAGCACCATTCTCTGCTCTGTGTTCATTTTCCCTTTAGAGAAACCATCTCTTTTTAATTTCCAGTGCGTCTGAAGTTTCTGATCTCTCTGACATTTCAGACTGCCCGCATTGAACTTGAGCCATGTTGGGATGTTAAATGGTCCCGATTTGCTTTTCTTCTGCGAAAGTCAAGCAGAATTTTGTGTTTTATCAGCCATTTGTAGATCTTCTTTGGAGAGTGATCTATTGAGACTCTATTTAATTGAGTTGTCCATCATCTCTGGAGACAGTATTACTGTGTAGCCCTAACTGGCCTGGAACTCACTGTATACACTAGGCTGGCCTCTTCCTCCCAAGTGCTGGGATTACAGACATGTACAACCTCCTTCCCCCCCTTTCTCCTCCTTATCTTCCTCCTCTCCCTCCTCTTCTTCTTCGTTCTCTTCCTCCTATCAGAGAAGGTTTCTCCATGTAGTCCTGGCTGTCCTGAAACTTACTCTGTAGACTGGATTGGCCTTGAACTCAGAGATCCATCTGCTTCTTCCTCTGGAATGCTGGGATTAAAGGCATCCCCAACTACACCTGTCTTAAGATCCAGCTGTCCCTTACACTGTGCTCCTGCTAAATCAGAGAGCAAGCATGGCCGCAATGTCCAAAAAGATGCAGGTGAGTTCCTGAGTGCCCCGAGTATGCTGTCCATGTCCATGCCCTGGCAATGCTCTGAGAGCAACCAAGGACCACCTGTCCATCCAGATAAATGTGCCAAGGTTCCCACAGTCATAGGCCAGTTTAAAAACTATGCTATCTGCAGGGTCATTCCCAGGATGGGTAAGTCAGATGATTCTATCCTTTGATTGGCTAAGGCTGATGGAATTATCTCAAAGAAATTTTGATCAGAATAGATAAAGAATATTTGCCATAAATAAAAATGAGAAAGTAACTCTTGGGAAAAAAATCCAACCGCTTTTTTAAAAAGATTTTATTTTTCTTTTTAATTGTGTGTGTGTTGGTGTAGTGGTAGAAGAAGCCAGAAGAGGGGTCTGGATCCCCTAGAGCTGGGGTTACAGGCAGTTATAAACCTGATGTAGATGCTAGGAACTAAATGTGAGTTCCTCACCGTTTTTTGTTTTTTTTTTTTTAAGATTTATTTATTTATTTATTTTATATGAGTACACTGTAGTTGTCTTCAGACACACCATAAGAGGGCATCAGATCCCATTACAGATGGTTGTGAGCCACCATGTGGTTGCTGGGAATTGAACTCAGGACCTCCAGAAGAGAGCAGTCAGTGCTCTTAACCACTGAGCCATCTCTCCAGCCCCCTGGTCAACATTCTTAACCATGTTCTTAACCATTACTCCATCTTTCTAGCCTTGAGTTGCCCATCTTTTGTTAGATTCTGGTCTTTTAACTATTTATTTATCTATATTTAGATTTGTTCTATTCGGAGTATGAACGCTTTACTGGGTACAGGTATGTGTGCTACACAAATGTCTGTTGGGTCCTACGGAACTGGTTATGGGTGGTTGTGAGTGACCATGCGGGTGCCGGAGATGAGACCTGGGTCTTCTGCCAGAGCAAGAACAGCAGTGTGCTCTGAACTGCAGAGCCATCTCTCCACTCCCCAGATTCTGTCTTTTATATATTCCTGGCACAAGCTCCTTAAAGGCTGTGTAACTGACAGATATTTCTGTCTATTCTGTGTTTGTCTGTTCTCTGTCTTGATGGGGTTCTTTCATGCCTAACAGAACTTCTGGTTGTTTGTTTACGGAAACATGTTCCTGTTACACAAACCAGGCTGCCTCAACCTCCCCAGCACTGAGATTGTAGAAGTGCACCATCACGAGCAACTTTTTAATTTTGATGCAGTCTGCCTTAGTTAGGGTTTTCATTGCTGTGAAGAGACACCATGACCAAAGCGATTCTTATAAAGGACAACATTAAATTGGGGCTTGTTTACAGTTTCAGAGCTTTAGTTCACTATCATTATTTCAGGACACACGGCAGCATGCAGGCAGACATGGTGCCAGAGAAGTAGCTGAGAGTTCTACATCCAGATCTTGTCAAAGACCAGCTTTGACACCAGGGGTAAACTGAGGTGGTACATAGGGTGGGTGGCAGGCTGAAAGCTGGTAACTACTGTCAATTCAGGGGGCCTTTGTTGATCACAGCAGGCAAATTGAAGGGAAACAGGGGGAGGAAGCCAGATCTGACCAGCAGTGCTTGTAACTCAAAAGAAATTCCCAACTCTCTTTACCCTTCTGGGGCCAGAGCTGTTGGCTTCCAGCAATTAACTCCTGAAGATAGCAGCATGGTATTAGAAAAGGAAACTTAGTTACTTGGTTGGGTGCTCTTGGAGACCAGTTAGAAACTCTGAGCTCTTTTAACTCTTAAGGGGCTGGCAAAAAAGACAAAGACAAAGAATAAATCATACATTCACACACATGCTCAATGGATGAAGCAAAAAGGGGCTTCAACAAGCCAGTTTCATCAATTTCACACGTGCACATGCACACATACATATGTACATGCGCGCGCGCACACACACACACACACACACACACACACACAGTTGGTGGGTGGAGAGAATCTCTAACAACCCCACCTTTATTTCTCTTTGCCTTTTTATATCTTCTAGGACAAAGCTGTACATAAGAAGAAAGATTACCTCATCGCCATAAAAGCAATTATCATCAAAGCAGGTAGAATCATTATGGGTGTGTGTGTGTGTTAATTGGCTACATGGTTTTCTAGGCACTTTTACATTCCAAAAGTTCATAGTAAGTCTGAAGCAATAGTTCATGCCATAGGTCAATAAGGTTTAAGGAGTTACAGCGTAATTGTTTACATGTCTTTCCATTAAGACTCACACCTAACTAAACATCCCTGATCTAGTTTTTAGCTCCATAAGTTCATTATAAGTTTAAAGCAATAGTTTTTAAGTCATAGCGTTAACAAGGTTTTTGTCAAGAGATAGGTCGTCTGTCTTGTGTCTTACCATTTTGAAGTCTTATATAGATGATTTAGTCAATCATTTATTTTCTGTTCTTACATGCACAATAAATCACCCACTCCTGGTTTATGGCCTTATTTACTGAAATTAGTGCCTCATTTCTAACCCAGAAGGAACGTTTCCCTTGATTATAAATCTGTTCCAAGCCTATTTCTTTTCCTGGTATAATTTGCTTGTGACACATGAAGGTTCACAAAACTCTTTTGCAGCTTTCTTACTCTGCAGGAGGACTTAAAATTACTTGAATGAATACAGGAGTTCTTTAAGATCATTATCAGGAACTATGAAATCATCAATTTGCGTAAATAGCACTATTACATGAAAGCACATCTTCATATTGATTCTGCAGGAAACCTGCCCAACTGAGTGGGTAAATAAACACACAGGAAACTGTAGGCAGTGAGGGTTTTCCCACACCATGCCAGATAAATGAGGGAAATAGCAAGAGAAGGCATGTCAGCATCAAGAAGCCATCCTGGGACAGAGTCCCTGGGGCCCATGCTATTCAGAGCAGACGCTCTACAGCCATGTACAAAACCGTGGGCCCTCTTCAGGGAGCTCACTTGCTTATTATAGCCTTTTTTTTTTTGTTTTTTTTTAGAGACAGGGTTTCTCTGTGTAGCCCTGGCTGTCCTGGAACTCACTCTGTAGACCAGGCTGGCCTCAAACTCAGAAATCCGCCTGCCTCTGCCTCTCTCAAGTGCTGGGATTAAAGGCGTGCGCCACCACTGCCCAGCTTCACAGCCTTTTCTACATGGCTCCTGCCAGGATCCAAAGGCAGCATGAAGAGAGAGCCACTGGGCCTGGCTTGAACATTTGAAACCTTAAAACCCTACCCAAAGTGATAGACAAGGCCACACCCACTCCAACAAAGCCATATCTACTAGTCGACCCCTAGTAAAGCCATTGCCCAATGACTAAGCATTCAGACATACGAGCTTGTGGGGCCATTCTTATTCCATCACTGCAAACCAATTACTACTATCTCCCTTTTTCTGTTATTGAGACAGGGTTTTTTTTCTATGCATCCCTGGCTGGCCTGGAACTTACTATGTAGACCAGGCTGGCCACAAACTCATAGATATTTGCCGGCTTTTGTCTTCTGAGTCCTGGGATTAAAGGTGTGCCCCATTACACTTGGTTATTGCTTTGATTTTGCTACTGGACCTTTGGATCTAATAAGACAGTGCCTTGCCCAAGGACATATATCTGTCCCAAGGGTCCAAGAAAACTGTGTGTGTGTGTGCGCGCGTGCGCGCGCGTGTGTGTGCATGCTCCCCCTATAGTCATTCTGAATGGATGGGAGGATAGGAAAGCAGCTCTGGATATTCTTTTTTTTTTTTTTTTTTTTTGGTTTTTCGAGGCAGGGTTTCTCTGTGTAGCCCTGGCTGTCCTGGAACTCACTCTGTAGACCAGGCTGGCCTCGAACTCAGAAATCCGCCTGCCTCTGCCTCCCAAGTGCTGGGATTAAAGGCATGCGCCACCACTGCCTGGTGGATATTTTCTTTGAGTTCATAGATCTAAGTTTTATTTTGAGGTATGATCCCCATCTTGGTTAATCTCAAGGGTCAATTTAAAGAGACCCAGAATTGCCTGGTAGACCAGCCTCTGGACATGCCCCTTTAATCTACCATAGTTGTTTTGGTTCACTTTCTGTCCTTTGCAGACAGTCTCATTACATATCCCTGGCTGGCCTGGACCTCACCCGTGAGGCAAACCTCTTCCCTGAGTGCTGGAATTAGCAGGTGTGTTTACCTACGCCCACCTCATCCTGTCACGCGCAGAAGAGTGAGGGGTGAGCTGCATCAGGACATGGTGAGGAGATCCTTGCCAGGTATCGTGAGACCCTCCCCATCAGTGCTCTCTGAAGCCTAGCTCCTGGTTCCACCCTTTCTCCTGGGTCTCCAGGTGGGGTGGAGGGAACAGGTGTTGGGCAGCAGAGGAGACAGTCTGAGGTTCAGTCCCGGCTGCAGCCAGGTCAGACACCTGCTTTATTCAGACTAGAAACAGGTAGAGACCTGCAGAAAAGATGACACTAGGTCAGTACTGGGCAAAGAATGGCCAGGGTGTGACTCCAAGAGGTGGCAGAAGAGCCCTTGGCATCCTGAGCCACAACAGTCTATCTGAAGTAGTTGGGACACTCGTGGGCCACCATGTTCCAGGCTTGGTTAAAGGCATCCACAACAGCCGGCTCTAGGGGTCCTTCCTCAGTGGCGGCCAAGTTCTGCTCCAGCTGCTCCAGGCTGGACATGCCCAAGATGACTGCATCCCCTTGGGTGCCCTGCAAGGGGAGACAGCCAAATCTCAGCACACTCTGCCAGTTAGTGGCTCCTGTCACATGCCCCTCCTTGTCCAGCCCCTGGTAAGATCGGGGATCTTTGTGGTTTTTTTTTCTGTCCTGGACACCCAGGAAGAACTGAGGGTGCCTTTGCCAGCTGAACATAAGTGACTCTGTTCTTGTCTCTTGTTCCGAGAACTCCTCCCTAAGGAGCTGTAAATAAAAACCTGCCCTATCTAGAGGACACCTGTCTCATGCCTGTCCAGCAAGCACTGTGCACAGCTCCCAAATCAGCTCCCTAGCCCTGAAGGAGATGTTCTCTCTAGAAATCACTGAAAGACAAGTCTGGGTCTCCCAAAGGGGCAGTAGCTAAGCTCAGGGTCCTGGACTACCTGGAGCTCTGAGTGGTGGTACATCCAGCGCAGGGCAGCCGAGGTCATGCTGGGGACACTGGTGCCATAGGTGGTCTGCAGGGCCTTTTCTACCAGGGCGATGGCCTCAAAGTGCTGTTCCTTCCAGAAGCTAAGGAGTGGGGAGAGAGGTGACTCTTCAGCCACACTGGGAGCTGAAGCCAAGGAGCCCACCATGGCACTGTTCTCACCTCATTCTGTAGCAATGGAAGGAGCTGTGCTCCTGATGCTCTCCCACTGGGAGAGCTGCTTCTCCTTGCAGGGTACCAGAAGCTCCTGGGGTACTCACTGCTAGCTAGATGTGGGGAATCCTGTCTACTGTTCACCCAGTGCAATGCAGAAGCTATTATAAAGCCAGCCTTGGCCCCACATCCCGAAAGGCTCCACCCAAGGTCCTCTCTTTCCCTCCTGGCAGGACACTTCTCAGAGTAATAAAGACTTCCAGGACCACAAGGTCTGGTGGTGGGAGTGGGGCTTCCTTATGTAGGAAGAAGGAAATGAGAAACCCCTGGATTTGCTATTTCTTATAGGAATCAAGAAACCAAGAAAGGGAGGCATAGAGGTGGTTTCTATCCCTAGAAGCATAGGTAAGAACCTCATGTAAGATAACAGGACTTCCTGCCCTACACATCCCAATGCAGAGAACTGGAACTCACCGGTTCCTGTAGGTCTCAGCCCAGTTATTCCCAAAGAAGCGGCCCGAGGGCTGTTTCCCATCCTTGTCTTCGTATTTGTACTTCCCAGTCAGTAGGCCTCCTGTGGGAGGCCGCAGTTAGACTCTGGCCCAGTCTCCTCCCAGAGGCTGCCAGATCCCACCCAGCTCTGAACTGGAGAGGAGGGAGCCTAGAAAAGGCACCAGCTGGGGCAGCAATCCATAGCAGCAATCCAAGTCAGGCTGGACAAGCCCTCCCATCCACTGAGCCAGTCCCCATGGCAGCCCATACCAGCCAAAGGATTGTAGGCATAGAACCTCAGTCCGAAGTGTCTGAGGCAGGGGAGGAGCTCCTTCTCCACCTGCCGGGTGGTGGCGTTGTACATGCCCTGCAGGGAAGGAGAGGACCTGTTGCCAAGGGTGGATGTATCAGGGGAGGGGTCCAGCCTTCCTCTTTTTAAAAACAATTTATTTTGGAAGTTTTTCTTTTTCAGAGATGGGTCTTGGTAAACCGGCCAGGCTGTTGTTAAACTCTTGGACTCAATTGGTCCTCCTGCCTCAGTCTCCCCAGTGGTGGGCCTTAAAGCCTGTACCCTGGGCCTGCAGGTCTTCCACTCTTTAAATCGTATCTATTTTTGTGTGTCTGTAGGCATGTGCTGTGCATGCGTCTGGGTGCAGAGGCCAGAGGAGGATGCGGAATGTTCTATTGCTTTCTGCCTTATTCCCTTGAGACGGGTCTCTCACTGAATCTGCAGCTGGGTGGTCCCTGTCTCTTGCCTTCCACAGAACTGGGTACCAGGTGCACAGGCACTCCTGGCTCTGTGTGTGTAAATTCTGAGGTGAGAATTCAGGTCCCCATCGTTATACTTATTAAGCCTGGTTTTTGTTTTTTGAAATAGTCTTGCTCTGTAGCCCAGGCTTGCCTTGAACTTAGTGAGCCTCCTGCCTTGGCCTTCCAAGTGCTGGACCACGTGTGTGTGACACCATGTCCAGCTTTGTAATCTTCTACTTTGAACGCTCTAAACTGACACCATCCAGGTTCAGTTAGGTCTACAATCTCTAGTTGGGAGAGGGTGTCGGGGGCAGGGAAGGGATTGTCAGGCTAGAGCTATCTCCAGGCCTCCTCTACGCGCAGGTGGCTGAATTTATAACTATTTAAAAGTTTAGCAAATTCTCTGCTTCCAAGGGGTGTAATAATAAAATACAAACTACAGAGAGCAGGGTGAGATGTCACTTGGTGATAGCACCTGCTAGCATAGTCAGGTCTTAGGTTCAATCACCAGAATTACAAAAGAAACCACAAATAACAAAAGTCCACAGGGAAGGGGCGTTCTAAGGAAGATGAGCTCAGTGCACGAAGGTAACAGGGTTCTAGTGGAGTCACTGTACCTAGGGTAAACAATGAAAAAGCCGTGGTGGCGCACGCCTTTAATCCCAGCACTTGGGAGGCAGAGGCAGGTGGAGTTTTGAGTTCGAGGCCAGTCTGGTCTACAGAGTGAGTTCCAGGACAGCCAGGGCTACACAGAGAAACCCTGTCTCGAAAAAATCATTAAAAAAAAAAAAAGCTGTTTTTCAGTGTGTCTAGGGTGGACACCAGAATGAAGAGATGCTTTCTAGAAGTCCGTTGATGGTGAGGAGATCACTGAAGAAAGCAGGGATTGTTTGCTGTTATCTGCAGAGTTGTTCTTCTGAAGGAGATTTACAACCTGTGCATGGCTTCGGTCACAAGGGGGTCCTGGCAATCCTGGACCGGCTTCCATTACTGAGTACTGCACAGTTCACAATAGGGATTAAAGATTCAGGGGTGTGGTGTTTTCCTTCACAAAACATACAGATTAGGGGCTCTGGTATAAGAAACATGTTCTACCCCAAACCTTTCTGTTAACAATAACCAGCCTCTGTATGGCGGCTGTTCGAGGCTCATTGGGAGCTCCTCCTGCCTCAGAGTCTGATTACACCTAGGCCTGACTCTCTTTGATCATTTGGCTTAATTCAGAACACTCACGTGTGAAGGTGTGGTTCAGAGACCAAAGGCCCCTGGGGAGGTGTGAGGGATGGGTGGGGGAGGGGGAAAGAATCAGAGGGGATTCCCAGGAAAGAGCCATCTAGGCCAAAGCTGATTCTTTCAGGGTGAGGTTTGTCCTAGGCTGAAGTGCAGGATGGGTGGAAGGGATCAGGCTGTGCGCTCACACAGCAAGCAAACAGGTGACCCGCCAGCCTGGTGGGAGACAGGGGGGCACCTGCTTTGAAGAGGGAGGGGCTGCAATGAGGGTGGTAGATGGGGTCCAAAGCACAGGAAAACTCAGGGTCAACTGACCCCTGGGGCCTGGGTGGCCCCGGCACAGCAAGTTCCCCTCACCTGGTACACAGTTGGCAGGATCCAACCGTTGCTCTTGCAGAGGGTACAGATCTCAGCCACCTCCCAGGAGGCATAGTTGGACAGACCAAGCTCCACAAACTTGCCCTGCAGGGGAGAGGACTTGTTACAACTCAGCTCAGCCCACAGAACCAGGAAGAGAACACTGACCTGATGAGGAACAAGGGAACCGAGTCTATGCCCAGAGAGCCTCACTGGCTTGGTAGGCTCAGGCTGAGAAGTGTAGTGATCTCCTCTCTGTCCTCAGAGCCCTCCCTCACCTCCTGATGCAGCTGGTGGCAGGCCTGCAGTGTCTCCTCTACAGGAGTGTTGTGGTCAGGAGCATGTAAGTAGAAGAGGTCCACCCGGGGACACTGCAGCCGCTTCAGAGACGTCTCTAATTGGGACCGGACACTGTCGGGCTTCAGTGACTTCCCATCCCAAGGGTTGGCCTTGGTGGCAATTTTCACTTGCAGGAAGATTGAAATGATTAAGATTTATTAGAAGGCTGGGCATGGTCGCACATTAACTTCAATCCTAGCGCTCAGGAGGCAGAGGCAGGCGGATCTCGGAGTTCCAGGCTAGCCTGGTCTACAGAGTAAGTTCCAGGACAGCCAGGGCTACACAGAGAAACCTTGTCTCAGAAAAAACAAACAAACGGAAAAAGGATTTATTAAAATTATTCACTGGCCACGCAAATGTGAATGCTCCTAGCTAAATTACTTAGCTCCCGTTTCCTAATTTGTAAAATGAGGTGACAAGAATGGAACTGTCCTTACATGGGAGGCACGGGAGCTACGTTTTATTCTTTCCTTTCCTTCTGAGAGATGGCTCAGCGGTTCAGAGCACTGACTGCTCTTCTAGAGGTCCTGAGTTCAATTCCCAGCAACCACACAGTGGCTCACAACCATCTGTCATGGGATCCAATGCCCTCTTCTGGTGTGTCTGAAGACAGTGACAGTGTACCCACATACATGAAATAAATAAATAAATCTTTAAATAATAATAATTTTTAATTAAGAATACAAATGAGGGGCAGTAAAGATGGCTCAGCAGCTAATAGCATTTGTTCCTGCAGAGGGCCTAGGCTGGGTTCCCAGCACCCACACGGCAGTTCCCAACCATCCACCACTTTAGTTCCAAAGGATCCAATACCCTCTTTGGGTACAAGGCACACACGAGGTACACACCCACACATGCAGGCAAAAAACACTGCCCACATATAATAAAAAAAAATTACATCTTTTAAAGTTTAATTTTTTTTTTTAAGTGAGAAAGTACCTAAATAGACAGTAAAAGAACACATGTTGTCTCCATAGATGAAGGTGCTTGCCATACAAGGCTACATTTTTAATTAGCATGTATATAGCAGGGCAGGCAGTATGAGACTTGAGACATGATTGTGCAGACTCCCTGGTGCTCAAACACCGGCCTAGACCTTGGACTTGATGTCCCCAGGTATTGTCAGGATGCTGTGGGCCCATTAATTGGCTCCTTCTCACCACAGAATGCAGATAGGGGCTGGAGAGATGGCTCAGCGGTTCAGAGCTCTGACTGCTCTTTCAGAAGTCCTGAGTTCAATTCCCAGCAACCACATGGCGGTTTACAATCATCTATAATGACATCTGGCGCCCTCTTCTGGCCTGCAAGTGTACATGCAGCAGAGCACTCACACATTAAATAAGAAATAAAATAAAGACTGGAGATGGAACTCGAGGGGCCAGGCCTGAGAGCAGGGAAGCCCTTAAAGACTATGTAAGAACTTAGGCAAGAGGGGTTGGAGAGATGGCTCAGTGGTTCAGAGATCTTACTGCTCTTGCAGAGCATACAGAGGTTCCCAGAACCACACATGTCGGCTTACATTCATGTGACTACAGGTCCAGGGTCTCCAGTCCCCTCTCTTAGCCTCTGAGGGCACACACATACATACATGCAGGTAAAATAAACCTAAAAAAAAAACAGCTTTGGGAAGAGATAGAGGGGCCTGAACATGTTCTATGGAAACCATCAATCTTAACCAGAATCCCGTTCAGACTCTCAGAAGCCTGTACATTCACCCGTACAGTAGCTGCTCTTTAGTGCTCAGCACTGTTTCTTCCCAGATAGAGAACCAACTACCTGAACTGATGGACGGATGGGTGGATTCTGGCAAGGGCAAGGGGAGCCCTCTGTTCCCACAGGATAAAGGCCAGAAGACCACAGCACCTCCCCCAAGGCATTCTTTCTGTAAACTTTTGCCACAGGTGTAACCTGAGGACTTTGGCCCAGTGAGTCCTCAGACCCAAAGAAGCAGAAATGAGCTAAAGAAGAGAGGGGTTGGGGGTGGGGAGAAAAACAAAATGTTCGTCATCAGGAGAGTCATCCAGGCGAACTCTATCTACTGCGTTCAGCTTGAGAGATCCACTCACCCCTATCATGAGTCTACGGAGCCCACCGTACAGGAACCAGGAGGAGGAACCTCAGGACGGGTAAAAGTGAGGCCTCTTTAGATACCAGGCACCCTCCTGAGCCTCCAATAGCTTCAAGCAAATGAAGGGCGGTTCCCCTTCCCTTCCACCACGGGACACAAGCCACTGACTACCCTGCCCCACACGTGTGCTTTGTATCTCTCAAATTCCATCTTCCAACAGCTAAGCCTCTGGTGCACCCTACTTACACCGTAGGGTCCATCCCCAGCTCTCTGTGAGCGTAAGCTACTCCTTTCTGCACTCCTCAGCAAACACGGCTTCAGTCTTCCTCCTTAGACTTAACTCTCCGTGGAGAAATCACTTCTCCCACGGTAGCCTACAGAGCTACAGAGTTTGCCCTTTTAAGACCTGGCACAGAGAGTGGGCCCAAAGGCCGAAATGCCCTCTCCCGATGCCACCTTTCCATCCCTGTCCCTACCTGGGCTCTAGACATTGTTGCCACAGGTCTCCTTGAGATACCACAGGTACTGTCAACTGCACGGGACAAAGTCTAGTCCGGACCAAAGACCGGAATGATAAGCGTGCTCCTGGAGCGCAGGGGTGGTGAGGGCAAGAGGGGAGGGCACGAACACAAAGCCTGGTAGGACCGCTATGGGCAACTGTTGGTTGGGAGGCAGAGATTGAGGTAGGAAGCAAAGGGCCAGAGCAGGCTAAATATTAGCGTAAGGAGCTTCCTCGCACCCGCCCCGTAGCTGCAACTCCAGAAACTTGTAAGGAGAGGCGAGACAAAGTTCAATTCACTAATTCAGGACTCCAGTTGCCTTGGGAGCTTGGGGTAGACACAGCTGTGGATCCGGAGCTTATGAAGCTCCTGGGTGCAGACCCTGGCCGGAGCACGCCGGGTGCGGGCACCAGCTCGGCTCTACTAGGTGCGGGGGGCGGGGAAGGCCGGGTGCAGCGGTTACCTGTGCAGTCGCCGCTACCCAGTCCGAGCCCCAGGCCGCCCAGGATGCTCTCGGACTGGCCGTCGCAATACATGAAGGCCGTGTCCAGCTCGCTGTGGCCGCGCTCCAGGAAGGCGCGGACCGTCGCGGCGCTAGCGCTCGCATCCATGCGGCGCCCCATCTCCATGGTGCCCAGCACCGTAGCGGGCCGGAGAGGAGCGCCAGAGGCGGCGCGGGGTGGCGGAGGCCGGGACATGGCGAGAGGACGCGCGACCGAAACCCCGGAGCGCCGAGCGCAGCGAACAGCAGCTCGGCCCACGGCTCGGGACACGGCACGCAGCATGGAGACTGCGCCTGCGCGCTCGAAGCCTCAGGCTCCGCCCACAGCGTGGGGGCGGGGCCTCGCAGAAGTCAGCTGACCCCTGCGGCTCCGATCCTGAAACAGTGATCGGCTGTGGATCTTGAGCTGGTGAGAATGAAGGGGGCTGGCGGCAGGCCTGGGCTGGGGGTCGGGACTCCAGGCGCACCCAGCCAAGTCTTTCCTACACCCTCTTTCAGCTTTGCACAGTCCCCGGCGCTGGTCCCCGCCTGGGGAGCGGGATTCTGGGTCTCAGCCCGGCCTGGCCAGGGATCCGGGACGGCCCCACTTCTCACCTGCGGGTCCCTACCTTCCGGTTTCTTGGCTTCCCTGGACTGGGCTGCCTTGTTTTCCCGGCTCTGGGCGGGTGCATCGCGGCGCTTGCCCCAGCCGCTGCCCTGTCATTATCCCTCCGAACCCGCAGAGTCACTGGAAGGAGTTAGTGCCTTGGTTTGGAGGCCTGGAATGGGTAGGATCCCGGAGCCATTGCGCTCCCCTGACACATTCTCCCCAGCTCTGCAGGTAGGGAGCCCAGAATGCTCCATTCTATTCTAGGCCAAGCTCACGGCAGGATTCCAAGGAAGGTTGGTTAGAAATGTGAGGACGCACTCGGGAGGTAAAGGCAGGCGGATATCTGAGTTCGAGGCCCGCCTGGTCTACAGAGCTAATTTCAGGACCGCCAGGGCTACACAGAAAAACCCTGTCTCCAACCGGCCCCGTCCTCACCCGCCCCGAAAAGAAAACAAGAAGTGTGTAGTTTCAGGTTTTATTCACTTTGTGTATACTCCATGCTATATGATCCAGGGGGCTGCACAGCAAGAAGAGAATATTACTATTGACTGTGCCAGATGTGCTTTGGTGGGAAGCACTCCCTAGCTTTGCTTGGAATTGGAGAGGAGCTGGGTGTGGCAGGAGATACTATCTCCTGGCCAGCCTTTCGGGACACGAACCATGAGAGACAATCCTTCATAGTTCTGGGGGATGTAGCTCAGTGGTAGAGCACTTGACGATTTCGAGATATGGAGGTTTGGCCTGGGTTTTTATCATAGTCTACAGTCAGTTTAGGAGGTTTAAGTACCTTTTAGGATTCCCTTCATTTTATACATCAGATCACTGAAACTCCAACACGTGCCCAGAGGGACGTCTCAGTCCTAGGCCCGCTCAACTTACAAGTTTCCTAGCGTACCCTCCCCGATCCTCTCTTCCTTCTCTGTCTTTTTCTTTTTTTCTCTCTGTCATGCTTCCTTCCCTCTCCCTCTCCTTTACATTGTCCGGGCCTTTCTTGTACAGCTGGTGTATCCAGACCCACGAGACTGGGAGTATACAGACAGGGAGAGGGAAGAGAGACTTGCTTGAAGAACGGTGTTTAACAGGGACAGTGTCTTCTCCAGGAGTGTGTTCCAGGGGACAGGAGGAGGTGGCGGGCGGCAAGGCCTCTCGAAGAAGGCATTTTAGAAATGGGTCGGGGTATTCTCTACCAGGCATTTGTGGTAGAAAAGGATTCCCTAGAGGCAGAGAGAGCCTGTGCACAGGTGCCTGGGACTCTAAGGACCTGGGGCAGGAGATGAGGTTAGGAGAAGTCATTCTTGGGGTCCTTAGGACCTTGCCTCTGTGATTTTGAGCTTGATCCAGTATAAAAATGGAACCTGCATCTGCTTTGGTGGGGAGCACCTCCCTGGCTTTGCTTGGAGTTGGAGAGGAAATGGGCGTTGTAGGAGATTGTCTCCCTGGCCAGCCTTTCTGGACATGATCTGTGAGAGCCAGAATCCTTCCTAATAGTGGGTGATAGCTCAGCATTAGAACATGAGACAAGCATCTATAAGGTCCTCGGCCCAATCTTTGGAATCATGGAGCCTTTGAAGAGACTGGGGGAGCTTCTGGAACCCAGGGTCCCTGCTCAGCCGGGTCCACAGGTGTGGAGAGGCTCCACAGAGGTCAAGATACTGGGGTCTCATCTTCAAACCATCAATCCCACTGAGTTAGATGTGAGCTTCATAGCTTTATGTTTGGCTCAGAAGGATCTTATTAGCCCCAGTTCAAAGACAGGATCAGACAAGCTGACTCGCTTGCCTGAAGCCATTCAACCCTACCTGTAAAATGGGGACAGTGTTCCCTACCCGGCCTGGGTATTAGGTGTTGTGAGGGATGACACTATGCACATGTGATAAATTGGGGAAGCCTACTCAGAATCTACAGGAGGAGGTGGGGAAGGAGTCCAATAGGATGTGTATGGCTGATACACAAGAACGCTTAAGGTGCAGATCTTACCTAGACTCTATGAATTGGGGTGCCAGGTAATTGCTCCCCAAATTGGCTGTGCTGATATCATCCACACCAGCCTCTAAGACCAAGGAAGAACCTTCCAGCCATCCTATGTCCCACAGTGGAGCTGCCACAATGAGCTGGCCAGTGACGGGAGGCACCCTTACCCCCAGCTCTAGTAGCTGGTCACATTAGGGCTGAGAGTCTGGGCTTCCTGAGAAAAGGAGCTGACTTGCTTCTTCTCCCTGCCCTGCTCCCTGCAAGCTCAGCAGTCGTGGGTCCAGCCAGAGCTTTGTGAGGAGTCCAGGCCTTAGTTCATAAGTGGGAACTAAGGTACAGGAGTGAGTCCGCCTGGATGAGGAAACACCCTCTTAGCTCAGTGACAAAAGGGGAAGCAAGGGCCGTGGCAGCTTCAGTGAAGCCTCTCCCATGGGGGTTTCACTCTTTTGCTTTCTGGCTGGGTGGCCTTTGCAGATGACTTCCCTATTGTGGTCTCAGGTTCCTCCAGAATATGTCAGGAGGGTCCATGAGATTCAGGCGAAGGGCACCGTGTGAGTATGACCCGGGACTGGAGAGCATGGCTCTAGCCAAGCCTGCTCTCCCTGCCCTGTCTAGGTTGCCACGCACAGAGTGACCACATAGAAACTCTGCAGGAGGCAAGGAACTGAGAGGACCCCTTTCTTCTTGCTCCTTCAGCCAACCATGCTCTGGCTTGGGCTGTGGCTTCTTGCAGGTAGGTATCCTTCATGTCTTTCTAGCTTTGAGAGGAATATGGGCTCCAGCATCCTATCCGGGAACCTGGGCAACCCTAGAAACCACTTCCTTATCCCCCCATGAAAGATGCATGCAGTAGCCTTCCCTCCCGTGAGTCTTGGCCTCAGAGACCTTGTTAGTCGTGAAGAGGGATGGATGCCTGGCCAGATGGTTCAAAATAGACCTAAGTGTTTGCAAGTTGCACCAAAAGATGCTGTCGGCCTATAGGCCCACACACCCCACATATGAACTTATTTATCTGGCACAGTGGCTATATGAAGTAGGGCCTGTCGTTATCCCCACTGTGTAGAGGACAGGATCAGTAACTGCCGGTCACAGGATTGTAAGTGGGGCTGGACCTCCCAAAGCTGAAGACCTCTTTTTCCTTTGTGTAGAACAAACCTTTGCCAGCCTCTGACCCCTTGCCCGTGTTCCTACACCTGCACTTTCTTCCCCGCTGGGACCCTCCCTCTGCAGCCATGGTCTGGAGGACACTGGGCGCCAGCAACTTTTCCATCTGCCCCAATGGCTCTATCCAGTGGATCTGGGATGTGTTTGGTGAATGTGCCCAGGATGGCTGGGATGAGGCCAGCGTGGGCTTGGGCTTGGTCTCCATTCTCTGCTTTGCTGCATCTACCTTCCCGTGAGTATGTGGCTGTGTGGCAGGGGCGGGATGGGAGGCCGGGGTGGGGGCGGGCAAAGTGGTGGAGCTTCAGGGGTTGGTGGCAGTTCATGTACTGCACTGGGTTTGGGTAGTTCAGACTGGCTGGTCATTGGCCTATCTGGATCCCAGGCTAGATATACTCCCTGTCTGATCATATTGATGTCCAGCGTGCTGTCAAGAAGGAGGCTGCCTGGAGTCTAGCACAGGCCAGACCTCATGCTGAATGACGTTGAGTAACCTTTTCTACCAGATATTGAGCACTACTGTTTTCCTGGCCTGTGTCTAAGTGCTGGGGGCATATAACAGCCCAGTGAACTAGGCAGCGATTCTTTCCCTGTCTCACAGATGAGATGCGGGGTAGGTCAAGAGATGGGCATGGAGACTGGGAGGGCTGGAATGCGTGCGTCAGTTATGGCCTTGTCCTTAAAGTGAAGAAAGGCTGGCTGGTGGAGAAGATGGCAGTGGCGGCACTCAGTTCCTCCACCTACTGGCTGTGGCCTTGCTCCCGGCCTCAGATCTCATTTACCCCGTATGTGTACCAGCTGGAAAGCTGGCATGGTGCTGGTGTCTTCTTAGGTGAAGCATGAGGAGAGCACCTGGCTACTCGGCAGAGGCAGGAAGGGCTGCAGGCAGGAAGAACTTGAAAGTGCTTCTAGCTCCTAGCAGGCCAGAAGCAGCTGGTCAGGAACAGCAGCAGGTGTGTGAGAGAAGGAACAGCTACTGTCATGCCTCGCTGGGCATCGTGGGAGGGTGAGGCAGGCGGAAGTGACCTCAGGAATTCACCAAGGACCCTATCATCTAAGGCTGGGGTCAGTGTTTTAAAAATTGTTCTTGGGCTGTGCATGCTGGCACACGCCTTTGATCCCAGCACTTGGGAGGCAGAGACAGGTAGATGTTTGAGTTCAAGGCCACCCTGGTCTATATTTCGAGTTCTAGAACAGCCAGGGCTACACAAAGAAACCCTGTCTCCAAAGCCAAAAATAAACAATGAAAATTGCTCTTGGGTTGGGGAAATGGCTCAGTGTTAAGAGCATTTACTGCTTTTGCAGAGGACCTAGGATTAGCTGCTGGCATCCAGATGGTTACTGCCCAGAACTCCAGTGTCAGGAGATCTGACTTCTGCACCAGGCACACACACAGCACACACACGGTGCACATACATACAAGCAGGCAAAACACTTATGAACTAAAAATAAATTTTTTTTTTTTTTGGGGTTTTCGACACAGGCTAAAAATAAATCTTAAAAAAAGGTTTGCTTGTTCGCTGGGGAAGATCACTCAGTGTAAAGTGCTTGCTACACAAGTGTATGGGTCTTAGTTTAATCTCCAGAACGCATGTAAAGATAGATACAGTAATGTATGTCTGTTATCCCAGTGTGGACCAGCTGGCCTGGCATGTGCAACAGTCAAACAAGGTAGAAGGTAAAGGTTGCCCTCTGACTTCCATGTGAATCCTGTGGTTCCGGCACCCCAACTCCCTGCCCACCCCAACTCTCATTCCTTACAGCTCCTTAGAGGCTGAGGCAGGAGGATTGTGAGTTCAAGGCCAACTTGGGCTATCCAGGGAGTCCTTGTAACCTGAAGTCCTGACCTTCCGGCCCCTACCTCTTGGTTGCTGGGATCACATGGGTAGCTACCATCCACAGCTGTCTTTTTAATTTATTTTTAAGGAAATGTTTATCTTACGTGTTTGGTTGTTTTGCTTGCACGTATGTATGTGTGCCACCTGTGGGTACCTGGTGCCCATAGAAGGTGTTAGGATCCTTTGAGACCTTAGTTTACAGATAATTGTGGGCCTCCATGTACTGTGAACTGAGTCTGGGTCTTTTGCATGAGCAACAAGCACTCTTTTTTTTTTTTTCTTTTTTCGAGACAGGGTTTCTCTGTGTAGCCCTGGCTGTCCTGGAACTCACTCTGTAGACCAGGCTGGCCTCGAACTCAGAAATCCACCTGCCTCTGCCTCTCAAGTGCTGGGATCAAAGGCGTGTGCCACCACTGCCTGGCTTCTAAACTAGTTTTTAAAATTTCATTTTATTGTTTTCTATGTGCGCGTGTTTAGCCTGCATGCGTGTCTGTGCATCATACATGCGAGTGCCCATGGAGGCTAGAGGAAGGCAGCAGATCTCTTAGGACTGGAGTTAGAGGCAGCTGTGAGCCACCATGTGGGAGGACCCAGGTCTTCTGCAAGAGTAGCCAGTGCTGTTAACCACTGAGCCAACCCAGGTCTTCTGCAAGAGCAGCCAGTGCTGTTAACCACTGAGCCATCTCTCTGACCCCTCTAAATTTCTTTTTTTTAAAAAAAAGTATATATATATACACAGATATATATATATATATGATGTGTGTGTGTGTGTATGTCTGTGTATGTGTATGCATGTGTGCGATGCTGAGCCGGGTCCCTGGGAAACACCTGCAGGTGGTGGGAAAGAACTGACTCCACAAAGGTGTCCTCTGACCTCCACACGCGTGTGGTGCCACATACATGCGCCCCCGATAATAAATTATTGCTTTAAAAAGTCGAGGGGCTGGGGGTGTGGTAGAGGACCCGGAGTGGGGGGCATACACTGAGAGTCTGAGGCCTTGTCACAAACCTCTGGCCAGGATGACTGAGCAGTGACAGCAACACAGCCATCTGTCCCCGATGTGCAGTGTCCTCGCAGATCTGACCTTTGTGTGTTGTGTTAAGGAGTCATCACCCGAAACCCAGGTTGTTAGTAGCATCAGCTCACTTTATAGTACATTTGGCTTCATACAACCCAGCCACAGCATGAAGGACCTCAGGGGGACACTCTGGGGACCAAAAGCCTGTGATACAGAACTAAAGGCATTTGGCCACCCGTCTCAGCTGTGCTCCGAGAGTGACCAGGCTGTAGGTCTGTCTTACCATCAGTGGCTCCTGAAAACAGGGCCCGGCCGGTCCTCAGACCCACCTCAGCTGCCACCACCCCTGCTTTCAGCTCCTACCTAACCAGATTTTAAAAAAGAAGCCAAGGTGCTTCTCAAGGCCCAGCATATGCTTCAGGCACCTAGACACACATTTTCGTCCCTTCTGGAAGACCCCAGGGTGCAGTGAGGGAGAACCTAAGTAAGGCTGTGTAGCTGTCTGGAAAAAGGCAGCTGCTGTGCCCCTGGGCTAGGAGGGTCCTGGCTGGAATAATTCTTCCACAGATCAAAGAAACCCTCTGAGGAGATTGCCTGTGAAGTTCCGGGTCCCAACCTGAGGGTGAGCGCCTGGGCTCTCCTGCCCACAGCTGCTCCAGTCATGCTCTTACCAAGTCCTATTGGCCTTCTTAGGCCATAGCCTCTGAGCTTGTGTCTCTTCTTCTTCCTCAGCCAGTACATCAAAGCCTGCAAGACGGGCAACATGGACCAGGCCCTGTCACTGTGGTTCTTGCTGGGCTGGATTGGTGGAGATTCCTGCAACCTCATTGGCTCCTTTCTGGCAGACCAGCTACCCCTGCAGGTGGGTGGGGCCCAGGCACAGTGGGGCAGCTAAAGGGCTAGCTGTGGGAGGAAAGGCTGGGGCTTCAAATCTGTTGGTCGTACCCCATGGCTGCCATCCTATGTAAGATGATAAGTCAAGGCTTCTGTCTGAGTCTCAGATTTCTCGTTTTCCATGTAAGTATATCACACCACAGGGGCTTGTGGTTCTAAGGGGTTGTGGGCCCAGCTACATTTTCTGAGTTTGGGGCCCTCAAAGTAGCAAGTGGGGTTTTTTTGGGGAAGCACAGGCATTATTCTGTGGCCAGCAGAACTGGGGTCAGTCAGGAAAGCCGTGGCTACTCCATCTCAGTGACACTAGTCACGGATGCTTCGTTGACTGTCCAGGCTTGATTCTTGCTGGACCTGTTGTCCACCTGATCACCTGTTTGTCCAGGTAGGAACAGGAAACCTGTTTAGTTGGAGAAACAGAATCCAAGAGGTGACATGACCGGAGCTGGTCACCACTTGGGGTGCAGTGGAGGGGTGCTGGGGCGGTCACATCATAGCCTGGGACTGCAGCCAGTGCCTGGGTCTGCTTCTCTCTCAGACCTACACGGCTGTGTATTATGTCCTGGCTGACCTGGTGATGCTGACGCTGTATTTCCATTACAAGTTCAAGAAGCGGCCTTCCCCGTGTGAGTCCAGGGGTCACCCTGGGTCGGGCTCAGTGGCCCTTGGGAATTCTGGGACCTGAGGTGAAGCAGGCTGAGGTGGAGACATGTATACATCAATCCACAGGGAGTAGACTCCACTTGCTCCCTCCTCTCTCTGGTTCAGAGCAGAAATGAGGGTGGGTCACAGAGCAGACTCCATGGCTGAGTGCTGACCCCCCTACCCTGACTGTCTTTCCTTTGCATCCCTAGGGGAAGGGTACTGTTTTATGCCCATTCTACAGATGAAGGACTGGAGCTCAGAGAGGCTAGGTCACTTATCCAAGGTCACACAGCTACTGAGAAGCAAGGCTGGGACTCCCATCCCAGGTTGTCTACTGTCACCCAGATACCTAATCTTGGCTTCTCTCCTGCCTCAATCCAGTGTCTGCCCCTATCAATTCTGTGCTCTTGTTCATCTTGGGGACGGTGTGCATCACACCACTGTTGAGCAGTACTGATCCTGGGACTGTCCTCAGGGAAGGCTTCCAGGGGCGGACGCTCCTGTCTGTGGAGCCCTGCAATAAGGTAGGTAGGGAATGGGACTGCAGTAGTAGCGTGGGTGGATTGGCTCACCTGCCCCTGCATGGTCACATAGATGTTCAGTTTTGGGGGGTTCTCTCTGCTTGAAGAGACTGCCCCCTAAAACTCCCACCAGATATTGAGTGCCCCTTTCTACTCTCCTAGCCCTTCACAAAGAAGGAGATCATCGGTTTTGTCATTGGCTCCGCCTCCAGCGTGCTGTACCTGCTCTCAAGGCTGCCGCAGATTCGCACCAATGTGAGCTTTTGGGAGGGTGGGGGTCACATGGAGGAGGGCTGCCAGGTTAAGCAGCTACGGTAGGTATAGTGTTTGGAAAATCTAGACCGCAGCAGCTATTGGCATGGGTAAAGTCACCCAGCTGGCTGCGCCTCTTTCTGCCTCTGGGAAATTGGCTCCTTGACACCTTTCATGGAGATGAGCATGAGACTGTGTCTCAGCAATGTTGGAAGTCAGGTACGAGGGAGCTGCTAAGCTTAGAAACCAGAGTAGACAGGAAACGATGAGGACCCCCCACTGGAGGCTTGCCTGACCGGAGGAGTCCGTGAGGGCCACGGCTAGGGGCCAGCAGGCATATGTAGCTGTGATGCCTGTGGTCTTGGCAGGAGTGCTTGGAGTTGGGATTTGGAGTTGGCCATGGATAGGGCTGTTTTGAGTGCCAAGCCCATAGTGGGCATTGGGCACACAATGAAACACCATCTAGGAGTATGTATCATAGAGAGCACACACATGGACTGTTACAAACCAGAGTGATGAGAGCCCTCTCTTATTCTGGAGACAGGGTCTCACTCTGTAGCCCAGACTGACCCCTAACTGGCTATATAGTGAAGGTTTGGCCTTGGACTCGTGATCCTCCTGCCTCAGCCTCCCAAGGGCTGGGATTGAAGACAAGAACCCTCTCTGGGGTCTCTCACTCGGCCCCTTCCCCCACAGTTCCTACGGCAGTCAACGCAAGGCATTTCCTACTCGCTGTTCGCACTGGTGATGCTGGGGAACACACTGTATGGGCTCAGCGTGCTGCTCAAAAACCCTGAGGTGGGCCAGAGTGAGGGCAGCTACCTGCTGCACCACCTGCCCTGGCTCGTGGGCAGCCTGGGGGTGCTGCTGCTTGATACCATTGTATCCTTCAGAGCCTGTGATGTTGGCAACATTGTGTGGGCAAGGCGGCCTCTGCTTCAGCATGCACATCCCTGCTAGCACACCCCTCTATCTACACACTTATCCATCTGTCCACTAGCTCAGTCACCTGTCCATCCATGTATCCTTCCATCTACAGTCCAGCCTTTAACCATCCTTCATTTACCCACCCAACCTCATCCACCCACCCACCCATCCATCCACCCATCCACCCACTTGTCCATCCATCCATCCATCCACCCATCCACCCACCCACTTGTCCATCCATCCACCCACCCACCCACCCATCCATCTACCCACCCATTCATCCACCCACCCACCCATCCACCCACCCACTTGTCCATCCATCCACCCATCCACCCACTAGTGTATCTGCCCATCCAACCTCCCACCCACCCACCCGTCCATCCACCCACCCATCCATCCACCCATCCACCCACCTACCCACTTGCCTGCCCATCCATCCACCCATCCACCCACCCATCCACCCACCCACTTGTCCATCCATCCACCCACCCATCCACCATTGTATCTGCCCATCCAACCTCCTACCCACCTGCCCATTCACTCAACCACCCATTTAGCTTCCCATTTATCCACTTATTCACCCACGCCCACCCATCCACCCATCTGTGTGACCATCAGTTCATCCATTATGGATGGACCCAGCCAGGACCAGCACCATCAGTGAGCAAGGACAGAATGTACTGGGATTTAGGGTAGTTACCTAACTTCAGTGGCACCCAGTGCTGTGGAGTGAATCATCACTGGACTGTCCTGGTTTGGGGGAAACAGAGGCCTCAACAGATGTCATCACACTCGGGCTGGGGGAGAAGTTATTCAGGGCACAAGGAAGCAGAGTCCTGGCACAGCCTGTGCAAAGACCCCGAGGAACAGAAGAGTGAGTGCACCCATCCGTAGGAAACGAGCTAAGTCATGAAGACAAGCATGTATGGGCTTCACTCCATTCTCTGCTTCCTCACTGATGACAAGGGTGAACCGCCAGTCAGACTCTCAGGGTTTCTCTCCTTCCAGCTGGCTTACTAGTAGCTGTCCCCCCAGGGTAACAGCTGCTGGCATCAGTATCTGAACACTGTCTCCATGTGACCTGGTACTCAGTGCTCTGTTAGTGTTGCCAAGTGGTTCAGCTGGACGTTTCTTTGGCTTCCACTTGGCAAGAAGTAAACATGGTCCTTGTGTCAACATTTGGTGGGTCCCCGTGGGACGCGGTGAGAGAGAAAGGCTTAAAGTCTAGAGGTCCCAGCTTCTGTGTGTTGTAGAGAGGAAGAAGGTGCTTCCAGGGTCCCTAATGGCAGAGCTGGGGCATCAAGGTGGTGGGAGAGCAAGGCAGAACAGGGAGAGCAACAGGAGCAGGTCCAGCCAGTGTGCTTGGTGTACCTTAACACTGTCCTCAGATCTCCATCCAGTTCCTGGTGTACAGAAGCCATGACGCTGCTGCTGCTGCTGCTACCTCAGAGCGAGAGCCCCTCCTCCCAAGCTGACCAGCATCCTGGATGATGGGAATTCAGCTGCCATCCCAGGGAGGATGAGGTGTGGGTGGTGATACTGCCACCGCTGGACTGGGCCTAGGAGGCGGCCTGGAACTCTTGGCCTTCAGACAGGTCTGGAGTTGACTCGTGCTATGCCGGGACATACCTCTCAGGTATTTGACAGCTGCCTGAGGAGCCTCTAGGGCACCCATAGCTGAGACTCCAGAAGATGGTGTGGCCACCTCCCATCTACCTACCTCAATCTGACTATGTACTGGCTACATCATAGCCAGGGGACCCAGGGTTGTCCCTCTGACTGGACACAACCTAGTAAATTGTACCTTCCAGCTGGGCCTGTTTCTGCTGCTCTTCGCATGGTGCTTGGGGTCTAGGCAGGGACCCAGGGCACGCCCAGCCTGATAGAAGGACCATGTGCATCTTCCCTGGGCCTTTGGCATCCTAACTTGTATCTCTCTGCCCTATTATACACAGACATGGCAGCAAAGGGAACACCAGTGGGCTCTTTGTTCCTGGGGCTCTGGAAGAAGCAGATTGCTAAGGGCAGGATTTGGTTGAGCATCACCAGGAGTTTGGCATGACATTACCAGGGGTTTGGCATGACCATGCGACTGCTCCCTGTGTCCTTGCCAAGGCTGTGTAGAGTGAGGCAGCTCAAAGCAAGGCATGTAGTCAGGTGTCTCGTAGGAACTCAGTGAAGGTCGCCTTTGAAGTAGAAAAGAGGGGACAGACTGGTGCCTTCCTGAAGAAGGTGGAGACCAGAGGCACAGGTGGAGGGTAAGGCCAGCAGGAGACGGGGCCCAGGGGTGATGAGGGCAGAGAGGAAGGAAGGTTGCTTCCAGTGGCCATTGTTACACCACCTGTTGGGGACAGAGGACCAGCCCCCTTCCCTGCTAGCCTCAGCTTACTCACTACATTATCATAGGTGCAGAAAGTCAGGTGCGGGGCCAGGGGCCACCTGCCAGTGACAAATAGGGCAGCCACCTCTGAGTGCTGCTCTGCCCATAACTGAAGAGAAGATCCTGGCACAGACCCAAGCAAGGCATGTGGTGTTCCTGGTCCCTTCTCTCAGCCCACTGCTGGCTTCAGGTGACCTTTGCAGCTGGATGTGTAGCTCCATGTCATCCTGGCACTTGGCTCTATGCTAGTTTACTAGGGCCAGATGGCACCTTTCCAAGTGCCATCTGGAGATCTGGGGCCTCAGTATGGCACATGACCCCAGGTGCGGCCTGAACTGAAGCTGCACAGGCAGAAGAAAATGAGGTGACAGCCCTGCCTGAGAAGCTCTTCTGGGTCTGTCCAGGATGGGTGACACCCCTTCCCAGGGGAGGAATGCCTGTCTGACAGAGGAGATACAGTCTCAGGAAGATTGTAGCTTCTCTAAACCTTGATTCTTTCTCCTGGAGGCTTGCTCCAGTGCTCCAAGTAGGGGCCAGAGTAGGGGGCTTGCAGAACCTGGTGGCCTGGTTGTTTTGTTAGGTGAGGGGTTCATAGACTTCAGGATCTCAAGCGTGTCTCAGCTTGAACCTTGTGACTTAGGCCAGCTCCCGAAGTCTGTTTCCCTCTCCCACAGCACTAAAAATTGTTACCGACCTCCGACCCTATGTGCTGCCTGCATGAGTTGTACTTTTGGTTTTATGTCCCAGCATCTATCACATGGGTGAAGAAATGGTGACTACATTATTGTCCCCATCCAAGGGTATGTAGCCATTTCACATCTCCTCAGGGACAGCTAGCTTGACTAACAGGCCCTGAGGGCCCCCCCCCCCCCCTGAGGGGGCTGTAATGATGGCCCCGTTGCTGCTGAGGGCCAGAAACTCCACAGCCAGCTTCCATGTCTTCTCCTTGGCCCACACTTCTTGATTTTTGCAGGTCAAGGAGTGGTGGGATGCTCATCACTGTGGCCTGCTGTACAACAGGCTCCTTGGGTCTGTCCTCAGCCTCGTGTGTGGACATTTTGGTTCCAGACCTGGCTCAGCCACAGAGATGGAAATATGCCTGCCAGGAGAGTCTCCCTCCAGTCACTCATAGGGAGGAAGGGGAGGAGGCTGGACCATGGGCCTGCAAGTGGTTATTTTGAGACAGGGTCTTACTGTAGCTAATACCAGCCTGAAATCCACAATCCTCCTGTGTCTGCTTCTGAGTGCAGGGACTACAGGTATATGTCATCATGCCTGGCTTCTCTAAGATATCCTGTAGGAAAGCCCGGTGCCTGGCCCTCTACAGTATTCACAAGGCTTTGCCTCCTCTTTAGTCGAGGGGCAGGGGAAGCTGGAGGCAGGGCCTAGCCAGGCTAGGATTCTCTGGTAATTTGTCAAACCTGGGGATCTCTCTTCTCTTTTCTCTCTCCTCTCCTCCCCTTTTCTCTCTCTTCAGGTCTCTTCTCCAGGAAAGGGAGCAGTCCCAAATCACCCTTCTCAGTCCCTTTTGTCTGAATCAGCTTCATGGCTTCCCAGGGAAGGAAGCAGGTGTGAGCTCTAACAGGAAGGCGTGAAGCTGCTACCTCATGGCAGGGACCACTTTCCCCACAGGTTCCCAGGGCTCAGGTGGTAGGTTACCAGCCTGTCTCCCAGCCCGGCTGACAGCTCTAAGGACAGAGCTACCCCCAGTTCCACACCCCAGTCAGACAACTGGGCAAAGAGCATCTGACCATACACCACTTTGTCCCCAGGATACGGTAGATGCTCAACAAAATGCCTGAGACATTGTCTATCTGGAGGTGCTGGCAGATATGGAGACCAGTGTGTCACTAGCAAACACAGAGAGACCTTACAGGGTGGTATGGGAATTAGAGCTTGCTTCAGTATTTGGAAAGGTGTCATGTTACCTGTACAGTGTTAACATTTGAATGAGGTGTTAGAGGTAGTGAGAATGTAATTACATCTTGCAACATTCCTGTGCCTAGTATGATCCAGCGTATGTGAAGGCCAACTGTGTAGGAGGAGCTGGGCAGTGAGCTGCTGAAGAGCTATCATTTGTTGGACAGCGCAGAGGGATGCGTTGATGCAGCGATACTGAACCCACGGCACAGACTGAACCCACCGTACATTGTCCAGTCCATTCTCCAAGTTGGAAAGCTTCACAAAAGAGGCAGAGATAATGACAGGAGAGTGTATCAACCAAGAGACATTCTAAATGAAACAAAGTAACGTATGTAGGGGCTTGGGGTGACGCTCAATTAGGATAGGACTTGCCTAGTGTGCCTGAGGTCTTGGGTTCAATCCCCAGGATGGCACAAAATGGTATGGTGCCTGCTTGAAATCCCAGCACTCAGGAGGCAGAGGCAAGAAGAGTTCAAAGCCATCCTTAACGACATTGTGAGGCTGGCCTAGGCTATATGAATTTTTGTCTTAAAAACAAAATCCTAGAAATAGCGGAAATAAGGCACAAAAACATCAGTGTAACTAGATTTCAGAGTTCTATGAATTTATATAAGATATTTATATTCTGCAATTTATGGTTTATAAAAATAATTCTTGAAAACCAAGCTCGGTCAGGGCTGGAGATAGGTTTTGGTGGCTCAGAGTTCAGTTCCCAGCACCCACATCAACTCACAGCTGCCAGCAACTCTAGCTCTAGGTGATCTGATGACTGCCCTCCCCCAATAAGTAAGAAATAGAAAAGACGCCTTTAATCCCAGCACTTGGGAGGCAGAGGCAGGCGGATTTCTGAGTTCGAGGCCAGTTTGGTCTACAGAGTGAGTTCCAGGACAGCCAGGACTACACAGAGAAACCCTGTCTCGAAATACAAAAAAAAAAGCACTAACTAGTTTTTTCTGGGTAACTATCTGTGTACCTCAGGCTGACCTTGAAGTCTATAGGTAGCCAAAGATGATCCTGCCTCCACCACTCAAGTGCTGGGATTCCAGGCTTGCACCATCATACCTGGTTGTGCAATCTATCTATCTTGGCATATCTTGATTATAGAGAACTCTATCCTGGCACCCCACAGTGCCAGGGTAGAGCAGGCTCAGACAATCATGACTTTGCTCTCTAGTGACTTAAGCATGTTACATTGCATGCAGACCCAGGTCCCAAAGAGAGGCAACCCATACTGTAAAGCTTGCCCCTCGGTAGAACCACGTGTCTTCCTAACTCACAAGCAGCCCCACACAGGTGTCCCACCCATGGAGAGCTAAACAGCTTGCCTGGTGTAGCGGCACAGGCCTTAATTCCAGGGCTCAGAGGCAGGCGGATCTCTATGAGTTTAAGGCCAGCCAGGGCTACATAGTGAAACACTGTCTTGAAAAAACAAACAAGCCTAAGCATTAAGTGCTAGCCTGCGGAGACCCCATAATGGGAGCCTGTCTAGTGTTTCCTACAGTTCTCTGCTGTCTTGCCTGCTGCTGTTCTGTTGTATGTCTAATAAACTCTCTCCTGCCCTTTTGTCTTGGTGAATTCTTTCACAGTCTGCACATCACCAATCTGTCCCTGCCATTCCTTCTGTGGTAAGGAAGAGACAAGCTATGTGTGGATGGGGTGGTGTGAAGATTGTCCTGGGCATCAAAAGCCTGCGCCTACTCCACCCTCTGCTGAGGCTGTGTGTGTGTGTCAGCTCAGGGCCTTGGTCACTGGGCTATAGAATACGGAAATCTTGAATCAGGAAGTCTAGGGCCTCAGAGGTTGGAACCATTATGTACAAGAGCTGAAGAGACAGGTGCAGGTAGAGCTTAGACCAAGACAGACTCCTAGCCCAGGGCTTCTACCATGAATTTCTTATCCAGGCTCCTTCCTGTTCTGTGACTGGACACCAGGGGTACCTTCAGGTGGCAGCTAGAGAGCCTATGGGACATGCCACCAGCTCACGACAAGACCCAGCTCAACCCTTACCCCAGCTGGTGATGCACCTTTCGGGGCAAGAGGGGCCTTTTTTTTCTTTAGATAAGGTTTCTTCACTATGTAGCTCTGGCTGGCTTGAAACGTGCAACGTAAGACCAGGTTGGCCTGATGTTTGAACTCCACCTGCTTCTTCCTGAGTGCTGGGATTACAGATGTGTACCACACCCACCTCTTGGGTAGGGACCTTTTTGAGACAGGGTCTCCCTAGATGGCCTTTGTGTTTGTTTTTTGAGACAGGGGTGTCTCTGCATAGCCTAGTGCCTGCTTCTGCTCTTGAACTTCACTGAAACTTTTATTATTTCATATATGTGAGTCCACTGTCGCTTTCTTCAGACACACCAGAAGAGGGCATCAGATCCCATTACAGATGGTTGTGAGCCACCATGTGGTTGCTGGGAGTTGAACTCAGGACCTCTGGAAGAGCAGTCAGTGTTCTTAATCTCTAAGCCATCTCTTCAGCCCAACCTTGAACTTTTAAATCAACATGCAAGAATGTCTTCCCTGTCTTGTCTGTCTGGCAACCCCACGCATGTCCAGCCAGATGCCAGAATATGGCATTGGATCCCCTGGAACCACTGTGTGGGTGCTGGGAGTCGAACCTGGGTCCTTTAGGAGAGCAGCCAGTGCTTTTAACCACTGAACTGTCTCGCCAGCCCTGAGGGCCTTGAACTTTTGATCCTTGGGATTTCCCCAGAGCTGTTTGCAGCCCAGGAAAGTACTCTGTCTTCTCCCCAGGTCTTCCCTTTTCATCTTAAGAATGCCACAGGGTGCACGCTCTGCTAGCCGCCATGGCTCTCCCACTAGAGGAGTGGCCCTGCGGTGCAGAAGGCCATGGCTACAAGCACTCTGACTTGTCCCATAGCTAGGCATCCGCACTGAATAGAGGAACACAGAGACCCCGTCCATCCCACTCACAGCCCACAGAAAGGTTTTGGGGCAAGCCCCACCTTTTCATTAAAGGTTGCTTTAACAAGGTAAACAAAAGCCACAAACTAGTTGGTTTGTGCTTGTTTGCTGTTCCCCACCCCCATCTCTGAGTTCACAGCACTAAAAGTAGCTGTGTGTGCGTGTTGATGCACATTGTTAATGATGGCATGTGCAAGCAGAGTGCTTGGTAACCGTCACCCCAGCATCTCTCTTACATGGTGTTTATGTTCTCCTTCCGCATGCACGTGTGTGTGTGTGCGCGCGCACGCGCGCACATTCACGTTACCAGTCAGTTCTCTCTGAGTGGGTTCCAGGGATTGAACTCAAGCCATTAGGCTTGGTGGCAAGCACCCTTACCCACCAGGCAGCATCTCACTGGCCCGGTCTCTAATTTCAGGATTCTGAGATAGCCTCACTATGTAGGCCAAGTAGACCTGGATGGTATGGTAAAGACAAGGCTAGCCTTGAGTTTGTGCCAACCCTCCTGTTACTACTACTTCCTGCTGCTGGAGTTAAGGTACATGCTGACACGCCCAGTTTTCTTTTTTAGTTGAGACAACATATGGCAATGTAGGCCAGCCAGGCCAGCCTTGAACTCAGTCCTCCTGCCTCAGCTTCAATGTTGCTATTATAGGGATGAATCATGACACCTGGCCTGCTCATTCTTCAGTCTCCCATGGAATTCCGTACTCCACATATGACCAAATAAGAGAAACCAGGACTGCATCGGGGACATCACCAACATGGGATGGCAAGCATGCATCCGTCCCACTCAGGGGAGATGACTGGCTAGCCTGGAAGGGTCCAGCAGGCACCAGGCCCTCCCTCAGCTCCCAGGAACGGCCTTGCGCATTTGGAGGGAGGCGAGTGAGCAAGAACGCAGGCCAGCACGGACTGTGCCCCAGTTTCTTTTTATTTATTTTTTTGTTTTCTTTTTTTTTTTTTTTTAAGTATGGAGGCTCAAGTAGAAGATGTAGATTTTGTCTGTTTAAGCTTTACAAAAAAAAAAAAAACCAAAATAAAACAAAAAACTCCTTTTGCATTCCATAAAAATTGACAGAAAAGCACCTGGCCGGAAGAGCAGCCGGTCGCCAGCCCCCGCCCCCGCCGTGGTCTCCTTAGGACAAGGGTACGCCTGGGAAGGACAGTGCTGAGGACATCTCTCCTTCCTCCAGAGCTGTCCCGTTCCCCGGCCCTGACTCCAAGCAACTCCCAAACACACACGGATCAGATCTCCAGTTCTTCTCTCTCACACACCAGTTAGTTCATAAAATTTTTTTGTTTTACATTTTTTACACCAATGTAACAAAAAGATGGAGGGAGCGGTGTCAGACAGTGTATCTGTGCCTATAAATGGGCAAGGGAAGGAGGGGACAGCGAACAAAACCACACGGTCTCTATGGAAACGTCGTGGGAAGCAGGCCTTGGAGCCAGAGGAGGGTGGTTATCGGACTTTATTTTGGGGGAGAGATGGCGCTGCGTGGTCGATGCAAACTGTTATGTGACCTGTCAGGGAGGGAAAGGAAGAGGGGAAAGGAGCAGAAAACGAGTTTTCTAAAGAAAGGAAGCTAATGAGTACACGGCGTCCGGTTCGCGCGCGGGAAGCAGAGGTCTTCAACACTGCTGCTTCCTCTTCAGGGCCTCCACTAGGTCGTTCTTAAGCGCCTCTTGCTTTGATTTGTCTGCAAATGTCTGCACAGACCTACCAGGGGAGGAGAGAGGACATCAGCAGGCAGAATGAAAGGGAGGTGGCCTGGGGCCACTGTGGGGTACCAGGCTGCAGTCTATCCTGGAGAGTGGAGAAGGGGGCCCAGGGCCTGCACCTCAGTACCTTGCTGGCCATCATGAACAGAGGTTGTCTCTGCCCAGGCTGTGGGTGACCTGGCCTTTAGATCCCTAGGTCCATGGATGGAGGTGCAGACCTCACTCTGTTGAGAGCTTTCACAAACCACGCAGCCTGGGCCTTCTACCTCACACCTGCTGCCCAGATTTCTGGCAGAGAGGTGAAGGCTCTGGATGGTGAGGCCCTTTTAATGACACATCCACCCCACCCCCTCCACCTGCAGCAGACGCTGGGTTCTTACCCTGAAGAAGGTGTAGCAACCCCTCTTCCCTACCAAATGCTTAGGAACCAGCCTCTGCATGGCTGAGCCGCCGGGATCAAGACAAGAGCCTCTGCTGCATGCCAGTGCTGCTGGCTGCCAGCCCAGCCCAGCAGAGCCCTGTAAGTCTGCATTCTAAAAGGCAGCCCTTAGAGAGGGTGAGCACTGTTGTTGCCTACTGGGTTGGCAGGGAAGAACCAAAGCCCACCTTGGAAACAGCTACAATGTGCAAAGTGCTTTGTGCACACACATCTCAATCCTCAGAAGCCCTGACTCTCAGGGTGGATCTTCATCATTAAGCCTGAATTCCAGATCAGGCAAGGAAACAGAGCTGGAGAAAGGTCCCGACGGTTCTTCTCAGGACACATCGGTTAGTTAAGAGCGTACTAAACTATATGCAGCAACTGTTGAGAGCTCACAAGCAGTGGAAGAGCAGGGCACATGCTTGGCAAGCGGCTCAAGTTCACACAGTGAGAGCACTATCAGGAAGTCCATCCTCAAGTGCTGAAGTGTGGGGGAGGTGAGACGGAACGGCACAGAGGTGACTGTGAAAACGCCCAAGAAGTCTTCAGGATGGTGAGGACAGGGCCTGAGCCGAGAAGCTACTGATGGTATGTATGAGTGAGCTGCTGCCACTTAAGGATATGCCTCCCCTGGGGTGTTCAGGATCTCAAGCTCTCACCAGAGGCCAACTCTAGCCTAACAGTGTGTGAGAGGATCGGTCTGAGGGCTCAGGCAGAGCTGAGGTTGGGGCAGGGAGGGGGGAACATGTGGGTGACGGGCTGGGCTCCCCTCAGGACACCTCCAGCTGGTTTGCTAGGGATGGCAGGAGTAACCCATAAAAGGGTTTTCTCCAGTGGGGACACAGCTCCTTGGAGATGCCACCCAGGCTAGAACTGCAGCTGCTTTGGGCCTAAAGTCAGCACATGGACCAGACCACAGTGGCAGGGGAGTCCCCAGCTTGGAGTCTCAGTGTAAAGCCCACAAGCCCTTTGGTGTCCAGCCCTGGGGCCTGTGGGTCCCACGAGCTTGTTTTAAAGCCTCCTCCTGAGATGCTGGCTGCATTTGTATCTGTATTTGTCACAAGCCAAGTCATGGTTGTTGGCCATTGTTAACAAGTAAGATTGTTTTCCTTCCCATCCACAAGCCTGCTGGAGGACAGCTGCAGCTCATTAGGGGAGGGTGTGGCCACAGAGTGCCCAGCAGTGGCCAGTCTGGAGGCTTGCTGGCCTGGCTTGGGGAGGAGTGCTCAATCACTCTCAGAGAATTAGAGGGAGACCATACTTTCCAAGTCAGCAACCCAAGGGGCCCTGGGATGTAGCTTCAGGACTTGTGTGATCCTTGGTAGGGGAGGTGGGAGGATCTGGCTGTGCTATCAGGCTTGAGGGGAGTCAGCAGAAGGCAGGGCGCATAACCCTTGCTCCTTGGGCCAGTGGAGTGGGTGCACCTAGCGCCCTCTGCTGGAAAGGCTGTGACAGTGCCCCAATTGAGCTTCATCAGGAGTGGTAGCTCAAACCTGGCCTCTGCCCAAAGTGCAGAGCACACACACCACACACACATGTTCACACTACGTGGGACTGAGGCTACACGTTAATGTGGCTGCCCACCAGCTGTGAGCAGACACAGGTTAGTGGCAGGGTCTCGGCAGGTTGGTGAGTCCTGTTTAGTGGGGAGGCCTCACGCCCTTCAGACAGGATACCTGGGTCGGCTCAATTATCAGGCTGGATGTAGACCTGGCGCTGGGTCAGCACTTGAGAAAGTTCCCTCTGCAACTGCTTAAACTTGTGGTTGTCGGGGATAGCATCAAGAGATCTACAGAGAGTGTTCAGAGAGGGTGAAGCCGCAGCAAGAGAGCAACAGCAAGGCTGAACAAGAGCCTGGCAGCTATGGGCAAAGGCAGACCGGAGAAGGCCACCTCGCCACTGGGGTTGACTGCACACCACAACCACAGCGGTCTATGTTGGCAGTAGGCTCGGTCTTTAGGGGTTCACACCTGCCTCCACACAGGCTCAGCTGTTCCTCCTGTTTCCCTCATTACTGGGAATGGTGGAGGCTGGCCTGGTGGGAGAGGGTGCATTTGGTGCCACAGCCCCCAGTGTCAGGCCTGATCAGATACTCAGGACCACTGGGGACCAGGAGGGGCTGTCTTACCTAAAGTAGCCTGCTGGGCGAACTCACAAGTTACACCCTGCCTTTCTGTTGGCTGCAATAAAACCTGGGCCAGGGAATGACATCAGAAGACTCACAAAAGAGCCAGACTGCAGAGCCCTTCCCAACGGCATCAACTCCCCTAACCCATCGGCACCCTGCCTCCTGGATGGGACAAGGCCACCAAGAAAGGAGTGGGGAAAGAGGAGAGAGCACAGACAGGATCCTGGCCACATGACTCCAAGGCCAGTGCTATTTCAGTCCCTCCTCAGTCACCTCCCCTGTCCCTAGCTGGGTTCTGCCCACCACTCACACTACATTGGAGCCATGGGCCAGTGAGTCCTGCCTGCTTCTGCAGAACCCAGAGCTCTCAAATGGAACCCCAGGCCAGGCTGCTCAGCTCTCTTCAGTGTCTTGAGATCTATGTGGGGGCCTCCCAAGCCCCACTCCAAAGGGCCTGGGCACATTCTGTAGCTGGCTAGTGGCCAGCTCCACCGTGAAGTCAACAAAGCTTGCTGTGGTCAACAAGCCCAGCGACCAGAACTGGTAGAGGTCATAGAAAGTGCTGAGCCAGCCTTTCAAACTGTGAAGCCACCCCTGACCATGTAGTGACGAGGGGCTGAGAGGCCCTCCGATCACTGGAGTCTGGCCATCAGGCCCCACGCTTGGTACATTACCTCAGCCCGTTGACGATGTCCTTTGTTTTTCCAAAGTAGATCTCATTCAGTGTGCTTCTGATTTTGTTTTCCATGTCCTGGGAAGGGAGGTGAGTCAGTGGAGCCAGCAAACAGGAACTGAGGCCCACACCCACCTGCCACCATCCAGCCTGCAGTCCCTGCCTTGGCCACAGGGTGGAGCTGTGGGGCCGCTCCCTCGTGCTGAGAGCCAGTGCCAGGCTGCCAGAACCCCACCTATAATTTGTGTTTTGGGTCTTTCTCATCCTTAGGCATGGAGGAAGCCAACACCTAGGGGCTGATGGCCAATTCTGACCACTGCTGGAAGCGGGTCTAAACCACATCACCAGAGCACTGCCTGGCCACCATCTCTGTGAACAGATCTGTGAAACCAGAGAACATGTCTCCAGTCCAAACATCCCCCACTTCCAAACGGGACGTGGTGACAGGCGAGACTGCAGCAGCCACAAGTGAAGCTGCTCCAAGCCCCTGATGTTCCAACGATCTGTTTGCACCGAGTTCAGATCACTGTTCGCACACAGCGATCAGGGGAAACGGGGCCGAGAAGAGGCACTGGGGTGGGCGGGCCTGGAGCCCAGCTCTGCTTGTATCCAAGTCAGAAGAAAACTCAGAAAACCGGAGGCAGAGCAGGAAGAGCTGAAGCAGAGGGAGGCAGCAGAGGAGCAGGCTGGCCTGTACTGCACCAGGGTGAACCTGGAGCCACTCACCTCTACCAGGCGCCCGATGTTGGCTATGTGTGGGGAGCAGTCACTCACAGTCTCATCTTTCTCCATCTGCAGAGACACATTGTCTAGTCAGTGAAAGCTGCAGCTCCAGGAAGCAGCCTGCCACCACCAGCTGACCAATACACCTGCCCTTCAGTCCTCTGCCCCCAGGTGGCTGTCCCTGTGTGTTCCTCTGGCGACTAGTAGCTCTGTTGTTACAAGGCCACTTTTCTAGCACCAATGGCTGAAGTTTTGGGTTGTAAATAGCCCAGTCAGCTGACATCCCAAAGCCCTACTATTTCTAGGGCATTGTCTCTTTGAGAATGGACTTCCCACTTAGCTCCTAGGGCCACAAGAGGGAGGACAAAGAGCCACACTGGCCAGGTCACTCTAGCCTTGCCTGTCTTTACATCACTCCTGGCAGACACAGGTACAGACTGCTACTCAGATCTGCATGAGGCCTGGTGTGGCACTGGAATCCTCCTGTCTCCCCACATCTTGACCAGCCCAGCAATGGCAGTCATGGACCCTGTCAGCTAATGCCTGGCTAGGAGGGACTCACAGCCCTTGTCCAGCATCCCCACCACCCCACTAGTGGTGCAGGGGAATGTTAGACTCCTGGGTTACAAGGTACAGGGGCTAACAGTCAGCTCAGCACACGAACAGAGGAGTCGGCAGGGAGATCAGAGGATCTGCTGCTGGGTCCTGGTTTTCCCTATGGTGAGCTTTACTGCCCTGGCAAGGATGCAACAGAGAAAAGAGAGCAGCTTATCTTCAGATTCACAGAGAAGCAGGAGAGTACTAAGTATTTAAAAGTTAAACATGAGGGCTGAAGAGATGGCTCAGTGGTTAGGAACACTGGCTGCTCTTCCAGAGGAGTGGGATTCAACTCCTGGAACCCACATGGTGGGATGTCATTGTCACTAACTCCAACAAGGACCACTGAGAGATCAAGGTGCAGCATTAACTCAGGACAAGAGCTATTAAAGCCAGGCTGTGTGTAGGGGGAATCCCAGGACGCCAGCAGGGCTGAGCGGCCTGGAATCTGTCACTGAATATGGCAGAGTGGGCCCAATAGGTTCTAACAGAATTGTCCAGACAGGCACTTGCTTATACTATAGTTGGTGCTGGGCCACTGAGGAGCAGTGGGGTGGCTGTTTAGACTGTGCTGCAAGCTGAGAATCCAGTTTAGAGTAATAGTCTGGACCCAAGGGCCTTCCAGAGCCACATGACTCTTTGCAGAACAGAGTTCTGGTACTAGCAAGGGATTTGACTAATAAGAGCTGCCCAAAGAAGGTAGTGATGGGGGCCTGTAAGGCCATCGTGCCTTGGTCCCCTGGTCTAGACCCTGAACTTTCCTGGGATCCTTTGGCAAGGGGGAGGGGGGGTCCCCAGGAAGTCTCAGACTATGAAGCGTCTTCACAAAGCTAGTGTAGTGAGTGTTCACGACTGCAGTGACAGCCATGGCCCCATTTTAGGTGTGGTCGGCACAGTGCTGGTAGAGCATCATTTTTGCAGAATGGAAGCCAATTGCTAACACTAAGGTTAGTGTGTGCACGGAACACAACTGGGAAGCATGCCTCAGAGAAAGGACAGGGCTTGCCCCCAGTTTTGAAAGTTCTTAGAAACCAACATCCTACATGGGAATGGTCGCCGTGTCCAGCCTCAGGACTGCTTGGAGCTGCTCTGGTGGGGGTTCTGACTAGTGAACTGCACCTCTCCAGACCAGTCTCTCTCAGAAGCCTGCTTTATGCGGAGGGAGATTCTTGCTTCCACAAGGAAAGGGACAAAGGCTTTGAAATCTCTCAAGGGCCATTTTAGTGAGTGGTGACAGCTAGGGTGAGCACAGCTCAAGGTGTGAAGGGCTCTCACCATTGGGCAGATAAGTGCCTCGTGAGCAACTCAGTGCCTCGTCACAATGCTTGTGTTTCAGAATCAAGAGCCATCTTCCAGCAGGGAAAGGCCGGAACCCTAGACTCTCAAAGGAATAGTGTGTGTGTGTGTGTGTGTGTGTGTGTGTGTGTGTGTGTGTGGTGGACTCCCCAGGAGCACACAGGGGCCTCGAAGCTCAAGATTCTGGCCCACGCAGGCAGTTTCCACAGCCCCCTTGCCATCCCCACAGCCTCCCTCCTCCCACACCTGGCTGGGGTCAGCTTGCTGGCAGTGCTGGCCCACCAGGAACAGAACTGTTTTTGCAATGCATATATCATTACACCCTCATAAAAGACGCTGCCAGAAAAAAAAACACTTTTATGTTCTGTGGCGGCACAGATGTTCCACAAGGTGGTTCCAACTGAGTTTGGAGTCAGGGCCCAGCTTGCCTGTCCCCACCAGGACCCTTTCTTCCCCTCTATGGCTGAGACAGGGAAGATACAAGTAAAGTACGGGCTTGAATCTGGGGACTGTGGTCCTCAAACGGGGGCAGGATGGACGGTGTTTTCCACTGCCACAAGTGTCTTTCCTCCTGAGTTCAGTTAACAAGAGGGCCCGGTCAGCAGCAAGGTGGCTGCTTCTAGCTCATGCCCAGGTGCGTCCTTGCCTTTACTGCATGCTAATCTAATGAGCATACATGCAGTGCCAGTGCATGCCTAGCAGCACACACCATCTGTTAAAGCACGCACCATGCCCGGGGTCTTGCTGCCCAAGTGCCTGGCGTGTGCCATCGACATGAGGCTGTCAGGCCAGGATTAACCCTGCCACCTAGCTAGAGACAATGCTCACACAGTACCCTAGGAAGAAGGAGTGTCCGACTGAGCTGGACATGTGGAGAACTCGTGGGAGCTGAGGAAAGAATCAGACGGGCATGGGCTTTCAATAGACACCATCAACTCTACAGAGCACACAGAATTTTAGAAAGTATAAGATTTGTCTGGTCATGTGGCTGTGGGGGACAGGGCCTTCAGAACCAAGTTCTGGAGGTTTCTGAAAGCAGTTTTCTTTGAGACAACCTCTCTGGTAGGTGGATAGTATATATGTTTACTAGAAAAGCCAAGGAAAAACCACAGCTCAGGGTTCAGAAGTTCTGGGAAGGATCCAGTCCAATCTCATTCACCTCCTGGAGGCCCAGCACCCCTGGTCCTTTCGTCTCTTACCCTGCCTTCCACAGCCAGGACAGGCTTGTGGGTGGCTTTTTCTTGCCCCAGGTCATTTGACAAAGACTCAACTCTTCTTAAATATAACACTCAGATGGCACCATCCTGACTACCCCATGCACCACAGCCTGCACGGCAGGTGTGTTGCCAAGGCTGGCCGGCTCTAAAGGCTTGCTCCAGCCTTCATTCCCACCATCTACAAGTAAAGGCCATGGGTGTCTTCTTACAAAAATATCTAGCATGGCCAAACTGCCAAGCCCAGGTCAGGGAGGCCTTTCCTGTCAGGAACCAGGGCAAAGACCGCTGGCTGCCGGGCTTTTCCTGAAGACCTGGGAATGCCTGTGGCTATGGGGGAGGTCTTCTTGCAAATGACCAGTGAGCCTGGTCTCCTCACTCAACATTCCACCTTTGTGTCTAAATATTTAGACTCTGAAAAGAAAATGAAGTGAACATCTGTAGGCCTGCCCCGGATGGGAGTCTTTGGATCTCTTTTCAGAGATTTACGGTCTGCCTCATTCCCACGTCTCTGCTGTCACGGGCGAAGTGACCTCTCCGGGCAGCTTCCTTTTCCTATCCAGGACTTGGCATACCGCATCTTTTCACTTGTTCCTGGCCTTCCCACTGGGGCCTCAGTGGCAGCCTGCCAGGGGCACCTTCTGCCACACCCTCACATGTACGGTCTGCCTTGGCAGGAGGATGCTAGGGAGCTGTAATGAGCTCCCCAGAAGACCTCAGATGCTGTTCCCACCACCCCCAAAAGACTATCTCCCATCTAACGGATGTCCCCAAGAGACAGCTTTGAGTGGAGGCAACAAAACAACACAGCGAAGCGGAGGGTGGGGGTAGGAGGTTGTGGGGGGGCAGGGGAGAAAACGCTCACAGCAGGGTGTCCTGAACAGCTGGGACACGCAGCTGGGGCCATTTATCACAATGACAGGTGCCACCAAGAAGGGTTCTCAACTCCCTCAATGTATTTTCAGAAGCCATATAAGGAAAACAGGACAAGGAGCAAACAAACCTGCACTACTCCTGGGACTGGACCCCTGAGGAGAACAGCCCCTGGATGGGAAACTGGGAAATGAGGGAAGCCTCTGGGGTCAGGCTGCTGGGGAAGAACAGCACTGAGGATACGGGGACCTGCTCATCCTTGATAAGGAACACTCCCCACAGCTGAACAGCATGGCATGCAGGATCAATGCCTGGCACCATGGGCCTGGTGACAATGACCTTCCTGACACCATGGAGTGAGTATGTATGACAAAGGAAGGAAACCCTCTGCCTACTGATTGCCAAAACTGTGTTGTGTGTGTGTGTGATCACTCCCAAATGGACGTCACCCGAGCTCTGACTCACAGAGTGTATGGGAGAAAGAGCACTGTATTAGACACATACATGTGGGTTCAAATCCTGGATCTGCTACTTTGGTTCCAGTCAGTTATGTAATGGCACAAGTGGGCCTCAGTTCCCTTACCTGTTAAATAGCAACTGCTTAGAATCTACTCGACAGAGATGGCCATGCAGCCATGTCTGCTTGCTGTATGCTGATCCACACAACCTTCCTGGGACTCCAGTCACCCATCCAAGACCACCATAGAAAAGTGTCCAGGGCTCACATGGGACTCAGGGTTGAGCCGCTCACCCCTGCTGCTCTGCCCACTTGGGAGTTTGCTTTGTTAGTGTCCATCTGTCCATCTGTGGCGTCTCCTCTTTATAGCTACTCACATGGAGGTGAGCCTCAGCATTAACCCACCATGGATGAATTACGGCTCTGGCCCTAAGGATGATGACAGCAGCACGGATTTCCTCAGGAAAGCCCCAAGAGCACAAGGCAGCAGAGGCAATGCAGACAAGGTGTGCTGAGGACAGCCACTCAGCAGGCTGAGTTTGGCTTGGCAAGGCTACTGAGTACAGCACTACGGAGCCAGATGCCGGCCATGGGCTGGCAGTGCTGACTTAAAGTCTTAGGAAGATGGACAACTAAATGAGTGCAGGTGAGGTCACTGTACACCTGGTATGATTATAGACAGTCTCCAGCAGCAAGGAAGGCAGGAAGTAGTTTCGGGATGGACTTAAGGATTCCCACCCATTCACTGGGTAGCCAGGAGAAGTGGGGGCAGCCTGTGATGAAGCTGGCTGCCCAGGGACTATGACAAGGGCCTGAGACACTGAGCGTGCATGCCCACACAGGAGGATGAGTGAGTTCTGAGACAGTCCTGTCTAGAGGACCCAGGCTTCCTCGTTGAGGCTTTTGCACAGGAGACTCTCAGGCTCCAGCAGCACCCCAGATGTGCAGGCTGGCACACTGGCCTTACTGCCTTTGCACCACTGTTTTTCAACTGCATGTAGGTTCCCATGCAGCTTCTGGAATGTGCAGCTTCTGGAATGCAAACCTTCCTAAGAAAGAGTTACAAACCCAAACTGCCATGTGCTTCTCTTAAGAGCTATCAAAAATAAAATTATCTTGGGTGGTCTGGGTACTGTGAAATGAGTCTTCTAGGCAAGTACTCTACCACGGAGCCTCACCCCAATCCCCAGGACAATAATTTTGTTGAAAAGAGAGTCTTTGGAAGCAAGACATTCAAGAAAAGGAAGAACTCTGTGTAGCCGGCTCCTAAGCGCTTCTCCTCCCGAGGACCTTTGCTGTGTTTAGTCTGCTCCTCTCTGCTCCCTGAGCACAAGGCTTTCTGCTACACCCCACAGGTGGACAGGTGTGTGAGGGTCCTGAAGGTGTCAAGATTATAGACACGGAACTCTGGATGGAGCGTCAAGTGTCTGAAAGCTGCTTGGGTAGATCTAGTAGTTCCTGATGTAGATGCTGAGAGACAGGGCACACAGCCAGCAAGTCCAAGTCCTACATTCTGCTCACAGCCTGAAAGGGACATCTTAGAACATGGCTGCTAGAGACAGCCAAGCAAAGGACAGGTGAGCAACAGACGGGATGGGCTCAGCAAATCTTCATGTGCATGAAGCAGGATAATGAGCATGCAGATCCAGAGATTCCCCACCAAGAACCATCTGCTTCTAATAAGCGGGAGCTCAGACATGCTCAGGGAGCAAGCAGCTGGGACTGACCTGCAGGGAGCAGCTCACGTGGAGCCCACAGTCTGACCACTAGCAAACTCAGCAAAGTGTGAGCGTGGAAGACACCAAGCCCTGGTGGATGACAAGCTGGCAATCACTCGGTCCTACTACAGCAGGCAGCTGCCTGTCAGACAGCTGGTGTACAGCCACATGCAGCTCAGCCAGCAGTGATGTGTGAACATGAAGTACCCCTGGAGCAGGTGGACTGGCAGCTAGCCATACACGCTCTTTCTAAGGGCAAAGTACTCATTTGCTTCTGGTACCAGAGGGCACTGGCGAGAGGCTGGAGCAAAAGCTCTACCTGTCTGGTTAGGCTGCCTCCCAGGTTCATGGTGCCCGAGCCGGATTTGTTGGTTTGCAGCCATAGCATCACCGTGGAGGTCAACTTGTAATGGGCAGTACGGCCACTGGACTTCTCCTGGGGGACAAGGTGGAGAACGTAATCTTGTGAACTTGAGCTGAGGAGGGAGACATGGAGCCCCACCCACCCAACAATCCGGACGCCAAGGCCATTCCTTTTATAAAATTCCCATGTTTATACAGGGCACAACTGACATCGTGCCTTCAGTTTTCTGGGGACTTTCAGCATCAATGATCATGTCACCCTGACTCTACCCACGTGGCTCTGGGCATGTTTAGGAGTTAGTGAGGCTCACAGCCTAGCATGTCCCTTGCAGAAGCATCTGGGGAATCAGAGCTGCACTGGCCGGTGTGGCACCTGCACTGGGAGACTGGCCGCCAGCTGGGCACTGTCTGTACCTGCACTTCCACCACGTGGATGGAATCCCAGCAGCCTTTGATCTTCTTTGATCCATCTCCAGCCTTTTTTATGAGGATCACTCCAGCAAAGCCATGATCAAGATCCCAGAGGTAGACTGATGAGACACCACCTTCAAAATACCTGCAAAGAGACATGCCCATGGACCGTTAGATGCCAAGCCATGCTCTGGGCCTCTGTCCTGGGTACCACATTGTTGTAGCAGTGATACTCGTAGGTGACACTCTAGACACCTGTCTGGGATTAAGGACTCTCCACACAAGACCCCAGGGCTGACATTTTGACCTGGCCTGACCATCCTACGGCTGCAGAAGCAGAAAGGCAAGACCTTAGGAATCAGGAAAATCAGTCTCTGAGTTTGAGCTCAGTCTCTGGCAAGCTTACTGAACTTCTCTGGGCTTCAGCTTCCTCCCAGTTACAAGATTCAGCAAGGTGTGTCCCTCTTCATGCATGGGGCTGGCCACCACTGGAAAACATGGCTTCTGGAATCAACTGTTACCTCATTTAACATTTCTATCTTTCAGGAAGGCTGTCTGACAAGCCTGTGGACATCACAACACATTCAGAGCCTTGCTATAGAACTCCAATAGAGGACGGGCTGTGTGTGGGACAGTACTTCCTCCTCAGGTTCAGTTATACCGAAAAGCCCACAGATCTGATGAAACAGGAAGGGGAAGAACAGGCCATTCAGCTAGGGTCCCAAATCCAAAGGTGACACACAGATGGCTGCTAAGATCTGTGAGGCCAGCTGCTGTGACCTCAAACTCCACTAATAACCAACACAACTCCAGGAAATCACACCTCTTGTGGCCTGTATTTTCCTCACCATGAAATCCGTATCTAGCAGGGCAGTGGTGGCGCACGCCTTTAATCCCCAGCACTTGGGAGGCAGGGGCAGGCGGATTTCTGAGTTCGAGGCCAGCCTGGTCTACAGAGTGAGTTCCAGGATAGCCAGGGCTACACAGAGAAACCCTGTATCAAAAAACAAAAAAACAAAAAACAAAACAAAACAAAAAAAGAACACCATGGTTACCACATGTTCAAAGAATTTCTCCTTCCTGTGATCTGCTCAGATGAAATGTGTGTCTGCTGCTGAATTGCACTGGAGCTTTCCCATGCAGTCCCAGAGGCGTGCCTGGCTGGAGCTTTCCCATGCAATCCAGAGGCGTGGGTGCACATGGCAGCCCAGCATTTGAAAAGCCAAGGCAAGATTCCTGCAGTCTGAGTCCAGGCGAGACAGAACTACAGAGCAAGGTCTGTCTCACAGCAACGAAGGGTGTTACAGGCAATCTCAAGTGACTGAGAATACACTAGTGGAGGTGTGCAGGTCCTGTGGAGCTACCCTGTCATTTCATATGAAGGCTTTGGGCACCCAAGACTTGGACGTCCACAGGGGCATCTTGTAGGCACCAAGGGACAGTTATATCTCTTCTGCAATTTGACCTTGATTTGAAAACAACCCCCGGCCCCTCGCTGCCCACAAACAAGATACACACCAGAGCATAACTGAGACGAAACCGAAGAGTTCCTGTCCTGCCAAGGACACGAATCCCCCCCAGTCACACAGTGCAGGCGCCATGGCTATTTGTCTTCCACTCCTTACTCCCTGAAGAGGTAGGTCCCCACTCTGCCCCTGAGTCCCAGCCCCTCCACTCATGGTTCCCCAAGGACTGGGTCCAGCCTTCCCCTTTATTGTGAAGGAGGATCAAACTGAATTTCTGGTATTGATGCCCTTCAGCCAGAGTGGGACACAGCGGGCTTGTCCAGTAGACACCCGTTAAGTGTCTGCTGGCTAAGTGCTGGGTACAGTCTGTGCGGCTCACGGGTACAGATGGGCACCCATGGGACAGTGTTCAGGACTATCACTTGGTAAATCCAGGATGCTGGCCAACAAGGGGCTCACCCCAGGGCATTGATACTTTATCTTGTTCAGAAACTTTCTGTATGCACCCCCACAGCACAAGGGAGATAAACTGTTGTGCTCTGAGACCTGAGGAGCCATGTCGCATAGGTTGTGCGACACACACTAGGGCATTCTGTAATGTTCCCGGGATGTGCAAAGATGGACTAGTCACCTCTAGGACAGCCCTGTTGAATGAGACTTGGTAGGAGCAAGATTTTCTGACTCAAGTTCTCAAGTTCTGGGGCCTCTGCTGTAAGCCGAGGAGGGAGGCCTAGCCCACAGCAGAAGCAAAAAGTACTTCTGCCGTTTATTTCCTTTCCTGCTCTGCCCACTTGGCCCAGTAGAGCACAGGCCCAGAGTCCAGGCCACCACCGTCCTTCCTCCGTGCACTGTTTGAAAAGCCTCCTGTACTGTCTGTTGTTCTTGTCACAGGCCCATTTCCGTGGGCTGGCTCAGGCTGCCCTGGTGGGGACCGGCAAACATGGTGCCTTGAAAGCGTTTGTCAGTACTATCCAGTGACCAGTACAACAGCACCAGGTGACCTAAAGTGAATCCCATGGGACACACCCTCAGTGCTCTACAAGCATTTATAAGGTGGAATGGACTGTCTCAGCTCTGCACCCAGCTGGAAGCCTGGCCTCTGCTCTGGGTAGTGTTTCACAGGTACCTCAGCTTCCCCTGCAGGCTACAACTGGCTGGGTCTAGAGTTTCAAAATGCTAGAACTGAAGGAGGCAGAAATGCAAGCCCGAGGGTGACCTCCTTGTGTGCTCCCCTCCCTGAATTAAAAAACTTTTTTCAAGAAAAATAAATTTAAAAATCACTCCATAATACCATAAATCGACATTTCCCACAAATCCAGTTTTTCCGAAGTCCCTTCCAGTCCTTGTTGAGATGCTGGACTTTTATGTAACTGTAAGGGACGATGCCAGGAAGGGTGAGTGTGGCGTCTCTCACCAGGCAGCTGATGCTCAGCCCTTTTCCACAGTGTCGAGTATCCATCGGGAGGTTCCCCATTGGTTACAGTGCAGAGGTCATGACACCAGTGGCCTGCCACACCCACTTTCCCCAGGAATTGGGGTGTTCTCTGCGGGAGCAGGGCAGACAAGATGAGACTCCATTCCTCAGATAGGGCCCCAACAATTCAAGAATGGACTTGATTCCGCACACCAAGAAGGGGAACCTCAGGGAACTCACTCAGCTGCAAGTCTCAACGAGATGGTCTAATACAAAGGGACTGAAACCAGGGTGTTAGAAGGGCCATTCTGGAATCATTCACAAGACCCAGCTTTGCTGGCAAGCACTGTCAGAAGGGAGGTGGCCATGGGGTGCTCTGACAGTTGTACCCCATTATATGGTTTATGGTTCCACTCTGCGCGTGAAACATTAATTAAAGAAGGACCTCAAAGGCTTTGAAAATCTACTCTTACCTACTGCACTTTGATCATGCTGACATGAAACACGGAAAAGATCATTTTATGTGGTTCATATTTATGAGTTTTTACATAAAGGCTTTTGTGGGTACTTTAAGAATGTGCTAAAATGTTGTCTGAAACCACATGAAGCCATTGCAGGCACTGCCCGCCAGAACTAACAGCACACACATGGAAGCACTTTGATTGGCCTTTGTACATTTAATGAGTCAAATAGTATTAATATTGTTTAAATGCTAACGTGCTATTTCAATGAGGTGGCTCTGCCATGGCTCCAGGCCTGCTCTCGGGCCTTGCATGTCAACAAGACCTTGGAATCCAATGTGGCCAAGCACTGAGAAGTTAGGGGATCCAGCTGATACCACTCTGAAACCTAACTTGAGGTTCTGACAAGTTCAAAACCCCCAGTTCTCTACAGACTGAGGAAAAGGGGTCCAGGAGGGAAAGACCACAGGGCTCCCACAGCAGGATCTAGTCAGGCGGGAGAACATTGCTTAAGAGCGGAAAGGACAGGCTCTTCTCAGGCCTCCCCCTCATGGAAGGGGAAGCAACAGAGGGATGTAATCACTACACACAACCCAAATGCCAAGTGGTCTGCTCAAATCAGGAGACAGGAGCTACCTCTCAAGAGGCCCAGAGATGTCATTTGGACAAGGTTGGGCAATGAAGGGAGGAGATGAGCCCCAGAAAGCCTCACAGCAGACTATAATGACAGATCACCAGTGTGCATGTGCGAGTTCGTGTGTGTGTGTGTGTGTGTGTGTGTGTGTGTGTGTGTGTGTATCATCATCTTTCCTGGTGTCAGAGGAGCAGATACACATCAACCATCAGTCTTATCAGAAGCCCTGGTGGCCCTGGCTGTCTACAAAGAACAGACCTGTGGAGTGGCCTCGTAGCTGGGCCTTGAGAAAGGGGGGGCGGGGGGGGAGAGGGGGTTTGAGGGGAAGAAGCTGTGGTTCTTCCGTTTGGGAATGAGAAGGTAACCACTAAGTGACTTGGGGCACAAGGGGGTACCTTTGCACTGGATGAGGCAGGAGGCACAAGGGAAGACCCTCAGAGGGGCTAGCCACTGCCAGTGAGGCCAGTCACAATTATGCACCTGTGAGCATATTCTCTACCTCCCTTAAGATCCTTAAACTGGATCACAATTTGTCTTCCTAGTTCCAGGTGATTACTCCCTGAAGACCCCTTTCCAGCAGCATCCCATCAGTCACAAACAGAGTCCACGCCACAGTCTGTACTGCAGAACCAAAAAGTGAAAACATACTACACTTAGAATGACCTACTTCAGAGAAGTAAAAGTTTTCCGGCCCTGAGGACTTTATGGAGTGTTTGATGCTGAGGTGTGCAGAGCCCTTGGATGGAAAGCTGCTTTGGGAACCCGAGCTGTAACTGTGACCCACCCAATCTGCAGCCTTGGCCAGCCCAAGCTGCAGATGAAATGAGGAGATGGGCCTTGAACAACATTGGAAGCTGGCCTACAATCCTGCCTCCTGGGACAGCGGCCAGGTCCGAATGCAAAGGTTTCACATGCACTGAGTCCTGGGTCACAGCCTTTAAAAAAGGCAGTAAGGCCAAGGCCAGGACATTTTGTTGGAGCTGACCTTCCAGCACCCTCCGAGAAATAAACTGTGGTTCTAGGGTTCACAGGGACCTCCCTTTAGCCATGGGCCTCTGCCTGGGCAACTGCCACAGGTCTGGACTCAGGCCATGAGACTCTAGCAGACTTAGACCTGAGATAACCATGATGCTGACCCAGGCCCACAGACCCAGCTATGTCAGAGGCTTAAGGAAGAAATGAAGCCTCAAAGATGCTAAGTGGGGATTGTCTTCTGAAGCTAGATTTATTAGGCCCCCAGGAATGGCCACACACACCTATAAGCCCACCCATCCCTCAGAAGGTTGAGGAGGAAGGTCTAGAGTTGGAGTGATGCTCAGGAAACTTGGGTAAGACCCTGTCTGAGGTAAATAAAAGGGACGGGCTGGGAGACAGCTCTGTGGGCGAGAGAACTTTCTGTGCAAACCAGAGGATCAAAGTTTGAGTGGCCATCACCCACATAAAAAGTTGGATTTGGTCAGTGACATGGCTTAGCAGATAAAGACACCTGTTGCCAAGCCCGACAACTTTAGTTCAATCCCTGGGCCCACATGGAGGAAGGAGAGAGCTGACTCCCACAAACTGTCTTCTGACCTCCATATGTACACTCATGCAAAATAAATACATTAAAAAATGTAAGTTAGAAAAGAAAAGCTGAGGCCTGATGTAGTGGTGTACCTCGGTAACCCCAGCACTTGGGAGGCAAAGGCAAGTGAAGCCAGCCTGGTCTACTGAGTGAGTTCCAGTCTAGCCAAGGCTACACAGTGAGATCCTGTCTCAAAACAAAACAACCCAAAACAATCAACAATCAACAAAAAAACAATCAACAGGCATAGCCGCAGAAGTGTGCTTGTCTGTCAACCAAGTGTCGGGGAGCAGAGACGAACAGACCCTAGGAACTCACTAGCCAGCTACCCTTGCTGGAAGGCCAGCTTCAGGCTCAATGAGAGCCTCTACCTCATGGTGCAGCTGAAAGTTCGGCCTTTTAGCACCACCTGGAGCAGGAATGTCACACCCTTCACCCTGTCCTCCCACAGAACTCAAGATGGCTCCAGGAACTCCGAGTTTTCCGGTTTTTCAATCCTGCAGTGTGTCCCTCCTGTCACCATAACCCACCCGGTTACCCGCACAACACCCTGCAGCTTGCCAGGGTCCTTCTTATGGTGAGAGAGCAGAAAGCTAATACCTGAGTCTCACGTTAACCAGACCGCTGGGGAGAACAGTACTCGGCTCAGCAGTTCACATCAAGACACATGCTGAGACTGCAGCCACCCCAATGACACCTGCTGCCAGTGACTTGCCTCCCACCCTGCCCGTGGATTCAGATTCTGCTGTCACCCACAGCCCTGGGCCAGCCCCCCACAGAGGTCTCTGACTCAGAGTATACGAGAGGAGGAGGAGGAGGTGAGGCAAGAGAGTAAGCATGCCTTCTAGACAGATACAGTGAGGCCTGGGAGAAGGTCCTGCAGAAGAAACCAAGGTTGATATGGAGGGGCTAGACTTTGGCACCACTGTCAAGGTGAAGACAGACCAAGACAAAGGAAGATCTCTGAGAGAGCCAATGACTAAGGCTGCAAAGGTACCCAAGAGTCTAGTAACATTGTCAGAATGGTCCAACTGATGGACGCCCTTCACTATCTAGTGCCAGGCTGGCAGTGGCAGCCGCTCTTGGATTCTGAAACTTCCCTCTTGCCTTCTTCACCCTTCTGTCACAGACATGGTCTTCTGAGACCTAACTAATAGCCCAAGACTGTCACAGATAGCCACTGGGACATTTTTACTATGATCACCACGTAGACATGTCAGGAACAAGGTCACATAGACAGGACTTTCCTATTTGATGAGAGAGTCTGTGATAAGGGGAAAAACCCTCACAGAACACAGCCATCCTAACAGGAACCGAGGTTTTGGCTCCCAGACAGTAACTTCTTCATGTCCCTCCCCAGACTAAAAGTGCCAAGTCCTCAGTTACCAAGAGTGGTTGGCTTCTCAGACCATCCTCACATCCTTCCAGTGTGAGAAGGGCACCTGCTCCCCACAGGTGAGAGTTCAGGAATAAGAAGAACCTTCAGTGTGCCCTGAAAGGTTCTGCAGCTGGCTGCCTCCTATCTGTGTGACCAACATTCTTTTTGCACCCACTGGCTACAAACTCCTGATTTGCCTATCTCCTGCCAAGAGAACCCAGGAGCTGCCCTCATGGACCAGAGTGAAGCCCAGAGAACTTCAGACGTCCATAACTGGGCAATAGATGCTGTTCTGACTGCTTAGACCAGCTCAGTTTAAGGGTGTATGGTGACAGAGATCAAGAGTGCCTCAGTGCCTGTTAGCAGCATCAAACTATTCCCTCTTTGGTCCCTATATGCTCTGAACTGCCCAGGAGGCATTCCCTCAGAAACATGAAGTGCTGCTTGATGTGAGCAAACTCCACCTCCACGGCCCCAGGAGCTAGTCTTGGCTATACACAAAATAGGGAAATTAATCTTGGCTTTGGATGGCCGAGTTCAGATATGACACAGAATCTAGTCACCCCATCTGTACGTGAACAGCTGTTTTCACCACAGTTTAAAGAACATGTCTCAGTGTGCCCACAGACATGGGGCAGGTATTCTGTGGAAATTCCTTCCAGTACACACAGGTGCAACAATCCCCTGAGCAAGCATACCAATCAGCTTAGGCATGTGCGACTTTAATGCCAGCCACGCTCACATGTGCACATCTGGGCCTCGGCTGTCCTTTATGGTCTCTCTTTACAGCCTTCTGGTTTTTGACTTGAAGGGAAATGATGAAGACCTCTCTGGGAACAGCCATGTGACTGGAGAGGCTTGGGGATCTGATGGGGCATCTGCATTCAACGCTGCAGTCACTGCCTCTGCTTGGATACTCCACAGAAATGCAGCTGGCTCGGTGGAGCCTGGCCCTTGAGCAAGGCGACACTCAGGGCACTAGGAATACCAAACCACCTCGGTTAACTAAAGTTGCCTTTCTTTTTTTTGGAAACTTGTTTTGGGCTAGAGGCTTTGAATACATGCAGAGTTAGAGAAACTGTAGGGGCTGGGGAGGAGGCTCAGTGACCGAAGGCTTGCTATGTAAGCATGAGCATGGAGTTGGGATTCCCACAACCCACAGAAGAACTGCCATGGCAGTGTGGGCTCGCTGGCCAGCCAGGCTACCTAAGCAGTGGTCTCAGGTTTAAGGAGACCTTGTCTCAAAAAAATAAAGTAGAGATTAATAGAAGAAAGCATCCGATGCCAGCCTCTGGCCTCCATACATGAGAGGACGAGCGCACGCACGCACGCACGCACGCACGCACGCATGTGCATGTGTTAACTCATACACCCTGCGCAAACCAAAGCCGTATGCCAGGAAGGGAGGGAATGTGCGCAAGTCTCAGGCTGGGAAGCAGGCGGCTGGGACGGTTGTCTGGAATGGCCAGACTGACTGGCCCTGTGGAGGAACATCCTACCTGTGGGCAGAAGTGACATATAACCTTCAGGCTGTAATTAAATGTACACACGAAAACCACCAGGAAATCACAGCAGTCAAGGAACCCGTTGGTGGCTCAGAAGCTAGGGAAAGCCACTTAAGACCCTTACAAGGAATTCAGGAAGGAAAGCCCCTGCCTCAAGGAGCATTATGGGACTCTATCCTTGATCACCTGCCCCAAGCAACCATCTGTCATCTGCCTACCTGCCTCTGAGGCCAGGAGAGCGAGGCACTCTGGAGAGACAAAGCCTTGACAGTGGGGAGCTAGGCCTGGCTTCCAGAGATGTTTTACTCCAGCATGTAGAAACACAGAAACCTGAGCGTGACTGAGTGCCACATGGTTACAGGAACCCAGAATTTGGACGGAATCAAAGTCCCTGATGCTGGCTCTGGGGGATCATGTTCATAAATGAACTGCCTTTCCACATACTCCTGTTTTTCATTTGATTTTTTTAAAAAGCAGATGAAACTCAGACAATGTGCGCACGCGCGCGCACACACACACACACACACACACACCCGAGGCAACCAATCCTCAGACTGTAGTCTCACAACACCAGATGCAGAAACTGGGGGTGGAATATCAGGTTCTACAGAGACCCTGGGAACCGCAGCAGATACCCATCTGAGGGCATCGGGATGGAGAGGTGGGGTTTGGTGGGTTGGGGATCCGCAGGAGAGCTGACGCCTAGGTTGGGAGATCAGGAAGCTCAAACCACTCTCAGAGTGGAGAGGGTCCTCACTGACAACCTTCCTATTCAATTTCAACTCAGCTGCAGTGGGCCTGGGTCCTTAGCTGTTCCCACCCTTCACACAGCCTATGTGAAGTGAGGGAGAGGGCCACTGTTCCATGCTGGTCTCACCAGCTCTAGATTTTCCTTGCATGTTCTCCACAGCCTCATGTTGATTTGGTTCCCTCTTCTTCCTCAGCCTATTGTGGGGCTCTGAACACAAGACCAAGGTCCTGGGCTGGCAGTCAGTCCTGGTACTGGAAAGCACAGGGCCTTGAATTATAAACCTCAGTTGGCCAGACAGAGGGAAGAGCCGGAGCTTGCGACCAAGCAGTCAGTCTTCCTTTGCTGGGCCTCTGCCCCAGTTTCCATGCTAGAGCCACAGAACCTTTCAGAACCCCACCTTGAGCTGGTGCCTGTGGGACCACGCACCTCTCTCTGCAGTCTCTGCTTAGAATTGCCCTTACATCAGGCCCAGGTCTTCTCCACTGCTCAGAGCACAATCGTGGGCCACCCTGCCTGCTACAACTACGCAATGCCATGGCTCATGGATGTGCTGGGGGTGGGGGGTACACACAGCCAAGACATCAGAAAGAGAAGAGGGAGAAGGCTGGGGACGCAGGTGTCCAGAGTTGACCCGTGTCCTTTACCACAGTGCATCCGCAACCTTCCACAAAACTACTTTTATTGCTACTTCATAACTGTAATTTTGGAGCTGGAAAGATGGCTCAGCGGTTAAGAGCACTGACTGCTCTTCCAGAGGTCCTGAGTTCAATTCCCAGCAACCACATGGTGGTTCACAACTATCTGTAATGAGATCTGATGCCCTCTTCGGATGTGTCTGAAGACAGCTACAATGTACTCACATAAAATAAATAAATCTTTATAAAACAAACCTGTAATTTTGTTACTGCTCATGAATCGTAATATAAAAATTTTTGGAGACAGAGGTATGCCGAGGGGGCCACAACTCACAGGTTGAGAGTCGCTGCTTTAACAGCTGTTGAGACTTCAGGATCTTATAAGGGATGTGCAGCTTCTGCACAAGGCACTCCTACAGTTACACCTCATTAGGGGATAGTAGGCTGGCCCCAGAGTAGAAGGCTCACACCAGTCAAAGCTAGCCTTACCCAGCAGGCTTTCTAGAGGACCACAGCCTCAGGCCTGTCTGACCTGTGCAAAGTAGACCTGATGGTCACCCCAGCTGTGTCCGTCAGCCGCCTTCTGAGTCATGGTCCCTGCTCTTTACTCTCTCAGGATCTGCTGCGACTCATCTTCAGTACTTACAAGATGGTACAGGCATCTGTAGTCCTGTTTCTGCTTCTTCAGCCTACTGGGTGGTAGCCATGTGAGGCAAAGCTGGGTCTGGCTCTATCTTGGCTGACTCTACAAAACCTGGCCCAGACCATGGGATGTTCTCTATAAATGATTGCTGAATAGCCTCTCCAGCTACTATGATAGGAACCATCAGTGCCCGCCTGTGTCCTCACTGTACCCCAAGGGAAGATCTCACAAGAATCATTAACTCTAGTTCCCACACATTTATTTGATGCCTTGCTATGTGGGTGTTGGCTGAGCACAGCTTGGCCTGTGACACTGATGGCATTGCTGTCCTGCGCCAAGGCCACCAATGAAAGAGCCCCCATGCCACTCTCAGACACTCTCAGAAGGCATCTACATGGGAACTGCTGCAAGCAGAGTTAACTGTGGGTCATAGGACGTCAACTTCATACCCAAGTTACTCAGTGAGGAAGGGAAAAAAGAGCCAAGCACCCCCCCCCAGCATGACCCCGCCCCCATGTGCTGACTTATGGAATGAGATGATGACTTCACAGGTGGTGCCTGAACCTCAGGATGGGGAGGCCATCCTCAGCTCCAACATGGCTTCCCATCACTGCAGGGTTTCTCCAGGAAACCTCTCCCTGTCATTTCCAACTGCTCCCAAGGAGTGGACCCTGAGTGCCTCCATCCAAGAAGGGCTATACCTTACAGCACACAGCCCAGGGGAATGTAGTTTCAGGGTTCTAGGACACTAAGGTGACAAGCTTTCACATACACATGTATTACCCTCCATCCTTCCCTCCCTGGGCCAGGGTTGCTCAGATGTCAGATCCTGAGAACAGGAATTAGGGAGCCTGGAAAGGCCATCTACCAGCACCCTGACTACTGCAGAGGCTCGTGGGCTTCTGGGACTGCCACAGGGACATCAACCCTGGTGTGCTCTGTAAAGTTCTTCCAGGAAAGCAGAGTTGATTACAAAAGCTAATGACAGCTTTTGAAGATCTTCTCAACCCCAGACAAAGCAGGAACACAGGGCTCCTTCCTACCCTGATCCTGGACCCCCAGACTCTGGCCTTCATTACGTTTTGATTTCAATCAATTGCACACCCCCTAAAATTAACTTATAAGGCCAATAAATTGCAACCGCATGTTTGAAGGTATTATCTGCTCTGAGCTAAAAGCCAGGGATCGCAGAGCACAGGGCAAGATGTCTGGTCCAGATGGGAGTAATCAGCTCTGGAGGCCAGTGGTGCCAGCCCCCCTTCTCAGTTAGAACATCTGGTTTGGGGCAGAACCAGAGGCCAGGCCAGATCCAAACTGAGAGCTGGAGTAGGGCAGGTCCCTGTCTTCTCTGTGAACCTGAAGATCAAGGTGATGAAGTTGGGCTCCTAGCCACCTACTGTGGTTGCTCTGTCCCCAGCAGCGAGGAGCCACTGCCCTGCCCTGCCCTGGAGCACTTACTTCCAAGCTCCTCCTCCAAGAGTTAGGTCTCAGGCCATGCAGTGAAGTTCTGACTAGACAAGATCTGGGACTGGAAGGGCTGAGATGGCCGTTGCTGGGAGACAGCACAGTGGTCCATGAGTTTGCTCTCACGCATTCCCTACGCGGAGCTGGCTGTATACCATCAAAGTCAGAAAATTTCCTTGGAACTTGGGGGAGAGAGATCCCAGGGCCAGGGTGGAAGTGACAGAACTGAAGAGGACCTAGAGCAGCTGGTACCTCACGCAAGCACACCCAAATTTTCTGTGCAGTTTCACAAACCAACTCTATCTAAAGCCTAGTGCTGTCTGGGCACTGCTGTCACTCATATTCTCCAGGAAGGGGGGAAAATTATTGTGATTATTCTTCCCAGAATGGCAAAGAAAGGAGGCAGCAAATGAGGGTGGAGTGGAGATGGGATGGGTGGAGGGAAGGGAAGGCTGGAGAGGTATAGTGGGGAGGGACAGGAAGCAAGGAAATCGGGAACCAAGGGACTTCAAAGGCAAGTCAGGCAGTGCCCAGCTTGGTTCCCTGGGTCCTACTTGCCCCTGTCCCCTTGAGGACTGCTAGCCCTTTATTCCTAATTAGGAAATGTTCACAAGCCCGCATGTGTGCTAAATCCCCATGGGAGATATAAGCCAGAGGGCCTGCAAGGCAGCCACCCTGGCCCCAGCCGCCACTCCGCCCAGACGGACTCCATGTGTGGGTGATTACCTTCAATTCCCTACAAAGTCAAAGTCTTTACAGACTCAGGATCAAAGCTGGGGCCTGAAGATAGAATCTAGTCTCTCCTTGGCTCTCATGGCAGAGACCCCTTAGGGAGGCACCGAGCACTCCCCATCTCTGAAAGAGTTGGTCTGGGCTGAGGCAGCCCAGTACAATTCCTGCCCACTCCTTCCCTCATCTTCTAAGGAGAGCTTCTAGGAATAAAGACAGGGTCACAGGCTTATGGCAGGTGACCATGACTATACGCACACAGTGTTGATGCTGTACACATGGTCTTGTGGGCAGCAAGCCATGGCATCTAGGTTCCTGTACTCTTTTTGGAATGTACTGAGCCTCCTGTATGAGTAGGTCCAGTGCGGTCTTCCCAGAAGCACAGAGAGCACGTGACCATGCGGCTCCTGAGGTTCACAGAAGCCCCTTGTGTTCTGGGGACTGTCATAAGTTGAAGACGGGTCTGCTCTCACACATCCCACCCAGGGCACAGTGGCTTCAGTCACTCGGCCTTCCTGGGAACAGCATGGGCCTAGCCTGCTCAGAGGTGCCAAATGTCCAACCGTTCCCTTTCCTTTGGGAAGAAGTGGTTCTGCTCGAAGAGACGTGTATTTCCAGTGGACCTGAGGCCAGCTTGCTTCCTGGACCCTCAGGGGACAATGTAGCATTGGGTGGGATGTCTCCTCCCAGAGGGACCTGTGTGTTTGGTCTGTTTGCCAACATGAAGAAAGGCCAAGTGCAGGCATCCCAGGGGGCTCCACAGCTCCACTCACGGGGCGACACCCAAGTCTTCCTGTGGCATAGGCCAATGGCAGGAAGGAGCTGCAATGAGAGAAAGGCATAGCCTGCTGCCCCTGCACCCTGGCAACAATGTGGGCCATGCAAAGGTCTCCTAGACACCCAAGGCCTTTGCTCCAAAGCCCTGGTAGAAGGGCTCTGGCTCCAGGGCCACTGACACACCCAGAGGCTGACAATGGGAGCTGAGTGAACTAAGGTACTTAAAAAAAAAAATTAGAAAAAGATGAAAATTGTCATAATATTTGCCCCAGAAATGGGGTGGATCCATTCATGTAAGTCCTCCCACATGTTCTTGGGAAATTTCTTAGCCTCTGATGACAATGGATGGTAGGACCCAAGTGACAGTCCCCAAACTTTCCCTCCAGTGAGCTTTGACCCCACTGTACCCAGGCCAGGGGAGTTCCCTATTCTCTAGGAGCATCTACACTTGCTCCCTCTCTTCTTGCCGAGCAGCAGAATTGGGGCTTCAGACACCCAGAGCAGGAAGACTCCATCCTGTTACCCCTCTCTGAGCCCTTAATTAAGTGATAGAAGAGGTATCTGCCATAATGGCCAACCAAGCCTCTCAGCAGTGTCCTTGCATGTGAGCTAGGAGACGAGCAGAGACAAAGGGGAGCAGAAGGCGGAGCAATGTGGTGCATATCTAGACCTGGCCCTTAGTGGCAGCCAAGACAATGTGTTAGAACCACCTCACCGAGGGAGAGATACCCAGATGTTTATGCCTGTGACTACTCAGAACCACCCTTCCCACCCAATCAAAACAGACTCAAAGGTCTTGATGGGCTCTGCAGGGGCACTTCAGACAGCTCCGCTCCCCAAATGTGGAGACCTAACACACACTTCAGAGAGGCACTGTCCACTCCCATCTGATATTTGGCAGGGGGTGGGGTGGGGGATGGGGATCTCTTTCCAGAAAGTTCTAAGGTGTCTGTGAGAAACTTTCAAAGTTATTGAAAGGCTATGAAATATGATAGGATTCAAATCTGCTTCTGATTTCAGAGACAAGGTGTGTGCACGTCCAGGGTGGCAGCCTGGTCACATACAAAAAGGCAAAACCGAACTTAGCCTTCCGTACCCTGCAAGCCTAATCTGGTTACTATCTGGCACTTCCTGGGAGTGTGCCAACTCTCGTCCCAGACGGGGTATTTGTACTGACTTCATACTTCTGTATATCTAGTACAGAACTTAACTTAAAATGAGATTCTATTGACTAAGCACAGCCTTCTCTGGAGCCAACCTCAAAAGAGTCACAGCCTACCCTTCATGGGCTATGGCGGTGTGCAAAATGAGAGCACACAAAGGAGCTGAAACGGGCACACTGGATTACTTTCATGGAGATGCAAGCATGGGGACCTGAGCTTTGATCCTCACACACATATAAGCTGGGCATGCTGGTGTGAGCCTGGAACTCTGGCACTTGGGCAAGTGGATATGGGATAAGGAGGACTCTTGGAGCTTGCTAGCCAGTGAGGCCTGCCGAACAGGTGAGCCTGCTTCAGTAAAATGCAGAGCAACAGCAGAGCACCTCTGACCTCCACGTGCACATGCATCCACATTCACATGTACATGCACGCACTAATACACACTCAGGCCTACATCACACACATGCAAAGGAAGGAGGGAAGGGTCAAAAGACTGCATGAGACCTCAGTTCACTCTGCCCTGGCCACTGGACAGTCAGCATGGGCCCTGGGCTCCAGTCAACTGGACAGCTCTAATAGCTAAGAGCTGTGGTGTGCTCTCACACACCCCATCACAAAGTCAGTCAGCCTGAGCCTCACAGAGACTGTACTTTAACAGTGCCTTTGTGATTGATCACGTGTCTTAGCTCTGCCCCTGCCCTGTGTGAGTGCTACATGCCGACTGTACCACCGTGGCATCCAAAGCACCTGACTGTTACTGAAAGATCGAAGACATGAGACAGTAGAGGGCAAAATACCTGCCCCGTGTTTTACACATAGTAGGTGCTCTCCCCACTTACCTGCCACAATTGTGAATGGTAACAGAGTAACATGGTCATGTCTGCATCAGGTAGCTCCAACTTTTAGCAAGCTAGGTGACCAGGCAGCAGAGCCAAGGGAGAGTGCTTGGCCCAGGCATACTCTCACACAAGGTCCTCCCCAGCAAAGCCCCCTAGTGTGCAGAGGGTCACTCACAGGTCTCGGTATTGGTCGAAGGCATTGTTGGCCTCTACCTCCAGCTTTCTGAGCCGAGCAGATGGCATGGCCCCATCTTCCAAAGGAGGGTCATACTTGTTACTCCACGGTGACCTGGAAGGAAGGAAGGAAGGAAGGAAGGAGGAGACAGTCCTATAAATCATCGCAGAGACACTTAACTTAGCTCCAGCTCAGCTGCCTGAAGTTCAGGAGCCAAGTCAGCAGGAGGCTTTTTGGAGAGTCTTACAAAGCAAAGCTTCAGAAGCCGCAGACTGACTAATGCAGCAAACACCTTAGCTCCAAGCCTCACTTCCTTCAGAAAACAAGGCAACCATTTGCTACTCGTGGGCTACTTGGAGGAGCCAATAGAAAGAATGGCAGGAGCCTTGACCACAAATACTAGTGTTTCCCTGACTCTTCTGTGTTCAAAGTGGTCAACTGGTGCCCCTTGCCTCCCTGACTTGCTAGAGGCTCCTCAGGCCTCAGATGATAAGAAGATGTCTCTAAGTTGCGGAAGCAGGCAGTAAGCCTGGGCACCTGGGAAATGGGAGTGCCTGGCTCCGTAGGGAACATAGCCACTTGCCAGTACACAGGGCTAAGCACACATGAAGCCTGTGAAGTAACGAGAACCAACCCAGAGACTCGCGGCATTGTAAAAACTCTTTGCCACACCAGGAGGACTTTCAGTCGAGGGCAATGGGAGGTGTTTGAAGGTCTCCTTGTTAGTTCCCAAGGGTTGAGGTCTTAGGCTGCATCTTCAGAAAAAACTAACAAGTGAGGTTGGGGAGGTTGGAGAGATGGCTCTGCCATCAAGAGCACTGCCGCTCTTCCAGAGGACCCAAGTTTGATTCCAGCACCCACATGGCAGCTCACAACCTGTAACTCCAGTTTCATGGATCCACCATTCTCTTCTCGTCTCCAGAAGCACCAGGCATGCACCTGGTACACAGACATACATGCAGGCAAAACATCTACACACATAAATAAAGTGAAAATCTCAACAAGTGAGGGAGTCTATGGAGGGGGATGAGATGTGATCAACTAGTGAGGAGAAGCCTTTATGCTGTGGATGAACACGCCCGCCCTTGAGTTGCTACCACAGGGCTCATAGCCTTCCTTTCTCCCAGGGATCATTAAGCCTTACACCTTTTCAATTTGGGGTTAATGTTAAGAGAGGGAAAAGTATGCTTGCTGTCCTTCGGCCCCACACCTTGTCCACACTGATGTCTCTTTCTGGTCCTCTTGGTCCCCAGTCTAGCCATGAGCCACATGAAAGGCAGAAGCTAGGTGTTGGGGGTGGCTGTAGAGGTACAGTGTTCTCAGGGACGGTCCAGAGCATATAGAGGGGGCAGAACTGCTGTGTGTAGTCCCCTGAGGGCTCCAGGCTGCAAATGCACCCACCCACAGAAATGCACCTACCCACAGAAATGCACCCACCCACAGAAATGCACCCACCCACAGAAAGCAGGGCCTTTAGAAACCTTTTCATGTTGAGGTGCCTAGGCTCAATTCCCAAATAAGATAAGAAACCTCCTTTCAAGCCCGCCCACTGACCCAACAGAGTTGGGGGAACAACACCCCAAGACCAGGACTAGCTTGAGTCTTTGGGAAAGAGGACCTGTGGGATGTTTGCCTTCACAGCACTCTGACAGACTCTGCAGGGTCCTTCAGTCAGGGAGTAAAAGTGGAACTGGGATGGCAGTACATGCCTGTAGGCCTGGCAGTTGTGAGGCAGATGCAGGAAGGTCAAGTCTGAGTCCAGCCAGGACTATATAACTAGACCCTATCTCTAAAACACAAAATGAAGGACAAAGGCAGGAGGAGGCCGAGGACCGGAAGGAAGGAGAGAAACTCACGAGGCTTCTTGCCTCAGATCCCCGAGGCCGGCTGACAGGTGCGGGCGGTTACCATTATTCACAAGTCAGTGAGGTTTGGCTCTTCCACAGTGGGACAGTGGGCAAGAACCCAGGACTGTGATTTGGACCCCACCTCCCCCAACCGTGCTTCCTCTGAGAACCTCCTGGCATTTTTGTAAGCAGGGTGAGTTCCCTCTCCATGTCATCTCCTTAACACGGCATAGAAGACCCAGCCCATGACTCTTTTGAAAGGCAACCTGGAGCCCACAAGATGACTCAGGCAAAGGTGCCTGCTGCCAAGTCTGATAACCTGAGCTCAATCTCCAGGACCCACATGGTGGAAAACAAAGCAACCTGCTAAGACATAAGCACCCATCATGCAGACTGGGGCCTGAAGTCTAAGAAGTCTGTGTGTTACACATTCCTCCTGCCTCACAGACTACAACGGCATTTCAAGCCGTTAGGCCTGGAGCCAGGGTAATTGTAGCTAGGGGAAAAATCATAACATTACCCAGAATACTCTTAGTGGAAGGGGCACTCAGAACACATTTAAGAGCTTAAATGGAGGCCATTTGAGAAAAGACAGACGGACAGGAATGCTTGGATTTCAAAAGTCAGGCCTTTCATTTCCCCAGAAGGCTGCTTGTTTCAGCTAACGGTTCAAGCAGCGCTGCTGGCAGCGGCCTCGCCATAAGGATCTTATTTAAGCCAACGATCAAACACAGGATGGAGATGTGTGGAGAAAAATCAGAGGACCTTGAAGTTTCAGATCCAGAAGGGGAGAGGGGAGTCAAGCTTTCTCTTTACTGCCTCTGCTCCCCTGTGAGCCCTCTGGTGCCTGGGGAGTAGGACTGGGGCCTGCAGGGTGCCCTGGAAGGTCTGAAGCCCTCAAGCAAGGGGTGTATAAGCTGGACTTCATCCTGTCCTTCCCTTCCCTCCTGCATCTCGGCTTTCTTATCTGGAGCTTTCAGGTTTAAAAACAAAAAAAGCAGGACCAGTGGCCACTGAGACTCTCAACAGTCTTTCCCAGGAAGCCTGAACCGAGCCCACGCCTGGTAAGGGCTTTCACTGTGGCCATGTGCTCCCTGGCCTGCAGCATGCTTATCACCTTCACGAAGTCTCTTCAAGAGGTGTCCCTGTACATCTGCTGGGGACCAGGTCTGTCCTGAGCTAGAGCCTCAGCTTCACAGTGGGGTCCTGCAGTGCTGCCCGGATGCCCAGCTCTCAGATCTACCAAGTCACACCTACAGGGCACTTCCAAACCCACTCAATGGGCATTTCGCATTCCAACTCCAGGATTCTTCTTTCTGCAGACAGTGGCCATACTTCCCAGCTGTCACTCTGCTTCCAAGCTCCACCCATCTGTCCACAGGTCTCTCCGCTCATTTCAGTCCCATGCTCAGGCCTGTCATTCTCTAACTAACCTCCACTGGAAGTAGGAGGGGCCATCACCAGTTTTCTTTCTCTTCGTTTCAAACAAAGGACAAGCTCTGTGACACCCCATACTTCTGGTGTGTGAGAACATTAGCCTGGCCTTCAAGGCCCCTATTCTACTGGCCTTGCTGTGCCTTTCTTTTGCCTTCCCAGCCTTCTGGACACCCGTGAGCTTGTCTTCACCCAGGGCTCGGGACCCAGGAAGCTCCCAACCTGTGCAGACTCAACAACTCCTTCTAGAGCACAGTTGTGACCAAGCCCCCACTGGCTACCCACCACGCCTCTCTCTCTTGCTATACTCTCTTTAGCAATATGTTCGCAGTCTATATCACTGAGGCATCTACTTAATGCTATTATCCGTTTGCATTCTTCACAAAACAGACGCCAGGAAAAGAGCCGTGAGCAGTACCTGCAGCACAGGTAACACTCAGGATGCTGCTGCATGGTTTCCTGGCTGAACAACCACTGCTATTTCTATTCTGTAGAGCAGAGATGAGAAGGGACTGCCAAAGTCTCCATGCTCCTAAGCAGGAATAAATAGTGCTGCTTCAGAGCCCACACTGCTCTTTCTGCTCACTTTCCCTGTTTCTCCAAAACCAACCCTCTCCAAAAAGAATACTGGCAGTGTAGTCTCTAATAAGCCCAAACCCAGTGTGCTCAGCCCCAAGGAAACCCTGGAATATTCTGGGATTCTCACATTTGAAAGTTTGAAGAAAAATGATCCCAGGTCTGTTGGCGTATGCATTTAATCCCAGCACTCAGGAGACAGAGGCAGGATTTCTGTGAGTCTGAGGCCAGTCTGGTCTACATAGGGAGTTCCAGGCCAGCTAGGGATATATAGCGAGACCATCTCAAAATAGACAGTCCATTAACACCATCTAACCCAAGACTATCTCCTTCACCGAGTCATTCTAGAGTTGGACCACAGATTCTTCTGGGCTCCCCTAGGCCCCCAGCCAGCTTTGAACTGGCCGCATACATCACAGTACGGCTACTCATCAGTACTAGACGTGTCTTCCTGGGCAGGGACCAATGTCAACTTGGCCACATGGGGATGGCAAAGGAAGGGAGAAGGGAAAGAAGGAAGGACATGCCACCCTATTGGGGCAGCTGGCCCTGAAACACCACAGATCTTCCATTGGAAGGCCCTCTCTCCAACGCTCAAGGAAGGCACCCACACACGCCAGTTAGTGGATCAGATGGACAGCTGAGAGGAGGTCAGAGAAGGACAAACAGACGTGTGGGTGGGCTACCCGTGTGCCCCCGTGCTGCAAGGTGAGCGGTGCCTTGTGGGAGCTCACCTATAGGAGTCCCCGTCTCTGTTGTAGTCACACAAAAGGTAATCCTTGCCCACCACCTTGTCTCTGGCAATTTTCAGGGGCTGGTCAACAGAAGACAGGAGATCTTCACACAGACTGGGGACCTGGCAGAAAGAGACGACAGGGAGAAATGTCATTAAAGTAACACCTCCAATTCAGGTCCAGGTTAACATCTGGCTTGTAGTGCCCTGCCAAAATTCTGAGTCTGTCTGTTCCTTTCTACATATGCCCAACATCAACCGTGTCTCTCTATAAAGAAACCTAGTTGTGAGTTGTCGTGGAGCGTGACTTCCAACGTAGTCTTCTTCCAAACCCGGGTGTGGCTTTAATTACCTGACCGCCAGGGTGGTCTGAGTATGAGGATGTGTATGCTGGGTATTGGTCTCTGGTGGACAAAATACCAGCTCAGGCCCTGAGAAGAAGGCAAACACTTCAAATACACAGGAATGTAAAGAACTCAAAGAATAACGGGGCTCTGGAGAACTCCTGCAGGCTCCCATGGCCGGGTGGAGTTTCCAGCTCTTTCCAGGCCTCTGGCCAAGCATTACCAGGCTGTTCATAGCTGGCTGGATCTGCTACAGAGGTGGATGTCCACACGCTTTCCACAGCAGAGTACAGTCAGCTCACCTGCAGCTTTACCTGGTCTGCACAACAGAAGGTGCCAGGAAAAGAGCTTTGTGGCCCAGGTGGGCTGGAACAAGGCACACGGTGCTGTCAGTTCCCACCACAGCCTCTGAGGGAGCAGGCCAGGGCTGCCTCCTCCCAACACTAACATCAGTCTCCACAAAAATATTCCAGGAAGGGATGGCAGCCCTTGCAGAAGTGGATGCCTTTCTGCTCGAGTCACTTCTACACTGTTTCCATGTCCTGACTTTCTCATCTCAGGCCTGGGTTTATGAGGACCCCTGCCTCATCGTTTACCAGACAAAGGGCTGCTAACAGGAGGCCATGCAGCTCAGGTCCTGTGTCCATCCCAAAGGCCAGCACTACTAGGACAACCAGGCTCTGAAGCTGTATGCTACTGTCTTAGGGCCACCCGCCACTGAAGCACCTCTTGCTCCATGGGATGGTCCAACTCTTACACATACATCGGCCCCAAGGAGAAGCACACACCTCCAGCCAAAGCACGACATGCTTGTTTTCAGAACCTGGTCCACATGCGCCTGTGCACTCACCCAACCAACAGGCAAGTTCATTTTCAAAGTTAGCTTTGGTGACATCCCTCTCTGTCACCTCTACATGCCTGTTGGGATGTTGAGCCAGGTATCACAAAGCATGCTCTTTACCTACATGCTCCTATCAGAGCATGAAGTGGGTAGTTGTTACCTTATTTTATAGATTACGGAGTTGAGACCCAGAGTCATTAAGGTGTCCAAGGTTCACACCAACAGCCAGCAGTGAATATAGGTGACTCCCAAACTCCTTCACCCTGTCACTCTGGTCTCTAAGGACAGTGAGTTCTTCCCAGCCTCCACTGCAGCTCAGTTACAGCTAAAGTCTTCCACCTGGGACACCCTACTTGTGGAAGGGAGCACTCCACAGCTTCCATGAGGCAGCTAGGTCTGAGGCACTGGCTGAATTTTATGGGCCCAGTGAAATGACCCTGGCACCTGATGCTGCCCTTCATGCTGTAGCCTGCTACCAAGGACCTACTCGTGCCACTGGGCTGCTGCTAGGGGCTCCTTGCAGATTGTCAAGTCCTGTCTTGAGCCTCCTAGTCCTCTCTGCCTCAGTCCACTATCTGCTGATACTGGGTAGCAATGCCAGCCCTTTTGCACCTCAACATACCTTGCTGCTTCAGACAGTGGATGCTGAGGGATGCTTGAGGAAAAAAGATCTCTTTCACCAGCCAGGCTGGCAAGACGACAGGAGCTGCCAGGAAAGAGGCTCCATTTCTAGCTGTATAGCATCTAGTTATGTGCGTTTGGTTTTTTTGTTTTATTTGGTTGTTTGTGTTTGTTTTTTTGAGCCAGGGTTTCTCTGTGTAGCTCTGGCTGTCCTGGAACTCATTCTGTAGACCAGGCTGGCCTCAGTCTCAGAAATCCACCTGCCTCTGCCTCCCAAGTGCTGGGATTAAAGGCGTGCGCCACCACTGCCTGGCAAGTTATATGCATTTGTAAGCTTAGCTGCCTAGGAGGCTGAGGGAGCAGAAGGATTTGGGATCACGAGTTCCACATCAGTGTGACCAGGCCTGATGACACAGTCCTGTAAGCCTAAATACTTGGGAGGCTGAGGCAAGAGGGTAGGACAAAAGCTGGCCGGGTTGCAGAGTGAGTTTCAAGCCTACTCAAATAACTTAAGACCCTGTGTGATGAGAAAATAGGTGTCTGGGAAGACAGTTCAGTGGCAGAGTGCTTGCCTTCTGTGCATGAGGTCCTCGGTTCAATTCTCAGTGTCTCAAGTAACCAGCAAAATGAACAAATAATCTTACCACCAAACCAAACCCCCAAGCCTAGCCTGAAGAGTCACAGCAATGACAGAAAGACAGAACCAGGCAAACCATGCCGCAGACTAGCCACCCCTGAAGAGTTAATCCTGGACATGTGCAAGCCCACAGGTCCCAACCAACTACAGAGGAACATACGCTCAACTGAGCCCCTACTGTGGCAGCACACAGTGGAAAGCTTTGGAGATTGTGCAGGACACAGGATGTGCCCAAGCACACAAGTACCTAGGATGGGTCACGGCTGGCTGGTTCTGCCTGCTCAGGTCCCTGAAAGACAAGTTCTTAAGCTGGGCCATATTTTCAAGTTCTGTTTGCATCAGTCCCTCTTCTGATCAAAGACAATCTAGTCTGGAACAAGGACACTAGGCTTGTCACTGGAAACAAGTACAGACTACACAGTGTGGCCAAGGAGCAGCTGTCCCAGGCACACGGTGTGTGTGTGTGTGTGTGTGTGTGTGTGTGTGTGTGTACACCACGAGTCAGTCCTGGCCCTCGTGCCCTCCCTCTACCTTCCCAACACCGGCTTACTATTTACAACACGCTAGTCTGTAAAACAACCCTCCCTATTGAGAGTTGGTGGTGCAGAAACTAGAGGCTGCTGAATTAATTGAATTTTGATTCACAAGGAAGACCATTTCAGTCTGACCACGCCTTGAATGTTCCACAGCACAGCTGTCTTTGTTTGTTCGATCCAACACTCGCCGCATTCCCCAGGGCCCCTTTGGACCCATCCAGGACTCCCACTTCTCTCAGGCGTCCTGGAGTTCCACCAATGGATGACAGAGGCCCCAGAGCTCATACCACCAGCAGAGACTATTCTTCCCTGCCCTTGTCAACTCTCCTGGGTTAATGCTGTGCCCAGGGAGCCATGAGGGGACCCGTAGCCAAGACCCATGTCCCATCGGTTGCAGAAGTTTCTCAATCTATGCTTGGGTCCCATGGGAGTGGGCATGGGGTCTTCTGCCTGCTGAGCTCTGTGAGCCAGTCAATTATCTAAATCCCCCTCAGCTCTTCCTGACCCTGGCTGTGTCACTCTTCAGGGGGTCAGAATCCTGAAGTTTGCACGGATGAATGAGCTGAATGACCAGGTCCAAACACCTGAGTCTACTCTGTGCTACGTAGAAGTGGGGAGCAGAGCCAGCATAAACTACATTTGGTTGCTCTCCACACTGCTCACGTGATCTACCCGCCATCACTAATAGCTTTTGTATAGAACGTCCATCTAACACCAACGGTGTTGGCCAAACCAGGGTGCTGAGGGTTCGACTTAATTCCCAGTGACTTGGAATAGTAATGCTATACCACTGCCGGGTCGGGCACGGCCTTCACTCTGGAGGGAGGGCTCAGACTGAAGCCACTAGCTGGGCAGCAGGAACTACTGGGTATTCTCGGTAAAGAAAGTTTGAACAGGAGACAGGACAGTGGCACATGCCTTGAGTCCAAACTACCCAAGAGGCTGAGACAGAAGGATCACTTGACTCCACTGAGTTTGGGACCCATGGAGGCAACATGGGAAAACCAGACAACATTGATGATAAATCATCAAGAAGACAAGTGTCTGTCACCATGGGATCCAGTCTACTGCCAGGGCAGGTTTTCATAGAGACTATTTTTTTCTTTAAAACTACATTCATTCACTCATTCACTCACTCATTTATTCATTTCTGAGAAAAGTGCCCATGCCATAGCACAGACATAGAGGTCAGAGACACTTGTGGGAGTTGTTTTCTCCTTCCACTGCATGGAACCCAGGAATTAAACTCAGGTCTTCAGGCTTGGTGGCAATGCTTTTATCCACTGAGCCATCCTGCTGGCCGACAAACCCCTACTTTAAAGAGGCACATGGGGCCTGAGAAACAAGCTGCCTCAAGTCACACAAGCCAGTAGCCAGCATCTAAGGAAGGCACAGGAGCACAGTCCGGCTCGGCTGAGAGATAAATCACAGCTGCTCTTGCCCAAATGGTGTATTTTCCCTACTATCTAACCCAACAGCTGATCGCATGAAAGGCGACACAAATCAGAAGCTTCCGGCCACAGGCAAGGCCGTGTGCGCTGTCATATGGTTCCACTTTGCCTCTTCCTCTTCTCCATTAGTTATTAATGTTGAAAAAAATTGTTCAACCAGAAAAAGAAACTTGAGATGAACCCTTTAAAAAAAAAAAAAAAAAAAAAAAAAAAAAAAAAAGCACAAAAGCCGGAGTGGTTCAACTCTGGATAATCTAATCCCTGGCGCCCTCGCCTTTCAGAAGTGAACCTTGGACCTTGATTTTTTTAAAAAAATGGAACACATTCCATCTTTTGATCTGCCTGCTGGCTGAGAGCCTGCCATTGGAGAGATAAGGATCGAAAGCAGACCCTGTCGACTCGGGTGCACATGCACATGAGTGATGGTGAGCCCAGGGGGTGGGGAGAGTCCTGGCTCGCCCCACTCCAGACGAAAGGGGCGGGTGCCAGAGACCCCGATGGCCAGCAGGGGGCTCTGCTTACAACCTGATTCTTCTGATTTTCCCAAGGCCCTCAAGTTACATTTTAAAAAGCAAAACAATGAAAGCAACAGGAGTGCTCCTAGAGGTACACATGCCAGCATCGGCCACAAGGAGAAATCAGACACAGGTCCAAACTCTGCTCTGCCACTGCCAGCCTAACCCAGGAACTGGGTTACAGTACCCTGAGAGAAACTCTTTCTATACACTGAATACTTAGTGCCTGCTGCAGGCACAGGGTGAGGTGGCAAAGTTGCCACCACCACAGACAACTGGACACATGCAGTTCTCTCACCGGTGTGGTCCAGCCATGGAAACAGACTAGAGACGGGAAGGTGCATGCCATCAGGACATCTCCGGACTGCCATGGCAGAAAAGAAACCTGAGGACACTAGGCGAGGCTGGGGGCTGGGGATAACACAACCTTGACAAGAATGGTAAGGAAAACAGGAGGGGTGGCACACAGCTCTGCAGCAAGACACAGAAGGCCAAGAAAGCAAGCTGTCCCAACCCAGTCAGGCTGGGAGGGCAGTGAAGGGGACTGAGTAGCAGTGTTTGCACCCACTTCCCACCGAGCAGGACCCGCTCTGTGCTCAACCCCAGTACACACAACAGGATGTGGACCCAGATCCTCCAGGCTCCATCTCAGTTCTTCACTGAACACCAGACTCTTAGGCAGAAAGTCATGCCACAGACCTCACTTGAGAACCCTGCCCTGTAGGTCATTACTAATACCATTATATGTACATGTCAAGTGTGGGGAGTCCCTACCCAACTTCAAAATGTTAAGTGAGCCACGAGCCTGGCTTTGAGACAGCTGGCAAGGTAGTCTTGCCCCTAGGTGGCTGCCATAGTGGGCTAGTGTTCTGGTGACTGAGGGCCCACAGCAAATGGAGACAAGATGCCCAGCACTGACAGCATTAGAACTCTGGACAAGCCATGGAGATCCAGCTTTTTATAACACAAATGGATGGATCAGGACGGGCTTAAGTTCTCCAAGACTGCTAAGTTACACTCATGGTGCACCTTAGTGTTTCAGGCTCTGGGAGAGGGAGCGTGGCTCCACATCCCTTTGTCTCTCTTAGGGCTCTACCAGCATGGGCAATCGGGAAGCTCTGGCTCAGTTTTAGACCTTGAATGTTTCATGGCCATGGCTTAGATAATTTCTTATCTCTATGGTCACCCAGGACAGGGTTCTCAAAAGCTCAGAGCACTCTGTATAAAGCAGTATCTGTGAGTTCCAAACTGTGGAGGCCCTGCCCCTCACCAAGTACAAATTACATACTCTGTGAGCCAGGAGGAAGCATCACAGTCACACCAGCTTCTACCAGCTCCATGTTCAAATCAGACCCGCCCATCAATGCCAGTGCTAGGCAGCTAGCACCCAATCACTACGAAACCGATGCACAGGGTCTCATGTAGCACAGGTCAGCCTCGAATTTCCTATGTAGCTAAGGATGACCTTGAACATGTGAGCCTCTTGCTTCTATGTCCTGAATTCTGGGATTATGGGCATGCACCACACCACCCAATTTATGTAGTGCTGGGGTTGAACCCAAGATTTTATGCATACCAACCAGGTAAGTACTCCACCAACTGAGCCACACCCCTAGCACATTGACTTTCCTTTGACACACGCTCACGATAGAGCCTTGGCTATGCTGGACCTCACTCTATAGACCAAGCTGCCTCCCAGGTGCTCTTAAAAACATGTGCCACTACTCCTGGCAAACACTTTTGAATATGTACAGATATTTTGTCTTCAGTCTGTGCATCATGTATGTACAGTGCCTGAAGAGGACAGAAGAAGGCGTCAGATTTCCTGGAACAGGAGTTATAGGCAGTTGTGAACTACCATGCGAGTCCTGAGACTTGAACCCAGGTCTTCTGAAAGAAAGAGCAACTTAACAAGCGAGCCACCTCTTCAGCGCCCGCCACTGGACTTTAAGGGGAAGGGGGGCGATGACAAAGCCCTGGCTCCTTCAATCCCAACTCCAAATTCCTCAACAACTGCCCCGCCCCCCAGCTGCCCAGCCCACATTCCCTGCCTAGTTCAAACATTCAGGGGACAGAGACGAGCGTGCTGTGCTCTGAGCGTGCTGTGCTCTACCGTCTCCCAAACCAAGCCTGTTTATGAGACCATCTAGGCACTCCTTGCCCAGGATGGAGTCTGCCAGCCCTGGAGAGGAGAGACTTTCTGCCTCTGGTCTTTGGTGGAGGCCCCAGCTCTCTCTAACTCACTTTTATGTTCTTGGTTTTGTTTTTTCCCCCTTATCAATCAAAATGAAGAATCTGAGTTAAGGAACATTCATCAGACCCTCCTGGTCAGACGCTCTCAGGCTACACCCAGCAGACCCTCCTGGTCAGACGCTCTCGGGCTACACCCAGCAGACCCTCCTGGTCAGATGCTCTCGGGCTACACCCAGCAGACCCTCCTGGTCAGATGCTCTTGGGCTACACCCAGCAGACCCTCCTGGTCAGATGCTCTTGGGCTACATTCTTCGGTTTCCAATAGCACCAAAGGCAGATCAAACAGGAAAATCTTGTGAGAACAAGGCCAAAACCAGGGTCTTCATGCAAGTGAGTCATGTCCACCAGTCAGCACAGCTGCCGCCTCCTCCTCCCTCCTCCCTCCCTCAGCTTTACCTACTCCCTGCTAGCTGCCGAAGCCACCTATGTATGCCCCGGAAGTGAAGCCAAAGAGGGGCTGAGCCCTCTGGTCCCTGGAGTGCAGACAAACCAGAGTCTAGCCTTTGTTCCCCTCAAGCATCAGCATAAACAGTGAAGGTTCTCAGATCACCCCTTGCCACCTTCCAATGTTATGGAAAGTTCAAATTAAAAAAAAGACAAAAGCAAAAACAAAAACCAGAGCCTTTCTGCGATTCCAGAAACTTAAATTTCTTATGCACAGTAGAATAGGAACTAACAGGAGGCCGACGGGAAAGTGGCCCCAAGCTAAAAGGGAGGATGTTGGAGACTTGCTGAGCAGCAAGCATTTCGGAGTGATGGAATCTGAAACACTAACACAGAAGGGCAAAAGAGCCCTGCACAGTTAGGAGCCCTTTAATTGGGGGAAGATTTGCAAGACCTGTGGAACTCTGGTGAGCCTCTGGAATGGAAAGCACGGAGACCAATGGGAGCCACAGACTTCAAGTTCTGTTAGATACATGCCTGAGAATGACACATGGCCCTTGCCATCTCTTCAGCAGCCTCAGGTCATCCCTTAAAGGCCACAGAGGAGCCAGGATGTGCTCTTCACCCACAGGCACCCTGAAGTCTGAGAGGGAACACTCTCCTGCTGTTTTAAAGAGAAAGGGGGTCTAGGAAAACTGGGAACTGGGATTCTCGACAGTCACACATCCCCATGCACAGGCAGATGATAAGAAATCGCACAGTAAAATGGCACGTGCAAGGTCCCTGCTCCTGATCTACCATGACACCTCCCCAACCCCCCACCAAGGCCAGCAAGCCCCACAGGAATCGGCTCTGGAGGCCATGCTTCCATGCTGTGACTAACTGTAGATCACCAATCTGAAAAATGAACACGTGCCTGTTGCCTGCAACCGACTGGCAAGGGACCTGTGAACCCAACACTAGGCTCAATTCAATTCCTAGGTTCATGGCACAGATGTGTACCTGCTCCCTCCCAGTCTCTGCCCACCTTGCCCCCTCCCACTGCTACCCATCTTCAATGTGTCCACCTGCTCCAAGGAGCTTTCCTTGACCTCACCTCACCCATCAAGGTGGATGAAGTCTGTGACTCGGAGGCATCCAGTGTGCAGTCTAGCTCCTGCTAGACCCTTCCTAGAGTCTCTGTCCTCTGGCTGCAGTCTTCTTGCAATCAGAACAGCGGTGGTTACCCACAGGAGATGCTTCCAAGGTCAGGCCCGTTGACATTCCCTTGTAGAAGTGGATGAAGGACACCAGACCCAGAGAGTCTGAGCCATTCCCTCACCCATGTCTCCTCAGCTGTATGTAACCCCTGACCTCAGCATGTACAGTAAGCAACCCAATAGGCAGCAGCATGGGAACGCACTGTGGCTGGGGCTGAAGTGTGGAGAACGGCTCAACAGAGACAGACAAAGGAGAATGTAACCTGGGAAAGGGACATCATGTCAGAGCATTCGAACAGAGAGTCACGGGGAAGAAGGGGTGGACTAAGGCAGGCCCAGGTGTGTTCTCTGACTATAACCTGGAGCCTTACAGGCATAGGGTCAAAGGTGAATCTCCAAGAGCGTACTCTGGTTGTGGAGAGAGGGGCCTACAAACAAGGAGGCTGACGGGGGAGGAGGGGATGACTCTCCAAAGACTCAAGTATCTTAGGGAGGAGTGTGACCATAAATGTCCTGGGAACTGCTCTAGAGAGGTGTGACTGTACTCACATCCAACAGGCGGACCTGGTAGTGTTCTCTGAGTAACAGCTGGGCATGAGAAGTGAGTCTCCATGGCCCCCAGCAGTCTGCACCATGTCTAGAGAGCCTCCTCAACTCATCCCTGGGGTTCTTTCTGTCATATGCCCTGCAGCCTCAAGGAAGTTCTAGAAGTCACCAAGGGTTGAGCATGGCCCACCCTGGGCTGAAGGAAGAAAGGTCATTAGAAGGTGTAAGTGAGAAGAACTTACCCACTGACCAGCCAGTGAGCAAAGATCTGCCCACTTCTGACCAGGAGCCCACAGTTCCCCTTCCCAAGCAGGCTGAACAAGGAAGGGATAGGCAACTGGCTGGCTGCTCCCCAGGCCCCATTCTGTCTCCATTCTCATGTCATGGAACCCCATGAAACAAGTACTGTAACCTCCTCACTCGTTATGCCAGTCAGAACCATCTGCAACTGGCAATGCGTGAAGCCCTTTACCCATGGGAACTTGGCAGAGTCCCCCAGAACAGGGGCATTTCCAACTCTTTCCTGCACAGCTGAGGAAACGGATCCTGGGCCTGAGACAGTTGCCTTGGACTCACCTGGATATTTGGGGGTGTGGGGGGGAGTACACTAAGACCCAGCTAACTCAGACCAAAACTCACTGGCTGTAGGGTGATGTCCCCAGTCACACAACTCAGTTCCAGGAGGCATCAGAGTCCCATTTCATCTCTGATCACACATCTTGCAAAGTGTGTACAGCTCTCGCCTCCCAAATCTAGGGGGTGGGGCATCTTACTGTTTATATTCTATGTCCACCTGTGGTTGACACATGGCCAGGATTTATTCTACACACTCAGGAGACAGAAGAATGAGTACCATTATCTCCTACAGGGTCTCATGAGCCCGAGGGAGCTTCCTTGGGAGCTAGGGACTTGAAGTCACAGCATACAATTAATTACCAATGATTACTCTAAGCTGTGTGCAAGTGGGAAGGTCAAAGAGTCTCCCTGTTATAGGAAGGCAGGAGGACCTCAGTTTAGAACGCATCTGCCACGCATCCCTCCTCACATTGGGGGGGGAGGGGCAACTGACTTGTGTGAAGGATAATCACTTCTAGCCTGGCCTAAATTTCCTGAGGGCTGTGTTCTCAACTGGGAACGCTAGTCTTGCTTCTAGTCAACAGTAATTAAGTATCCCTATACATTCCAGAAAGAGGGGTGACGGAGATTAAGGACAACCCAGTCTCCTGTCTGGCTCAGCATCTGTCCTTAGAGTGGCCTGCTGTCAGGTTCCCACTCTGGGTCTCCATTTGATACCTGCCCACCATCTGTAACTTCAATTTTGCTCTTAGGCAAAGGTTTCAATTACATAAAAGGTAATAGGCCCACCAGGACCTGGCAGTCTGCAGTGAGGCGAGAGCTGCTCACACCTCTCCTGTGGCACACCAAGCGTCCAGAATCATTTGCAGAGACCAATTTCACACAGGCCTAGGGCTCAACAGCCCAGCCTTTCAGGAAGCCTCTCCCAGGCAGGCTCTGTGTACACTATGACTGACAGGGTCTCTAATGAGCCTTAATTGCCCCCTCAACAGGCCTACAAACACATGTAGCAAAAAGGCAGACACAAGCCGCCCGATTACAGAGCAAAGTGTCTGGCCAGATGAGGGCCACTGACCCAAGAGAAGGGTGGGCCCCAAACTCTCAAAACACCTTGCCAAAAGCAGTGCAAAGCCCTGGGGCGTTTGGAGCCCACCTCTAGCCCCAGCTGGTGTGGCCGTTAGTGTCGGCTCCTGGCTTAAGGTCCTGTGTGGATGCCACTGCCGCCTCCATCCTCATCAGCGTTTCTTCTTTAATGACTGACAGACATCTTGCAGTGTGAAGAGGTAAAGGCCGTACTGTACGCACATCTGCATTCGGAGCCAGCCATCTGCTGGTGACCTGCAGCGATGAGTTAAAGCTATCCCTGGGAGCAGCTGTGGGCACGACCCCGTGGCAGACAACGGGCTCTGGAGTCACTTGGGCTGGGGCTGATCCCAACTCAGAAAGTTAGCAGTCAGCTGAGAGAGTCTGGGACCATGCACCTGTGTCCCCACCTTCAGAAGACAGCCTGCAGAGTCTTGGAGAACACTGCCCTAGTTCTCCAGTGAAAGGTAGATTCTAACACCTACTCAGGCAGCTGCTGCAACCCAAGTACAAAGCCTCACTTCACCTGGGAGGAAACTGAGGCCACATGAGGAGGGCAAGGGCTTAGCTTACCAGGAGCTCCCACTTTGAAGGTGCCCAAATACCCACTACTTCACCAAAACAGACCAGCACCCTGGAACCACCTGGCTAAGAATTCTGCAGGAGCCTGAGCTGCCAGTAAGGTAATCCTGGTGTCCTGGCAAGGGAAGGGGCACCAACTGGACATGTTTGTTTTCAAGAAGAGTACAAAACCAACCAGCTCTCTACTTGGAGCTTCGGTGGGATGCCTGGCACTATAGAGTATTTTCTGTGTCAGGGACCTGAGGAGGTGTTAGCAGGTGAACTGCTCCAACAGCCTCCATGCAAAGACGACTTGGGACGAGAAGGGGAGAAAGCTAGAAACAGGACATTCTGTGACTGGGGAAACCCTCAGAGGTGTCTGGCCTCTGCTGTCTGTATTCCAACCATCTGGAAGGAGAAAATCCTAAAGGTGGGAGGGTAAAGTGTCACATGGGAGGGTAAAGTGTCACATGGGAGGGTAAAGTGTCACATGGGAGGGTAAAGTGTCACATGGGTCTATAAGATCTGGCTCCTGCAGGTGGTGGCTGTGGGCTCGCTTGGCACGGCCCTCCCCGTCCATCCTGACTCTTTGCAACCACCATTTAACCTGTGTAGCTCACTCCATCTCCTTCCCCACCTAGGGCAGGTTTGAGACTCAGGGCATTCAGGGACAAAGATGCTCGGAATGCAGCCATGAAGAGCAGTGGGCAGGCTAGGAAACAGACGTCTGAACTCTGGAAGAGCCAGTGGACACAGACTTCAGGTTGGCCCCCCTCAGATCCTCAACTCGATTTGGACTGGAGGGCTTCTTCCTACTTGGAAGCTTTGCCTTTTCAGGTCAGGGCAAGTGAGGGAAGACTGTTCCCATGACCACCCAAGGGCCTCAGTGGAGGCCTAACCTTCCCCCAGCTCCAGCTTAAATAAGCTGAATCCCTGTCATCAAGAGCTGCCCTGCTGTGGAAGCTGAGGCCAGGGCCAGGGCTGGGCGCACCTGTGAAAACACAGCCCAGAGGGTGGCTCCGGGCGTGAGTACAGCCTCTGGGTGGGCAGAATCGAGGCTCTGGGTCAGTGAAGCCAACACAGCATCAACTCCCATTTATTAAGCATCTCCCCCCCACCCCCGACACTTTGGAAGCATATTCCTGAATCTTCCACTTACCCCATGATAGATTTGTGCTGGCCCCATCTTACAGTGGAGGAAAAGAGAGGCAAAGTTATGTGGGTCCAAGACCTCAAAGCTAGAGGCACCCCAGACCCAGTCCTAGGCACCCACACTCTGCTATAGTAGCCCTAGAGACCCAATGCTGGAGTCCTCGCCTGCTCTGTGTGTATTTACCACAGTGGGAGGCAGTGTGGTTCAGACCTGAGAGAAATCAGTGTCTCTTCTAAGAAAGGGGGTGCTGGGAGTAGAGACCCCAACAGTGAGGTTCCTCTGCTTCCAGGTCTGAGAGAATGAGACCATCGGGTCCTAACCTGGCAGAGGCTGCAGCCCAGAGACCTCCTGGCCTAAAACAAGAGCAGCTGCCCAAAGCTGCCAACAAAGCTTCCTGACTTTGAACAAGGCAGCTTTCCATTCGCCATTTCTCATTCATCAACCTTCCGTTCACAGACCTGCTAGCTGTCAGCAATGGTCTACTGTGCTGCTGTTTTAAGGAAGGGGACAGTGGGAGTCACCACAGCTGTGACACACCCACTGCACAACAGGACTGGACTCCAGGAGGCAGGCCCTCACCGCCCCATGCTCAGTTTCTCATCTATACCTCACAAAGTCACTCCAGATTAGGCAAGGTCTCGGTGAAGATTACCCGTGACAGGGCCCATAAAAAGAATTTATTGTCTCATAGCCCTACTAACATTACTTCTGTTTCCCCAAGAATAGAGTCAAATGCTAAATATGAGAACAGTAAAAGTCAATTCCCATCTGGATCCTGGACCCTCTCAAGAGCCACAAATGTGCACTGGGTAGCTGACCTAAAGTGACAGTGAACAGAATACCTAGCTGGGGAATGCTCTGGACCTCGGGCCACACTGAAGTGTACTGTGACTTTTCTAGAGCTGTTTAGGACTGAAGACGGACCACTGCAGGCTCTCGGCTCTCACTGCCTGGGCTCAACTCACAAGAGGTAAAAATAAGTTCTCTCCCTCTCTCTCTCTCTCTCTCTCTCTCTCTCTCTCTCTCTCTCTCTCTC